>JAOVVF010000002.1:18565655-18590291 GCA_028565595.1 Duopalatinus emarginatus
ACTGTATGTAGTTAATGTTAGCCATGTCACCATAAATAGCATGTAAACAACGTTTAATGTGCCCATGATTCAGAGAGCTGGAGGTTTATTTCAGACCTGCTTTGTCACCGATCATGCACGTTTTTTCAAGGTCATTCTAAGTCGCAGATGCTAAAATGATTGACTTTCCACCCACAACAGTCTCTGTTTCACAGTTCCATCCACATTTCCTCGAGTCTCCTATTTCCATCCACTTTTCATTTTAATACAGTGCCACACTAAATGGACAAAAGGTTGGTGGACATCTGATCATGACATTTCTTTGTGCTTAACATTCCACTCCAGCTTTAGACTCATTTTGCAGTCATAGTGACCTCTATTCTTCTTGGAAGGCTTTATGTTAGATTGTTTGTTGTAGGTGTTTGTGTTGGTTCAGTGCATTAGCGAGGTCAGGCACTAATATCACACAAGAACAAAAAGTTATGGCTCTGTGCAGGACACAGGTTTTTCCACTCCAACCTTGGGAAACCATGTCTTCATGGATCTTGCTTTGTGCACCGGAGCATTGTGTTGCTGGAACAGGTTTGGGCCTTTTAGTTTTCAGTATAGGGAATTTGTGATGCCACAGCACTGGGTACTTTCAACTTAGTAACAATTTAGGGAAGACTCACATATAATGTCTTAGTCAGGTGTCCACAAACTTTTAGTTTAAAAACAGTATAAAAATATCCAGCCTAAAATATGTCACTTATAAAAAAATTGCACAGTTTGGTCATTTTCCCTGCCATACCATTTCCTGCTAAGTCTTATAATTGACCGCTGAGTTGACTCCGGTGTCTTCGACTTGGTGGTTGTGCACAGCCACATCTCCACTAAGGGGGATGACTCTTACTTTAGTGTGCTTCCCATGTGGACATTGCCATGCTGTCAATTTGCACATTTCATCAGTATGACTCTGACCTCAGAACAGCGTTGGAGCACAATCTCCATGTGTATCTTCCAGCTGCCTGCCTGTCTCAGGTCTATATTGGTGCTCTGCTCTCAGCAAGGAGGGGCAACTAAAACACAGAGAGGTAAACAAGTCAGTTATTGTAATGATTTATGCTGTTATTGGTGGACAAATTTAGTCAATCCACATGTATTGGTTTTTAATATCACTGGAAGGATGAAATATAAAATAAATAATGATATAATTTTTTTTTATTTTATATTTCATATGGTAAAGATGTATGCTTTAAGATGTACTGTAAAGGCTTTTGGCATAACTCAGGTTTCATCCTTATTATAAGAATCTGTGTGAGAAGATCTTCAGACACTTTCAGTGAGTAGTGGGTTAAACCAGATATTTAGATGCTGTTAGAATAAGGTTTTAGAAACGGAAAGAAGGCATTAAAAATGAATGACATATCCTGGGATTTTCTGATTTAATGATAAAGTGATATAACATGTATTTATAAATTCATAACATGTACATAAGGGAGTTAGTATGTATAAAATATTTCTGTTTTTTTTTTTTTTGATAAATAAATCCCAATGCTCATATATCAGTAAATGCTAAAAACACTAGGGTGTGTGTCTCCGCCAATTATTTTCCACACTCTTATGTTTTTTCAGCTACTGTAGACATTATAACTTCTCATAGAGACGCCTCTGCCAATCCGACCTCTCCACAAACCTTCATTTTCACCCAGTTATGCACGCCTTGATTTGGAGAACTCAGATGGGCAACCATGGTTCCAGATTCGCTAGAGCTACAACATGCTTTACTGCCTGTTCTATTTCCCAGAATTCCTCAGCATCCATCTGGTCATTGCCTTTTTCCAAGATGCCTTTTGTTAACTTGCCAAACATGACCAGTCTGGGTCTGTCTAAAATCAAGTGATCTCTCTACACAGACAATATTTTACGTCATCCTACAGAAAGTTGGCTGTCTCAGTTCTTCGATGCCTCGAAATGCTGCCTAATGAGACGCCTTATTCTGACCTTTTATTGTAACCCAATATCAAAGGAGCTACATTAGCTGCAAAAGCAATTCCAGCATGGACAAAAAATTCCAATATGGCGGACAGGAGTTGGGCAGTGAGGTAAACAATTCTCATACACTTTTTATAAAGATGTATAGGTGTAATTTATTTGCAATTTTGGGTTTGTAAGTAACAATTTAACCATTCCAGGTACGCAGAGGGAGCTAGCATGTTAGCTGGCATGCTAGCAGGTTTTCGCGCCTAAGCCCATTAGTTTAGAAGGCCTGACACTAAATCCATAAGCTATATAAGAAAGTTGCTGTCTAACTTGTGCATCTCAATAATCTGCCTTCTAAAGTTTGAGTCAGTTAGAGTCCTCTCTATGTAGGCATCTGCCTAGGTAGTCATTGGGCAGCAAGGCAGCTGAAGAGGCTTTGAGACAGACTCCTTGTCTTCACGTTCCAAGCCTGGTGTGAATCATCAAATTTGAACTCCTTGCCCTGGGTCACTTTGCTTCTTCCTTCTTACATTCACTCCAGCAGGACTTTTACTATCCTATAATATCATCCTGGCTTACTCATGAGTCCTCTGCAACAATAGCTTTTAATTTATCTGTACATGGTATCATGCCTTGAAAACTGTCAGCCCTTTAAAGACGTATTTTGTCAGTTTCCACAGTTGCCAATGGTTTCATCCTTGCTGGCCTGCTGAACCTACCAGTAGTGCGTATAAGGTTTCAACAACAATCTGTTGATTAACCACTTTCTTCAATCCGACATAAGCAACATAACGCCTCCTGACAACAGAATGAAAACTGAGTGAATAAGAACCAGACAACCAGAACAGTGGAAACTAACCATTACTCAAGCATCAACCAAGGTCATGATGTTTTATTACAGCTGTCTCTAACTGCTATTTATTCATGCCCACTCACTCTGAAGGTGAATCACTTCATTATCACGAAGTGTGGGATGCTTTGCAAGCATTTTTGCATTAAATTGTGCTCCCTACCGAATGTGCCATGCTTCCTGTCACTTTTTCACCAGTGGTTGACTTTATTTACATTACATTACTTTTAATGCATTTAGCTGACACCTTTTTTCAAAGTGACATACAAGTGGTAAGGTACCTAAGTAATAAGGACATAAGGCAAAAAGGAAGAGTTCAGTTTTCAAGAGCTTCTTAAAGGTAGTGAGTGGCGCTTATTCCACCATCACGGGATGAGGAATGAGAACAGCCTGGATTGCTTCATGTGTAGTTTTGGCAAAGCTAGACAGCGTTTATTGGAGGAGCGCAGCGACCAGAGGGTAATATAAGCCTTGAAGAGCGATTGTAAGTAGGAGGCAGCATGTCCAGTGATCACCTTATGGGCCAGCATGAGGGCTTTGAATTTGATGTGAGCAGCAACCGGAAGCCGGTGGAGCTCAATGAGTGGCAAGGTGATGTGAGCCCATTTGGGTTGGTTGAAAACTAGAAGCACCGCCACATTCTGGACCATCTGTAAAGGATTTATTGCACAGTCTGGGTGGCAAGTTATCACGGCATTGCAGTAGTCAATCAGACTTCACTGATGGCATCCAGCTGTGGTGGATGAAACAAGGATATGCAGTGTGTACGTTTCTCATCCTGTGAAAAAGAAGACATCACATCAGATGTGTTAGTCACTCAAGCTAAAAGGCTGAGTACCAGAAAAAGACGTACACCAGTCTAATACCTGTTAGGCCCTCACAGGCAGGACTTCATGAGCTTGCAGAAATATTCTTAGGCAAAGCAATGACATAGGTGGCATTGCTGTGTACTTTGCATAGGCTCTGTCTGTACCAGTTCTTCAAGCACTTCAGTGTACATCACCTGTAGAAAGAGAAATGACATGACTAAAGTGCCCTTGACCGAGGCACCTAGGGTCCTTGGGTGCTGTGGATAAGGGCTGTGTCTGATCCGGGCAGATGTGTTTATTAAACTGCACAGTAGGTCAATCACTTCATTGTTTACTTAAAGCAATCTATTACATATGAAATCTGAGGCTGTGGAAGCTAGTTTAATATAACCCCAAGGGCACCTCAGTTATATCTTGCCCTGTGCAGGGATCAAACCCGGGACCGGTTCTCTAACCACTAGGCCATGACTGCCCCTGTGCCTCACCTGAGATGACAGTCCCCACAGTGAAACATGATGGTGGTTGCACCAGTTGTTGAGAGTTACTCTTGGCAGGTAATTTGAATAAAACTATATGACTTCACTAACTCAGAGTATACCATAGCCAGAAACGTAGGCTTTCCACCTTCCTGAACAACTTTAATCGGCTGCTCTTGAGGTTTTATCGACTTGCCATTCTCACCAAGGAGCTCATCTTCTGTCAGACACTCTTCAGAGATATTTCCCTTCCTCTAAGTCAAAGAGCACAGATGAAAAAAAAACCCACATCTGAGTCAGGCTTGGGGAAAGGGAGTCAAGAGTGATGGAGGGAGTACTTATGGAGACAGGCGACGAGTGGCTGTCATTTCCCTTTAGATCTGAGAGGAGGGTCACCCTGAGGGCCAGGCAGGATTAAGAGGGCTGCAGTGAGAAACTTCTGATTGGTCTTTTAGCTCATTTATCTAAAAAAAAAAAAAAAAAAGCTTGCTAAAAACAGGTCTGCTGCTGTCATCAGGCAACGCAGGGAATAAATCACTGGTAAACGCTAACGTGTGTATCTGTCAGGCTTCCCGCCATCCTTTTGTATAGCTGACATGAAAAAATTGCAACGTGTTCTTCTCACAGACTTTGCCTAAAAAAAGATTAATGTATTAAGCTTCTGGTAAAATGCAAAACGGTGCCTGAGTATATTTTAGCTTAAAGCAATTTCATCCCCACAGATTTGGACGATTTAAAGCAGCTCTTCACAGGTTTAGTGGATATCAGTCAACTCCACCTGTCTAGATGTGTGTGTCTGAGAGAGAGAGAATATATTCTCAGGAGAAGGGCCCGGCTCTCCACCAGTTCCTGATCTAATCTGTCAATCACCTGTGTATGTAGAGGCCTTCTTATGCACAGACACAGTGATCTGGATAAGCGATCAGCCCCTTGAACTTTTCTGCAGTGTGAGATTTAGGTAATGAATGTACCCAAATTCACAGGAATTTAAAAAAAAAATCTGTAAACATATGATCACATACTGTACATATTCACCCCTGCTGAAACTCCTAAATCAATGGTGATACTGGTGTGCTGCTTTGCCACATAATTAGTTCACCCGGGTCCACTTGTGGCAATTGAAGACTCCTAGGTATAAATATACTTATTTTTGGATGGCCCTGGAAAACATACCGAAACACACAGCACAGTACTGAAAAACACTGCCATGGCACAATGCAAGACGCAACTGAGGTGCCCTTGAGCAAGGCACCTAACTCCTTTAACTGCTCCCCCGGCGCCATGGTTTGGGGCTGCCCCCCCACTACGGGCAAGTGTGCTCACTGCCCCCTAGTGTTCACTGGTGTGTGTGAGTTTTACTGCAGGGATGAGTTAAATGTGGGTAAATATGGGTTAAATAGTTCACTTTCACTTTACTTCAGCATCATGAAGACCAAGAATTCCATGACAAAGTTTAGAAATGTATCAATTAATCAAGGTTTGACTGATTATTTAATCATTGACTGTGGATTAGAAAGAATATGGCAAAACTGTGACTCTTAACTGAAGTGAAATATTGACATGCTGTGCTTGTACACTTTTGCATTTAACCTATCTGTGCAGTGAAACACACACACTAGGGGGTAGTGAAAATGCTTGACCGGGGCAGACGGCACCCGATATCCACTGCACCCGAGGAGCAGTTGGGGTGAAAGTGAAAGTGAGTTATTTGCCTACTGTGCTTGTACACAGAGGAATGTGTTTTTAGCCTCCTCATTTAACCCATCCGTGTAGTGAAACGTACACACCAGTGAACAATAGGGGCAGTGAAGACAGTTGCCGGGGCAGCCCCAAACCACGCTGCCTGGGGAGGAATTGAATTGGGGGAATTAGGTGCCTTGCTCAAGGACACCTCTGTCACATCTCGCCCTGTGCGGGGATCAAACCCGGGACCTTCTGGTCACTAGACCATTTCTATAACCACTAGGTCACAGCTACCCCCAAGGCTAAAGTAAGACTATTTTTGCCTACTGTGCTTGCACATAGAGGAACATAGCCTCCGACATTTGACCCATCCGTGCAGTGAAACACACACACACCAGTGAACACTAGGGGGCAGTAAATGCCACACTGCCCAGGAGCATTTGGGTGGTTAGGTGCCTTGCTCAAGGGCACCTCAGTCGTTTCTTGTCAGTTTCCACAGCTGCCTAGAGAAAGCCATCTTAACGTCAGTAAGGTATTAGTCGAAGATGCAGTCCAGAGGCCAAAGATAACTCAGACGGAGTCTGAAAAACCCCATAGCTCAGTTGGAAGAAGCTGTCCACAGGAATGCTATTGCTTGGACTCTTCACAAAGTTGAGCTTTATGGAAGAGAGCCATGTGAAATCCTCTTCGGAGTTTACCATAAACTTTGTGTTGGACACTCATCAAACATGCTTCTCCGGTGCACTGAGAGCCAAATGAATGATTTGGCAAGATTAGTAAAGTGGCTGGTTAGCTAACTGCTCGCTTTATTTATTTAATTATTTGTTTGCCTTCTGCATAGCTAAACTTTTAGCCTCTGCCAGTATAATTGGACACACGCCACTTCCCGTCTTTGTTGTACAATTCAAACTGTAGCTTCATTCGGCACACGGATTCCCTCTCTGCTTAGGCTCCAAATAAAAATAAGAGCTACCTCTGTCTAACAGGATGACTTCACGTCATCCTCAGAATCCTCAGAATCTCAGGATTATTTTAGTTTATTTTACTAGAAAAATCCTAGAAAATATGCATATCTGGTATGAATTATATGCAGTAAATCCTCTATCAGAGCGCAAACCTGCATCATCATTATGTGGTCCTTTTACAACTAGCGCAGCATCTAAAACTTATGTTTGAACTTTAAGAGCTTGTGACGGCGCTTGGCAGGTATCGTCTAGACAGCACAGCTGACATCTGTCATCCTGAGACGTTCGAGCGCCGTTAATAACTGGAGGAAATATGGAAAGTGACGTTTTTGCTGCAGCCATAGCCAAGCGGGGTACGCTCATCAAACCAACACCGTTGGAAGCACGGCTTTGCCAGATGTGTTAAAGAAGATGGCGTCATGTTTTCGCACGCCACTCGGAATGGCATTACGAAAACGGGCAATGGTAATGTCGGAAGATTTCCATTATGGAGTGTGTCTAGGGGTGCTAAAACATAATAGCTTTGTGTTTATCTACAATGCTCTTGGCTGTTATTGTATGTGACAGGTGTAATGCATTTTAAGTAAGGTTGGTTCCTTTAGTGTAGCCGTATAATGATAAAAAATTTGCAGGGCAAATTAAAATGAGAGAGAGAGAGAGAGAGAGAGTGAGAGAGAGAGAGAGGAATGGCAAGACCAAATTGTGAGTGTGTGTGTCTGTCCTCTAAGAAAAAAGCAACAGAAAATGTGTGTATCCTGAAAAACAGAGAAAGGGATCGAGGACACGTCAGGTCTGAAGGACTTGTCCTCTCACTCTGTATCGCCTGGATTTTGTCAGAGGGTGATGTTTCAGTCACCCTCTGTGATGCGATGTGACGCGTGATTGCCTCGGGGTCCTTGTACACTTGTCACAGCTCCATTAATGTCCTTCAGTTCTCCAGGACAGTCGCATGGACATTCAGACACACACAAAGTCCCCAGTATTATCTCTCCCCACTATGAAAATTTCATGTAGAGGGATTAACCTGATCAGTATCATGACAGTGTTAAACAGTCTGAATGCAGTCAAGGAGTCAGTGTTCACCAAGAGCGAGACGTAAATAAAGTAGACTCTGTGTCCTGTGAATAATTTATGCTTGGACACTACCCCTGTAGTCTAGAAGGCTAATTATGTAAATGTTTTCTGACAGTTTAGCAAGAAGCAGAAAACTGAGCACGGTTCAGCGCCTGAACACTGGCAAATATCGTCCCAGCAGAGAGATGGAGCATCTACTCCAGAGATTATTCTCTAAACTGTTTAGAGTTGGATGTCGGCAGATTCTCGTAGCTTTAAGTGACCTCTTGTACGTTCACTGGTATTGTCCTTTGCTCAGATATTTACTTATTTTGCATGTGAACATCACATTTTCAAGTTTCAGTAACATGTGTCTAGTATTTCATGGTGACACTTTGGACACAAATAATACGATATTTAGAAATTGAACTCATCCTTTAGCTCTGTGAAAGTGAACCGCTTATTAACTTTTGTACTTACACAAAGAGGAATTTGACCTTTCTGACTATGATGGAGCCTGTGGGTTCCCTAGTTCAAATGGAGGGGTTCCTTGGGCCTTTATGATAAAAGCTATACATTTTCCATTGGAATGCATTGTATGGTGTAGAATTCTATGAGGGGCCCAAACGTATAGGGCCTCTGTAAGGGCCAGTCCATATGGGTTTAATCTGTCCACCTTGGGGTCTATATAGGGTTTAAATCTAGCTTAGAAAGGCAGACACATATACCTTGGCACAATGTTCTCTCCATGAAATCCATTGTGCATGTATCGACATTGTCTGTTTCTGATATTAGTAATCAGAAAATATACAGATGGAGACGTGTCTACAAAGATTCATTTCTTCTAGCATCTGTACAGCATTACTGCATAGAAGAAACCACACCCATCTATGCAGTAAAACTCACACATACACTCACTAGTAAACACAATATAGGGCCAGTGAGCATGTGCCTGGAGTGGTGGGCGACCCTGTTTAGGGTGCCCAGGGGCAGTTGGGTGGTTAGGTACCTTGCTCAGGAGCACCCCAGTTGCGTCTGATTGGTTGCCTTTTTTGACCAATGGCGTTTTGTTCATAAGGCTGGCAAAATAAAGCCTTTAACTATCTATTTATTATTAAAGTTTGAGGTTTAGGTTTATGTTTGGGTTCATCAGAAGAATGTGTATGTGTCTGAAGCTTCTACTGAAACTTGGACTCATTTTCTCAAGCCAATAAAACCAGTGATAAAAAAGCATTTGGCTGATAATGAATGACTTGATGACTTGATAACTGGTGTACTGAACGTTAGTGAATCGTGGGAAATCGCAAGCAATTGGCTAATGTGTGTAAATCTCAGTGTGAAGACATGGTGTTGGAAAGAGGTCTGCTCCACCGCAAGATGACTGACTGTTTAATCAATATTACTCAAGATGTCTATATTGGAAAAAAACCCAACTGTGTTGTCATACGTACTTCTGCGGAAGGTGAATCAAGGTCTTACCAGCATGAAACAAGCGCTTGTCTAAAATGATTCATTAATTGCTTCAGTCTTCAGGCTTCTTTCCAGGCAAAGAGGGGAGAAAGCCCTGCTGAATGACCATCGCATTGCAAAACACTCCAGCAGCACTTCACTTTTTAATGAAAGAAGTTATGTTAAATTCAGGCCTTCAGCTAAAAATGAATTTTTATATCTCTTTACAAAAAGGCTGGTGGTTTTCACAGCATTGTCTCCACCATCCAGGAACATATTTTCACCTGGAGTATTCAATATATTTACTCAGCACTGTGAAACTTTCAAATCTGACAAGTTAGAAGGTGGTACAGAATATTCTGTAACTGCAGCTCTGACTGTAGAAATCACAGCTTTATGTTATCAGGACTAATCCGTTCACATTGACATGTAGCACACGAACTAAAGCTATTAACAGCATAAACAGAGCTCCTGTGTTCGGGACATAGTTTCAGACTTTTAGGCTGAAAACCTATGTTTACATTTATACTTACAGCATTTAGCAGACGCTGTTATCCGAAAGTGCTCAGTCATTTACTTGCAGATCAACCAGGTTTCAAGTACTTAAAGCCAGAATACTGGTAGAAATGAGCCATATAGTAATGAATATCAAATAAAACTTACCACAAGTCCAAAAACCTAAAAGTAAAATTAAATTATGCACAACCTTTAAAGTAAACAAGACAATACTTATAACTACTGTTAGGAATCTTGCATAGACGAGTCAGGAGACTGGAGGCTTCGGCGCTGACTTGAGTTTATTTACACATACAGAAGTTACGTGTAGTACAGTTGGGTTCAGTCTATTGACGGAGTTCAGCTTGAGTCTAGCCTAGTCTGTCAACGGGGTCTGGTCCAGCCTGCAACGGGGGTCCAATGTAGCTTGTCACCGCAGTCCAGAGTAGCCCGTCACCGCAGTCCAGTCCGTCCAGTCCGTCCAGTCTGATTACTGATCTCAAAAAGGAAACTTATATACATTAAGGACTTGGGGGAGGAGGAAGAAGAGGAGTTTAAGGAGGGGTAAATGTGGGACGAAGATAACAGGAACAGGTTAAGGAGGGGGGTAAGGAAGGAAATGGGGAATAACACTTCAAGGATGGGCAGGGATGGGACGTCTCAATACACAAATAGGTGTGAGACAACATGGGGTAGTGATCAAAAGCTAAGAGACCTTTTGGCATTTTAGAAAGCCAAAAGGCCAGCTAGATTATAAGGGAAGATTAAATGTCAAAGAATATCTATCCATCTATCGAGTTCAAATTGTGGTTGGTGTGGTACAGTGGTAACACCATTGGCTCCCACGTCAGAGAACTGGGTTCGATTCCCGGTCTGGGCAGCCATATTCTCTCAACGCCGACAATTTACAATTACGTTTACGGCATTTAGCTGACGCTCTTATCCAGAGCGACTTACAAGGTTACTGGTATTACAGGTAGGCCAGCCTAGTGTTAGGAGTCTTGCCCAAGGACCCTTATTGGTGTAGTACAGACTGGCTGCCCAGACCGGGAATCGAACACAGTTCTCTGACGTGGAAGCCAATGATGTTACTACTGTACCACACCAACCACAATTTGAACTTGATAGATAGATATATAGATAGATAGATAGATAGATAGATAAATAGATAGATAGATAGATAGATAGATAGATAGATATTCTTTGACTCGCCCAATCATGCAATCCTCAACATCCTGAACACTAAATCACTCAACCAGAGCAGTAAGAAATGCGATCTACTGTAGAATGATGCTGACTCTTAACTACAGCATCGCTGAGCTTGTTCCTTTCATTACCAGTTCTCTTTATTTCCATGTTGTTTCTAGTTATTGTGCCACACACTCTGACATTCCTTCATTTATTTTCTTTTTGTCAGCTAAAGAGTTAAACCTCTCCTTCCTTTCTCTTTGATGACATCAATATTGCCTTCGCATCCATGAAATTAATTTTCTAATCTTAGTCAGCAGGAGCATGGAATTTGCACAGATTAATAGCGAGCCATATCTCGTCCCCATGCTGTCTCGTGCTCGCAGTTCGTTTGAAACAGTGGCTCCTTTTTCTCTCCCTTGTGTATGAATTAGGCTCCATCATTGTTTCCTAGCTTCTATTGAGCTGCAGGCACCGTTCGGTAATAGCTGCCCTCGTTTCTGAAAGAGTCTCTGTGATTGCCTTGTGTTTATTGGGAATTTTTAATTTCGACTATGTGGTTTACTTTTCATTACTTTTTTTGAAAGTGGGTTGTTTTTTTGTATAACCTTTCCATTTGATTAGTATTAATATTCTGAAGTGTCCCATTTGTTTGCATGGGTGCAGCCGACGAGAGGAACAGCAAAAATAGCTCTGTATACCTGTAGATGGTTTTGTGCATATGTACATCAATAGACATCTATGGGAACGCCATAATAGTATGCGGTTTGTTTAGCTGCCGTTCCATACAAACGTCTCCGACAGGTGAACACTGTGTGTGCCTCCTTTCTGACGAGTTCATGACCCCCGTACACTGGTTCATGTGCTGCATTTATTCTGATGGGTTTGGTCTCTTCCAACTGGACAATGCACCACCACACATATCTAGAGATGCCAAATTATGCTTAGAGGAACACTCATTTGAGTTTGGGAGTCGCCGGATCATAGAATTGTTGACTGTTGTGCAAGATGTACAGTGTTCATTACCTAACAAATATTTCCACAAGCTTGGGGAGTCCTTGGCCTATCATGTTTCTACCATCCTGTGCCCCCGGGAACCAGTTTGTTTCTATGTTACCAGTTTTTCTGGCACTGCAGTATATAAGTCTCATAGTATTTAGTACCGGTGAGACAAATCAAGACATCCCCTGTTGATGGGCACAGAGTCACCTTAAAGAGACCATTCCCGTTAGGATAGAAATGTTTCTTAATAGGATAAAGACAAGCAGTCAGAAAAGCTTTGTATACATTTGTAGTGACCGTTCCTTTTAAACATGGACATAGCTCATGGCACCGAATAACATATGTAGCGTCTGAGTGAAAAGTGTTCATCGTATCATCTCGAGGTCGCAAGATTAATTCCTGATGATTCCACAGCCATCTATGGCCAAGAGTTAAAGTGAGCTAAATTGGTTATCCTCTCTCATTGAGGGAGGGATGTCATGTCAATTCCTGATCAGTTAAAGTGACACTAGCTAATCATAGGCATCTGTAAGCTCAAGCTTCCCTCCGAATTCGTTACTCCACCCCCCTGACGTTGCAGTTTCAGCACGATGTGGTTGTCTGGCTTCTTGTGCCATGGAGGAAGCATGTAATGGTCCTCAGCTTCTCCAGTTGGTAGTCGTCATATGATAAGAGATTCCTGATTGACCGCAACTATATTAGGGAGAATAATAAGGGGACAAAGGCAAAAAATTGAAGGTATTGTTGAAATGATTTAAATCATATCACTATTATTAAACTCATTTTCATTAATGGGGCACTTTGTAATTCTACAGCTCTTTACTTCATGTGAGAGGATTTGCCAATGCAATTAAAACATTGACAAGCCTTTCCCTTTTCCATCAACCTTCTGTCGAAACGATTTATAGCTTGTGGAGTGTTTTTGAAGCAAAAAGTGCAAAGTTTTCTGGGCTGGAAAAATGTCAACAAGAGCCATGCGTGAACAAAGTAGAAGACTTATTACATGATAGTATTACAGTGGAGACAAATCACAGCCTTTTATTACTGCAGTCTTTCTTTACATTATCATTTTTATAGTAACCACTGTTATAGTGTTACTGTTTGTTGACACAGTGACGCTTTCTTTAAGGAAACACTTGGTTAATATTTTTGCAAGGAGTCTCCAGTGTTAGTGCTTTGAAGTTGAAGGTCAACTACTTTTTGACCCCTGTGCTTGCACACAGACGAATTTGCACTCTGTATTTAACCCATCCTGCAGTGAAACATACACATATACTCACATTAGTGAACCTACACTGTACGGGGCAGTGAGCATGCATGTCTGGAGCGGTGTTGGGAGCAAGTTTGGGGGGGTAAGGTGCCTCGTTCAGGGGCACTTGAGTTGTGTCTTGTCAGTTGCAGGGATTGACCTGGTGTGCTTTCAGTCACAAGCCAACGGATTAACTGTAACTTTTCCACTAAAAGAAAGTCTTCAGGATTTTTGGACGTTCCATGGTGCAAGCTGTGTTTTTTTTAATGGTCTTATAAACTTTAAGAAAGTGAAATTAAGAGAAGCTGGTAATGGTACAGTTGTTTATAGCAGCCACAAAATAAGTGATAACAGGAGCTACCTTATCTTGCACATGTTCCACAATGCTAACATATCTGTTAAATAAGTATTTATTGGCACATCGCTGTGCTATAAGAGGAAACACCTTTAGGTCATATCAAGCTGCATCACAACACCCCACACTGATTATAATCCTACAACAGCACACCTTTTAAGTGTTTTATTTCTTACATATCTGTTTCAGTGTATATATTTGATAACAGGAATCAAAATGGATGCTGGAGCCAATATTTTGACAGAATTTACCACTGTTACAGCTCGATGTACAGACCCATTGCAAATGAAAGGAAAAAATTGGTCATCGGGTTATTCCAGGAAAGCGCTTATTTATTTATTTATTTTGCTGGCATGGTTTGAGTCTACTTGTCCCCTTAGAGTTTAAAGTCATGCCAAATCAATGCTGTCCTCATCTATTATATTCATCCAACAATGAAAAGTTTCTCATGGTAGTGGATTTTTCCAGGATTAACCCAATTGAACACCTATGGGAGATTTCAGAGCAATGTCTTAGGCAGTGCTTTCCACCACTACATTAATACACCAAATGAGAGATTTTGGAAGAATCGTGTGTGTCATGCCAATAGACGTGCAGAGACTTGTAGCGTCGATGCCAAGGTGGATTGAAGCAGTTCTAGAGGCATGTGTTGTCCCAATACCTTGCTAGGACACTATATGTTGTTTTTTTCCTTTAATTTGTCTCAGTCTGTATGACAACTTGTCTATAACTGTGGTTATTGACTATCCAGACACAGCCATTTAACATTCAGGGAAAAGTACCTGTGTGTGTATTTGTGTAGTATGTGTGTTGTGTGTTGATCGACCCGAAGACGCCTCCTGAGCTGATTTTATAAAACACAATGAACATACACACACACATACACACACACACACACACACACACACAGGCTCTCAGTTTGCACAGCACTGGAATGAACAGCCACATGAAAAAAGACACCCACTAAAATCTGATATACAATCAAGCCACATTTCTGTAGAGTCCAAATGGAATTATGATAATAACCGTTTGCAGATTACCATTTTAATGCTCATTTGATCTCAATATGCAGTCTGCTACCTCGTAATCTATTTCGCCTTTTTTTTTCTTCGCACCAAGTGTTTTCTTGTTCGCTGATTAACAACTTTGCGCATTAAAATGAACAGATTTAAAGCGTTTTGAAGTCGTAAAATCAGAGTCGAAACAACTCGGAGAAGCAATTTAATCAAATTTGGTGGCACATTCCTGACCTAATTTTGTAGTTTGTCGGATAATAGCTTTATTTTGCAATATACACGCAAGACTTTGAAACAGAGCGAGTTCATAAATTCAATTTGAGCTTTATTACTGGCTTATGTAGACCTACATTAAAACACCGAGTGGATGGCTTCCTTATTCAGGCAGAGCCAAGATCACGTTTGTAATTTTGAGCTATGGCTTCCTGCTTCAGATTTATTCACTCCTAATCTGCTCAAATACTTTGTTGTTTCCTCTGTTTTTAAGAGAGTGCATTTCAGAATTTGAGGTCGTTTATATCTGTGATGCTTATTGTAGTTACTATAGAACTCTGGAGGGGACGTCTGTTAGGATTATTTTTCATGGCCTGTTATCTCCAGATCATTATTTATATTTCTTGCGGACTCAGGAAAAACAACCTATTCTCCAGAGATAATAGAGATTTATTAGCAAGTCATTTTAGTGAGATAATGAAGTAAATGATTAGACTTTAAAACGATTAGAGGAACAAAAAACACTATAAACATGTGACTAACGTCTTAAATAATTGAGTAATAGATGCTTACAGAGAGAAAATTTATTAAAAAGTACCTACTTTTTAAGTATTTTGGCGAGATTTGGTAAGCGATACAATCACCCTTGACGTCATCTTTAAAAGCGTCCTGGTACAAGCTTGCTAGGTATGTTATACTACCTAAGCTACGTACGTAGGTGACATGTAGCTACCACATTACTAGCGTCTCAGTGCAACAGAAGGCTCTTTAATACTCAATTCAATATAGTGAATCCATGTAACTTTATAGATATGTCTGTTTAGGTATGTTTTATACCTTAGCTAAAATACTCCAGTGATACCTTTTTGTAGCAGCACAAGTTACTTAGTGTAATGTCAGTCAGTCAGTCAGTCATTATCTTATCCGCTTAGTCTGTCTGGGTCGTGGTTTGTCCAGAGCCCACCTGGAATCAACCGTGGCCTAGTGGTTCGATCCCTGCCCAGGGCAAGACACAACTGAGGTGACCTTGAGCAAGGCACCTAACTCCCCCAACTGCTCCCCGGGCGCCGTGGTTTGGGGCTGGCCTCCGCTCCGGGCAAGTGTGTTCACTGCCCCCTAGTGTTCACTGGTGTGTGCATGTGTTTCACTGCACGGATGGGTTAAATGCGGAGGTCACATTCCTCTGCAAACACAGTAGGCAAATAGTTCACTTTCATCACTGGGCGCTAATGCATCGCAGGGTACCACATACACACACCTCTAAGGGAAGAACACACCAAACTCCTCACAGACCGGAGCAAGACTCAAACCCAGATCCCTGGAGCTGCATTGCATTAGGGCCACGGCTTGGTGTGCTGAAGTGGTGGTAGATTAGGCCTGGGATTTCCCTACATTAGACAGATTAGACAGATTTTGGTTTCGCTTTTTTTTTTTTTTTTTTAGTATATCCTTTGTGTTAGTCAGGCTATTTAGAAGAGAGGCTGCAGTAAACGCCCAAGAGTGCTGAAGGCAAATAGAGGCACACTTCCTCCTCAGAAGCCCTCTCTTCAATCCAGGGGATCTCCAAGTCCTGTCCTGGTGTCCGACACAGTCATTCTGCGAACTTCTCATTGTTGCTGCAGTAATATTTTTTTTTGGCAACATTGTTCCTCTTAAGCAAATGCCTCAAGCGTGTCCCATATCACAAATGACACAGTGCCCTGCATTCCCCTTTTCATTAGTACTGCCTTTCAGCTGCTGATACCTAACTAATTAATGGTGTTACATATCTTGAATGGATTGTCAGAAACCGAATTTTACACGCTTGACTATGTCATGACTTTTAATTGTTTAGAGCTGGTGGATTAGAACAGTGCTACTGCATATTAATGGATTAAATGCTTAGAAATAAAGGCTTTATTTAAGGGTATCTGTTTACCCTTTAGAATAGATGGATGGATGGATGGACGGATGGATGGACGGAGGAATGGATGGATGGATCAATCACTTTATTAATCCCAGAGGGAAATTCAATTATCACAGCAGTAAAAGTACAGTAAAAAAAAGGACATAGCAATATATTACAATAGGAATAAATAAAGAATAAAGTGTGATGTGCAGTAGCTGTATGACATTGTAACACGGATGTTACTAAAATAACGTGACAGTGCAAGAACGGTTGTCTAATATAGAAAGTAGTAGTCCAGTAGGCACCATATAGCATTCACAGAACATGCAGAAAGGTGCCATATCATATTCATAGGATGTGCTAATGTATTATTAATAAATATACATGTTACAGTGCATTGTGACATGATGTGGGTCCAGCATATCTAGTGCATGGTTAGTGCAGAATAATAATAATAATAATGTTCCAGCACAGCGGAGAACAGTTGTGCAATGAGGTGCTTGTTGGTATAAATGTGCGACATAGTTTCAAGATATGAAATCATCCATTTCTTTTTATAAGATATTGTCCATATCATGCTGAATTGATCTCTAGAATTTCACTTGAGATTAAGAATTATCTACCTGTCTGTCTGTCTGTCTGTCTGTCCGTCTGTCTAGCTTTCACCCAGCACTAGGTTGGAGGTGTGGCCTAAAGGGTAAAAATGACATGAGAATGAATTAGAACAGGTTTGGATAATAATATATAATATATGGATGGCTTTCACAGGTCTTACTGAATAAACTGTACATGTTAGTGCCTATAGTGTTATTTTAAGTGGATTTAAATAGAATTAATATATGTGTTTTGCACAGCGCTGAACTGGTAGCTAAGTGTCTTTTAGTAATTTCCCGACATAAGATCCAATAGAAAACTAAAGAAGCAAACCTGAGTAGATTTATCAAACGCATGGCAAGCGTATGTGTTTCTTGGAAAACTTGGTTAGTGTATAAGCATATGGATGTGAGTAAATATATGACAGTTGATTTACTAAGCCGTGACTCTGATACATGTTGGTAGATGATGAGTGCATTCAGAGTACACAAGAGCTTCATCATTTGCGTCGCCTTGCAGGATTTGAAAAACAACAAATTTTCAGAAGATTGAAGGTCCTGATTAGTCTGCTTCATGGAAATGCATGTGGCATTGTTTGCGTGCACATCGGGATTTGTCATATTGAGTGCAGGCATTGCTCAGGGACGCAGGCAAAGATCTACACTTCGACTCTGACTGAAAAAGACAGTGGGAACAAATGCCATAAATCATCCGCGATCCAGCACGGTGGCACGCAGACATCAGACCTGACATAATCCACCCTGTCGTGGATTCCACACTTTGGGTGACAGATTAATGTTAACCTGACATGCCGGAATTTTTCCTGTTTGACTCTCTGAGTCATGAGGAGGGGTTTGAAGAGGGGCGGGGGGGCCCTAAAATAAATCTAATGCTCGTGTGGAATAAAGCGCCCCAGGCAGGAACTGTCTTCTCATCTTTTTTATCACCTTTTCTTTTCTTTTCTTTTCTTTTCTTTTCTGTTCAATCACTACAGTTGGAAGCCAGTTAGGTAAATGCAGCGTCTTGTGCTCTGTCTTTTTCAGGTGGGTTCTATGGACTTCATGGTGATGAAGCGCTCCCAGATGTATGGGATGAGCAGTAGTCCATACTCTCAGCAGCAGCAGGGCGTCCCCTATCCCAGCCAGCCGTACGGATCTCCGTCTACACACAGATACCCGATGGCGGTGCAGGGCAGAGGACAAATGAGCATGGGTGCCATGCCATATCCCCAACAACAGGTATGGTATTATTCATGTCAGTGTTTTTATATTTAAGCTTTCTATGAGAGCACTATTGAATTCTTGACACTGACGTTGGTTATTAATCCTGTGTAACATCAGCCTTGGCTGTAGGTTTGGCTGTGTCTCAACTCACAGTGTGTATTAGTCGATATGGCGATGTTTTCCGCAATAAGACCTTTATTGACATTTCTGGAGTCTCCAGTGTCAGTGTCCAGGGGACTTTGTGGTTTTATAGTTTTTCAGTAACATGACAAGCTGCATCAGTTTGTCTTCTGAGCTTCGAGACCGAGAAAACATGAACCTTTCTTAACATAAACAGATTAAAATAATTTGTTATGCCATGACATACTACGTTTATTTCCACCCTGCTCATGTTTTACCTGTTTTGACTTGTACCTTGCCTTGCCCTTTTGTTTTCACTGTTACTTCGCTAAGTATTTGGACGCCACACTGCCACTTACCGAGCGGTTTGTTCAGTTTCTATTTCACAGATTCCGATTTATGACTTCTCGCCTGTTTTCTTGACTTTGTCTTTTGCTCTGTCTGGTTCAGCCTCTTTAAGAATCCTCTGACCTTGTGCTTGCCCGTGACTTCTCTTTTGGATTGTGATTTGGATTTGACTGAACTGTGTATTAAACGACCTGCGTTTGTGTCCAACCCCTGCCTCGGCAAGTCAGTGTCTATACACACTTTAATGTTATTTATTTAAATACAGTTTTACAACAGGGTGTTACCATGTGAGAAACTCGTCCCTTGTCCAAGACCGTTCAGGAGAGCATTCATTTGCATGTAATTTATCCTATAATTTGGTTGATCGTTCTGTCACTCAGGCAACAGGGACACATTTGTCGATGAGGAGCAGAGCAAAAACACTTGACGGACACTACACTATACATACATACATATATACATGTTTAATATTTTCTAATGACATTTTTTCATGTGCGTTTTTTTTTTTGTATGTCCTATTGCCCCGTTTGCTGTGTTTGGCCTGCCTGGTCCACTGAAGCCGTCTGGGTTATTCTGAGCCTCACTCCGTGTCCCCCTGCCATACTGCTATATTTAGCCAGGCTTGTTGCTCATAGATTTAATGTGTCTCCAGAGAGCTGTTGGCACACAAAGCCTCCTGCTCCTGAGAAAACACGACCTCTTCTAATCCCTGCAAAGATGAGAGAAAGTGGAAACTGTGAAATAATAATTAAAAAAAAGCGTACTATAAAAAAAACTGATGGAAACCTGAAGAGAAACCTGATCCACGCATGCAGTCGGCTAAGAAACCTTAATGTAGCATGTGGTTTATCCAGCAGTTTGGCACGAGACCGCTGCCGTTCTTGGAATAATGTCAATATTTGCTTACTCATGTAAGTCTTTGGCATTTGTCCCTCAGGAGGATTATCGTTGTATCTCTGATTAAAGTTAGACCTCTAATGAGCGATATTTTGGCTTTGACTGGATTCAGAGCTTGGCAGTGCTTCGCGAGGTTCTCGTCTGATCTTCACACAGACTGCTTCAGGCTGTCATTTGGCGTCGGTTTGTACCATTTAAATTTTGGAGTCCTGAGGAAAGACGAACTCCTGCACCCATTGTCTTACAGAGAGAACAATCGCTGGGAACGCAGTCGTCCTGCAGTCGCAGAAAATGGATTAGTTCAATTCGTTTTGTTATTCACGTTAGCAAAATCGCACCGTCGAAATGAAGCGAATCGAGATAAAAATACTGTCTGTCCTATCAAACGAAGAGCTCCGGTGCTTCGGGGAATTTATTCAAATTGATTCGGCATCTGGTGAGAAATAGATGTGGCTGCACTGTGCATGGATGCGTGCTCAGTTTGGTACGTTGAGACCGCTTGGACCTGCAAGCCCGGATTACGTCACTGGCATCTGACGGTGACCCCAGTGACCTCCATGCTGCCGTCATCTGCTGCCTGCCTGCTGTGCGAGAGTGTGTGTGTGTGTGTGTGTGTGTGTGTGTGTGTGTGTGCGTCCTCAGCTCAGGCAGGGACACAGCTAAGAAAAGACACACACAAAGACAAAGCTAGACGCTCAGCCACTGAATGCAAATTTCCTCTTCAAAGCCGTAATTTATACAATACCTTTGGAGTAAGCAGGTTTAGCACTTAGGCTAGCTCGGAGGAGAGTGTATGTGCGGAGAGCTTTGAAAGTAACACAGACGAATAATCAACTGGAAGGTCGTGTGCTTATGGGTAGGAATGGAAAATATGACAGTGCTATAAGACACTGAATTGAGATATGGATGGATTGGTGACTGTATTAGAAACATATTAAAAATATTAACATTAGCTGGTTCTGTTCCCTAGTAGTAAACCACCATGTCAGAACTACGTTATTAGGCGGCCCCTGAACATCACATGACCTGTCACAGCTCCCCTGATCACCAGCACCTGTCCATACTTGAATACTTCCTACTAATTGGAGCGAGTACATACTGCTCAACCGCTAAGCTAGTATACACTTCTAGTATGCGAGAGTGTAGTACGCACGCCACCTCGGATGCACTTGATCCGCCATTTTACCAACAACCTTTGACCCAAGATGTCATACCACTTGAGTACACCCCTTTGTCTGGAGCCCTGTCCCACACAATCATTATTTAAAGTTGTATTATTTCTCTGGTACCTACCCGCTTTGTAAACAGCTTCCATGTCTGCCATACTCCACAGTGCTCAGGTCTTCTGCTCGCAGTGAATTATGGGATATGTCAGGCTCGGCTAGTGTGGTGGAGGAGCATACAAGCAAATCTCTCCCGACCTAGTATTACATCCGGGAACCTTTTGCGTACTACCGGATACATACGAGGTATTCGGATGCCCTACATCGTGTCGCATACTAGATTTGCATACTAACTAGTATGGGAGTATGCCATTTTGGACACAGCCTTGGACTGCGTTTCAATCACATGCTTGAATACAGGATAGTACGCAAAAGCAGTACGCAAGAACGGGTAACGTGTCTGAATACGGTATTTATTAATCTGGAAGCAGAAAGTACCTGGATGATGTACTGTTTCAGCAGCCATTTTGAAGTATGTGAAGACAGCACACTGTGGTCAGATAATCGACCCCATAATTTAACCGGAGCTGTGATGGCATGCAAAGCTGAATGAGAAAAATGCCGGAAAGTGGGGAACAACCAGAAAAAAAAAGCTAATGAAAAATATGATTATTATGTACAACCCTATTATCAGCACAACTTTTGCCATTAGTAAGATGGCAGGCATAGCACGTTTAAGGTTCTGTGCACACTACGCACTTACATACTTAAAGCGACAGCTGTTTTCCAGTCAAGCAGGGCTCACTAGATTCTAGTACGTACTGTTTAAGTATGCCATTTTGGGTGCAGCATTATTTTGAGTTAAGCAGCAACTTGTGTACAGTCACGGTATGACTAGGCAAGGCATGAATGGTTGTCTCGTTTCAAAGACTGCTTCATATTGGGGCCAAGAAATGCATCATCTTTTGCCATGGCAATAAAGGATCCACTTATTGGCCAGCTAACATATCTCAAACTTTACTGTGTGTTGGTGACGCAAACAGAAAATGCTATTTCGGTTTGCCCTCTGCGGTCTTCGCCTTTAGAGCCAGTGCAGGCTGTGTCCTTTTAAGGGTGCAGCTTTTGTCTTGCTTTTTGTTGTCGTGCATGTACTACGCTGCATGCTTTTTTTTCCTCGCTTCGTGTGTTTTTGGTTAGTTTATTTTCACTAAATCCAACCTCCAACTTCATTTCCGTGACATACCTAAATTAGGTAGAAATTTAAACATGAACCAGTCTAAGGATAAACGAATAAACGCTGCAAATGTGTCACAAGGTTCACTTTAATAAACGTAGTCTTTCTTAGTCCTGCAAGTTTCATATCTAACCACTTGAATTATCCACATAACGGAATAAAGTATTTATATTCGGTTATTTTTCTATATTTGTTATCTGCATTTAGAAACGTTACATGGTGGAAGAGGAAAAAATGAACTGGTAGATGATGTGAATTACATATTACTGTGATTAACCGGCTTAATTGGTAGCAATTTGTACGGCTCTATTCATGTGAAAAGTTGTGAACATGGTGGTCATGGTGGGGTCAGGGATATCATTTGCTTAATTTCTTACATGTGAATGTGAAATAAAATGAAATTAAACCACAGTCGGACAAATGTAGGAGTAGCAGTTGAATCAGTTACAGTTATACACCAAGGACAATACAATGTACAATAAACCATGTTTTGCTGTAATATAGCACAATATCAATATCATATCATATCATATCATATCATCTCCACAAACCAATATTTACTGCTATGAAGTCAACCCTGCCTGCTGCTATTCTCAGCTCTTTGCCTTATATGCAGCTCGTGCAGCTTTTAAAAAATTTAAAGTATACACTGAGGTTTAAGTCGCTCTGCCGTGAACCTGTATTACCTCAGCTTTTTCCTCTTGTCTGAGCGATTCACTAGCTGCTCAGGCTGTGATGGGAGAAAATTCACCTTTCCCCTCCTCTCTCCGCCAACGTGTCAGTTCTTTCCCTGACCATGACATGCATACAGTGAGGCTTCTTTACAGTGTTCCTCGTCTCCTCAGAGATCTCGGTGAGCTGCAACAGGGCAACATTCGCTTCTTATACGGAGCTTTTAGTGCAGAATCTGCAAGACATCACACTCAATTAGAGCAATACCCATTTTTTTCTCCTTTCCTCTTCTCATTAATTTTTTTTTCTGTCTACTCAAGAAGTATACAAGCACCAGGCATGCAGTCATCTACAGAGAGAAAATTAGGCCTTGGGCAAATTTCTTAAGATGCTACGAATTAGATAAATGTCTCGTGTTTGTGTCAGAATGATCAGGAAATGGAGAGCAAACAGAAGGGAAGCAACACGAGCACCCGCGCTGATGACAGGAGTCAGGCTTTTTGTTTGGAAGTGGAATGAACTTGAAAGCAAAAGGCCTGCCAATTCCAGTGCAATTTCCTGTGATGTCAATGTTGGCAGACAGAGAGGAAAAAAAAAAGAATTTGAAGGCAACATTAGCGTTTGATGTGCAGAGAAGAGAGAGACGGCCTGTGAAATGAAAGAGGGAAAATGTGTCAACAAGCCAGGAAAGGGACCATTACTGGCTGCTGCTGCTTCTTTCTTGCCCATTCACCTAAGTTAATAGAATCCGACCATTACACAGGAGTGGAAATGTTGTCTTGTTCTGCGCCGTTCTTGTACAATAACAGCCCGGGCCATTTTAGTTTGATTCTGCCGGCTGAGGCCATTGCTGATGGGTTTTTATAGAAAGGAAACCCGTGACTACATTTGTACACACTTCTTTCTCCACAGGTGTGACCTTGAAGCATCACGGTTCTGGGTTCTGTACTCTCATAAAAACACTCCGAGGCACCAAAACAAACCGAATCCTGCTGTTTTTGTGTAAAGGGAACACGGAGTCTTTTTTATTGCTTAATTAACAGAAATGACAGCATTGCTTTAACCATAATGTTTACAATAACATTGGACCCTGGGCCTGTTTTGGAGACACTTAAGGACTTATGAGTGCTTCAGCACTTGTTTTTTTTTTTTTTTCCGTCAACCACCAGCACATTTTATACGCCGTCCTCGGGAAATTTGCCTCAAGGTGTGCAGTATGTAACACTGAAAATAAGACAGCTTTTTGAACACCAGGTGTCTTTTTAAAACCTCCTAATCAGGTAATGGGAAAAAACTAATATAGAGGACGGTGCAAGTCAAAATGAATACAGCTGGTGAAAGAATACATCGATTCTTTTTTTTTCTCTTTTGGCTGCTCTCATGGTCACCACAGTGGATCAAATCCGCATTTTGATCTGGCATAGGCTTTACGCTGAATACCCTGCCTGATGCAACACTTTTATTCACTGAGGTGAGTGCACAGCACTCATAGTGCAAGTTAGTTAAGGTTTGAGAAGAGGGTATATTTGCCTTCTGCTAAAATGACAATGGCAACAGTGTCTGGGATTGTAGTTACAACCTTCTGATCAGCAGCCCCTGAAATCCTAACCTACTAAACCACCACAGACACTTTATTTAACTGTTAATATTCCATTCTGGAATATTGGGTAGGTATGTGGTTGGTGTGGTACAGTGGTAACATCATTGGGTTCCCATGTGAGAGACCTGGGTTCGATTACCGATCTGGGCAGCC
>JAOVVF010000002.1:18606269-18627484 GCA_028565595.1 Duopalatinus emarginatus
GTGAAAGAGATGATACCAATGAATCTGCTGTGATGTGATACAGTGAAGTCACAGTGAAGTCACAGTCTGTTAAAATATTAATTATACTAACTATATTAATTATATTTAAGATATTAATTATTATCTTTTACACACATTTGTCTGAAATTTGTCCATAGTAATAAGATTCATAATTTATAACAATTGATAATAATTACATTTTCTTTGTTGACTTGATTCATTTCAGATGTCAACTTTAAGATCAACACATTAAACCAAATCGTCTGATTGTTACGTTACAGTATAATAATAATAATAATAATAATAATTATTATTATTATTATTATTATTATTATTATTAAATTGTATTAATTATATTAAAATATAATAATTACTATTATAATAATAAATAATAATAATAATAATAACAATAATAATACGACAACAAAACAACAACAATAATAATAATAATAATAATAATAATAAACTGTGTGCTATAGAGTAAAACATGCAAATTCATAGCCAAAAAAACCTACTGAAGCTTTAACATTAAATCTTTTGTTGAATTGATCAACTGTTTACCAATTACCAATTTTAAATCTATGACATAAACCACCATAAAACCTGTTTAAATCAGTCACAATTCAAAGCCAAAGTGTATCTTCAGGCTGTCCATCATGGTGATCTTTAGTCAGTCCGTGTGGGTTCATCCTGAGCAGCAGCAAGTGATGTTCAGGCAATGAGACGCCAACAGATGTAGGGTGTCAGGGTGGATCAGGCAGATTCAGAGAGCGGTATAAATCAGGATCACTGATATCTCTTGCGTTGTCTCAGGTGTAGCACATGTTGCTCGACAGAGAGAAGGTCAGAGTGTTTATTGTCACATGCACAGTTAGAAACAGGTTTTTCCCCAGACAATGAAATTCTTACATTGCTTAGCTGGATGAATGTTGGTCTCATATCTGAAATAAGATATGAGAAAGTAAAGACAAGAGGAAGGAAAACAAGTCGGTGTGCAAGATTTAAATACACAGTATGAGAAATAATAATAATAATAATAATAATAATAATAATAATGATAATGATGATGGTGTGCTGTGGTATCTGGCACTAAGTCATCTTCTGTGGGATTGGGCAAGATGGCCTAGCCTTTTTCCCCCAAGCATATCAGTGAGCATTAGGTACCCATGACTTGCTTCGTTGGTTTTCCTTCCTTGGATCAATTTTTGTAGGCATTAACCACTGCATACCAGGAACACCTGACAAGACCTGCTGTTTCGGAGATGCTCAGTCCGTCAGTCTGACCATACACTTACCTAGTTTTCCTGTTTTCAACACATCAACTGACTGAGAACTGACTATACACTTGCACTAGTATATCACACCTCTTGACAAGTGCCACTGTAATGAGATAATCGATGTTAGTCACTTCACCTGTCAGTGGGTTTGTGGTTTTAATGTTATGGCTGATGGGTGTGTGTGTGTATGTATGGAGGCGTATTGTAAAATGTGTAATGATGTGGACAATAATAGCATATCGTAATTATATTCTTATACATTGTGATTATGTATGTCAAAACACCTTTCAGACTAATGTGATAGTGAGAAGCATGTTCTGTGAGCAATTAAAACATATGGGCTGTTTTAGTTCAAATATTTATGGAAATGCAACCTAGTCATCTAACATGCTGAAACTAAAAGTGTAAGAATTTACTGTGCAAAAACGCAGACGCACTGATACACGTATGATGATCTCTGATGATGTGTGTTTTGTCCTGTGTAGGTACCTGCTCATTTTGGCCAGCAGGGTATGGGAACTTACTGTCCTCAGGGCCAGCCCGGGTACTACAGCCAGTCTCAGCAATCCCAGCAGCCTCAGCAGCAGGCGCCCTACAGCCAGCCTCGTACTACCGCTCAGCAGGTAAACCCTCGCTTCATCCTGCCGTTCTTTTTGAGCTGGCTCCCGCCGAGCCGCCTGCCCGTGGGCTGAAGTTTCTGATTGGTTATCCTGATTATGCATGAGTTCTATTTCTGCTGTTTCCTGCCCTGCAATCGTTCACTGGTTCACACCATGTAGTCAGAACTGGCCTCCTTAAGCCTGGACTCTCATCAGGGTGACTTGAGGGGTTTGTGGTTTTATTTTCTAGCCATGCAAAAAATCAGTCAAATGAATAGCCTGTTAATAAGTAACGAGTTGAAATGCTTGTGTTTGTGTATTCATTTCAGGTCATTTACCCAAATTAGCTTAGCAAAAATAATTTTTCTTTTAATCTATGTCAGTTCATGTGGGAAGAAAGAGAAGGAAAACGGGCATGGCAGTAAAAAAAAAAAAAAGAAAAAAAAGCGATGCAAAGAAGTGGTGTTGTGCTGCAAGCCTGGGAGAAGGCCATGTGGTTCTCATCGTTCATGGCTCGAGAGGAATCCGCCTGATTTAACTGAGCTCCAGCTGCAGACAGAGGGGAATTTGGCCGGTGGAGGCAGAAACACAGTCTCCGGGGCGTCACAGGAAAGCGAGTGGGAGGTACGGGGGACCTTGGGAAAGCTGAAGGCAAAAGTTTGGTAACGTTCGGGAGTGTTTGGAGAGAACTTCCCATCATGTGTAATCTTCAGCAGAAATCGCTCTGATGAAATCTGCAAGCATTTTTATTTTATGTTAGGTTTGTTTCCAAACCACTCCTTATTTCACAACGGCCGACTCTTTCTCAACGCCGAGCTCCAGCCTAGTGCTCCCTTGCCTTCCTACTCAAAAGGGCGATTGCATTAATCAAGTCCAGCTCTTTATCTCTTTGTTTTCTCCCTCGCTCTGTCTCTCTCGCTCACTCGCTCCGGCTGCCCATACTTGAAGGCTGATGTAGGTCAGGTCGGCTCCAGGCTATTTGTATTCTGGAATAGTAAATTATCCACGGGAGTCCTGAGAGCAGAGAGGCAAACTTGACCTTTGGATAACACCTTGGACTGATCCTCTTTATTCAAATTGGGTGTGAGCCGTTGCGAGTGTTAACAATTGCGTTTGTCCTTTTTCTAAGCTGAAAGAGGAATTATCATGCTTTAAAGCAGCTTTATTCTTTCCCCCCCCTCTCACAACCAAGCTTTGTACTGTCCCTTTGTGCGAGCGTCTGTTCTGTAATGCGTTTACTATCTTTTTGGGTTGAGCTTGGGATAAAAAGTCATTTTTTTACGATTTTGGCAGTCTGACTCCCAATTTTTAGTCTTCCTCAGCCACCATTAACCCTGGATATGGGACATTGTTCGCCTGATTGCTCTGTTCAGCTGCTCCTCTGCTTTCATGTTTGCCAGCAAATTGAAGGCTCGATTGGAGAGGGGACAGTTTTACTCCACAATCACATCAAGTTTAATGATGGAGGCGTAATATTTGACAATCTCCACACCATCACCCGCTTTTGGATCGTGCGCCGCCTGAAAGGCCAGACCTCATTTTGAAACGTGGATATATCGACAAGTGTTGGAGGATTATGGACCTATATGAGTAGTTTTATGATCCTGCCAGGGTCCAGCTATAAATCAGAAGATCAGGTGGACCGCTTCGCCCTCTACATCCGCATCCTATATGTCTTAATGCCTCCTCTGCAGTGCCTGAACATGCTCCTGTCACCTGGGATTAGTCACCTAGACATACATTGTGTCAAATGGTTTTAGACAGCTGGAGTAAGTTGTGAACAGATTGTAAATTTTATGATAAAGCTCTTTATAAAATATTTATCTGCAGTCAAAAATGTGGTTTAAATGTCTTACTGGTATTGAATGAGTTATTGTGATAATATGGATCTGCACACACTGGACACTTTATTAGAAACAGCACAATGACACTGTATAAGACTCAGACTTTGCTCTCAGAACAACCTCAGTTCTTTGTGGCATAGATTCCACAAGATGTTGGAAACATTCCTGTGAGACGACTGCCTCGCATACTTGCTGCAGATTTATCTACATGCTCCAAATCTCCTTTTCTACTTCTACATCCCAAAGGTGCTGTATTGAGTTCAGATCTGATGACTGGTGAGGTTACTTGATGAAACCAGTTTGACACAACTTGTGCATTGTGACATGGCACATCATCATGCTGTAATTAGGCTTTAATTATGTATATGTTAATTAGTAATGTATAAGAGCAGGCATATGTCACTTTCCTGCTATCAGGAACAACCACGCCTCCTTTTAAATAAATACAAATGCTGTAAAAGTACATTTAATGAAGTGAAGTCAACCACTGTGCTTGTACAAAGGAATTTGACCTCCGCATTTAACCTACCTGTCTAAACACCAGTAGAAACACCCACCAGGGGGCAGTAAACACACTTGGCGGAGCGATGGGCGACCCTATCCATGGTGCCCAGGGAGCAGTTGGGGGTTAGGTACTTCAGTCATGTCTTGTTGATGTGGGTATTAAACCAAGAACCAAATTAACTGCCTTAAAATTTGCTGTGTTGCATTTTGTTTGTGTAACAATAAAAAAAACACCAGTTTACTATTTTCTTTACTTCCACACAGAGTGAAGGACAGTAAACTAATAAAGCTGTGGCTTTAGAGAGGATATAATGATAAATTATGGTACCCAGACACTCAGTGTGCGTACATATCACATGATGTTAACGACATACAATAATAGTTTGTCTGACTGGTCAGAAGATTTGGCTCCTAATAGCTAAAAATGAGTACAAAATTCTTAATTTATGCTATATAATTAAAGCCGTATAGGCGTAAATATTTGGACCACGTCAAACCAACACATCGGCAATCCGAGCTAACCATAAGTAACTGTAAGCAGTTTGCTCACCTCAGTTGATGTTTTTCAGGAGAGATGTGTGTGTAGATTAATGTACAAGACGCATTTGACTTTCAAAGAAAATGTATTTTTTAATAATGACGTTTTACTTTGACACCAGAACCGCGAGAACGACAGGAGCCCACCAACTTTTACACTGAGATAAAAATATCCGTCATTGAACGAAAATAAACCGTGTGTTACATGCAGTTTTGTACACGCATAATTACAATGTTAGTGATATTTAAACAGTTTTGTTCAGATCGGATTTATTGCAAAAATAAATTTTAAACGACTCTTTAAGCTGGAGCTTATGCATTTTACGTTTCCTTTGAGTGATTGGCTGAGAGAGAGAGCGGAAATCTGCAATAAGCCTAAGTGGCCAATATTGGGGGACGGCCCATTTTAGGGGGTGTTAACTGTGTTTAAACAGGAGGTCCTTTGCTGTCACCTGATCTTTATTAGAGACTGGGAAACACAGATGGACCTGAATTAAACATTCCAGATTATAACGTTACTCGTAACACATTAACACAGCGTTACTTTGATATGTATTGTTAAGGTAGCTGGTTAGCTAAACTAACAGTAAAGTGTAGTAGTTTGTGTTAGCTTTCACTTTCCCTTGTAGTTGGTCGATGTAACTGGAGACACAGAAAGTTTGAAGCCGTTCTCTTTCTTGGTGATAGAGGAAATCGATGTGACAGTACGGTGAACGTCATTAGCGGTGAAGTGCGGGAGGTCTTGTAGACATCTCGTGTAAAACGCCGTAAACAGACTCGGATAGCGTGACATCAAAGATCTTATACTATATAAGATATTATATATTATATGTATAATTATTATTAATTATTAATAATTATTATAATCTTAGACTGACTTTTACGTCCCCTGCGGACAGCTCGTACAAATGGCTAACTTCCGGGTTATGCAGGAAGCTAATAACCTGGCTTAGCGAAACCCAGAAGACTTTTCTGCATACAGTCAGTTGGAAGGTTTACTCGCACCTGAAAAGCGGCCCAGCTTTACACAATCGCAAATCACTCAGGTGCACTGCTTTCATCTATACTCAGACAGGCTGTAGCTTTCAGTAACAGTATTTCAAATAACTGATGTGTGTCAAGAAAGCATTCCCCACACTATTACACCAGCTCCACCAGATTCCACCTGATTCAGTCCATGGATGTTGTTTCATGTTGCATGTTGTTTTCACCAAATTCTCACTGTCCGAGCATATACGAGCAGTAAATTCTAATAAATTGCAATTCAAACACTGGTACGCAGAAGGGAACCGGAGCTCCTGGAAGAAAACCTACACAGACACGTGGAGAAAGGATCCTGGGAATTGAACCGAGGCCCTTTTTGTAACAGTGCTGAAGTAGCAATGAATCATCAACATTTACACTGGGCTTTGATTGTGTCTTTCTACAAAAATAAAAATAAAAATCCAAGTGTTGATCCAGTCAAGCTTGGCAAGGTTCAAGAACTGTAATTTATAGGTTGCATTTGTGCCACTTTTGTCATGAAGGTGATTTATTTTGAAGCTTGAGGCCCTTCTTCACCTCTCCAGTAGTGGGTTGTCTCCATGCTTATGGCCCCAATTGGTCCAAACCTTTATTATGTAATTTTTTTTAAAGGCCCTGAATGTGTAATGGTGTAATAAAAGTATGTTTTGTATTTGTAAGAGGACTGGATTCAGTAAAACATCCTTATTGATCTCCTGTAGTGGCCCAGCAGATGCACTAGCCTTTTCTCATCTTTTCTCCCAAAGTCAGCCTCTTAAGAGAGCTTGATATAGAATGTGGCTTTTTCCTTTTCTATTGCACCAGGCCAGATTAGACAGAAGGTTATCCCTGCCTTGGCTAGGGGACCAGGAGCTTTTCACCAAAGAGCCGCTGGGCTGTGTGAAGGCGCTCTGACCTTTCTTTCTTTATCTTCACGGGAAGCTGCGTGTGTGAATTGAGAGCCAGGTACAGGTTTATTTCTGAGGCCAGTCTTATCTCTGCCGTGAAGCTCCACGCACAGCCAAACTCTCCCATTTCGAGGTATTGATTTCTGCTCTGCTCTGTCTCTGTACCGACTTTTTCTCCGTATCATGTGCTTGTGGTGAAATGTCAGTAATTTTAGTCTAGGGGCAGAAGAAGTAATTCATAATTCATCCTAATTAGGTGTCGAATCCACTCGGTTATGTAATGTTAAAATGAAGGTTTGCTTTTAATCAGATATTATATTTTTCAGTGTATTGATTATTAATTAACTTGTATTGACAGTGATGTAGTGTTATGGCTCTGTTTAATGGTATCATTTTCTGCAGTGTCTGTATGAGCCACTGTTCCTCCAGAGAAAAAAAAAAAAAAGAAAAAACAACTTGTCTTTTTCTTCTCTGATTGACGTATCGATGGCCTCGACAGCCCTTGCCGTACTATTTTTGGCCACGGTGAGCAGACACAGAAAGAAAGCGTGCGATAGCCAGAGGCAGAAAGCAACCGAGAGGTGGAACAGGGCAGCTTTGTTCCCGAGTTCACATGTCCAGCTCGGCACGGAGCTCTGGAATCACAGAGCTTCCACGCGAGCCGTCTCTGTCATATTCGGCGCGTTTGAATTCACAAAGTGACTTTGTGTTTGTACTTGGCTGCTATCTGCTATCTGAGCGCTGCCATGTCCTGTCACAGGCTTCCTCACACATCACGCATCAGCCACCTCTTTGAGAGTGTCCTTACTTTTTCCTTCACTCGCAGCCTCAGCTGTCAGCGCTCAAACAAACACAAGTTCTCGGCGACGAGAAGTGTTGCGTCAGCCCGAAAAAATCATCAACAGGCCACAAAAAGAAGTGACAGCCTTTTTTTCTGATGAAAGGTAGGCTTCCCTGAGAAGCGTCCTCTTATTGTAGTTGTGGCAATCACTCGAAGAGACGAGCTTGAGAGGCATTTCATTAAGATTTTTTGGGATGCAAGGAACATCATTACCTGTTTTGTTCGGCGTCTGATTGTATGACAGGGTCTTGATCAGTGTCACGTATTGAGCAAGGCCTACAAAAAAAAGTCTATGCTTGTCTTGTTTCAGACGCGAATCTTCAATCCCTACACCGTAAATCCCGCTTTTGGCTTTAGGCATGGAGTCCTTTCAAATATCAGCTTGCTGTGTTCTGGTACTTCAAATAAACGTGCAACCCCGAGTCAAAATGCATTACTCGCACTCCAGCTGTCAAGTATTCACACACGGGGCGATGCTACGAACGGCTTGAGTTTTTTTTTTAATGGATAACAAACACCGAGCAGAAAAACAGGGAAACAAGGAATGTGAAGAATTGTTCACACAGCCAGACTGAAGCGGACGAGTAAATTGTCAGAAAGCCAGGAGAAATTCATGTCCAGTGTAATCTAACAAAGCCTGGATCCGACTCTCCATCAACCAAAGAGTGAGTGGTGGAATAATTCATTTGACACAGTGCATTGCCGTACTGTCACTGCTAAACCGATCAGACTGTTCTTTTTGCTGAAGGTTGTGCAGGTGGAGGAAATCTGCTGTGTATATCCTTACTCTTTTCCTTTTTTTTACTTTTCCGTAATAACAGTGTGTTTATTACCACTGCACTAAACTATCTGACTTTTATTCTCTCTATACAATAAAGTGCCAGGAGCGTAAGACTGCAGAAATATGGAAATAATCTCAAGGCAATGAACCCCATAGTTTTTTCCTTTTGTGTAGGTGTAGAATGTCTGTAATCTACAGCACAGTGCATGGTGTCCCAGATGTGTTCGAAAACGTTGAGATCTGGTGACTTAGGTGGGAATGGCGAAACCACAGACTCAAATAAGTGCTCCAGTAACTATAATTTGGCGTCTCTAGATGTGTGTGGTGGCCCGTTGTCTTGTTGAAAGAGACCAAACCTGTCAGAATGAATGCTGGACATGAACGTACCAGGGGTCCCATGGGATGCCAGCTAAACAAACCCTATACCATTATTCATAGGCTTGCTTTTACCAGGCATTTCAGTGTATTTCATCTTTTCCCTTAACCTACCGTTTTTTATACGGTGCCCTGCAACCGTACAAGATTATTATCAATGGCACCAAGACATGAAATAAATTCTATAAATTAATTATTGGTCAGCAGCAGCGAAACGTCTTAAGGATGAGCAGAACTGCTTCAGCTGCTACTTACCCTGTTGCTAGCATAACACACCTGTCACATTTTATGCACAAACCCAGAAAAGGACGACGTACCCAGGCCTGTAGTATGACCTGACAAGGCATTTGTCTGTGACGTTTCCAATAGATTACACCCATCTCCGAGAAATAGAACAATCCGGTTGAATGACGTGTCTGACAATCAATATATTAGATGTTCTATTTGTTTAGACCTGCTCAGACACAAGGCATGTTTGAGATGAACTGCGCCTCACCTTCGCGGTCAGTGAGAGTAGCCGGTTGCAGTCGGGGAAGGAAGTTAGAAAATAAATTGGACAGTCCACCACCTGCAAGGTGGAACTTCTAGCCAATGAGAATTGATCAAGCCAGCTCACAGCCTGTCGAGAGAAAGTGCAGCGCTACCTTGCTCTCAGCAGGTGTATAACAAGCGTATGTCATCATGACGCGCCGATGGCCCAGATGGATGTTGACTCTGACTTTAAGTGACTCACCTGCACTGGTGTTTATGATGTGTGTTTGTGTTAAGATGTTCTACGTTGAGCCGATTATCATACGATTGTGAGTATAATTACTGACAACACCACAGCCGTCCCATGCCTAGAGAACAGCAGGATAATTGGTCCTACTCACTATTCCTATTCCTATCCTCCTCCTGTACATGTGACCTGGAGGAAACATGTGTTGGCCTTCAACCTTTACATTTGGTAACTGCTGAGTAATTGGCAGCATCTAAAGAACTAGCTGTGCAGGAGGTATTATATGTATTGGGCAGGAGATTCGTACCTGTTTTTGTTCTGTTCATATTTCTGTAAAGCTGTCCATTGTTAAAAGCATTGAAAAAATTCCACATAAAAGCATCGTCATACTTTTTATGCTTCTGCAGGTGAAACATCCTTTGTAACTCAACCTCGAGTCTGCAGTATGAAACATTGGCTGGCACCAGATTAGATCAGGAGGCCATTTTGTTTAACGTCCTTGCTTTATAGGTATGGGTAAAAGACCGTTAACATACGTTCCATTTAAAATGTGATGACGTACCATTCTGAGTCTGCCTCCCCCTGCTTACCGTGCAGCTGCGCGCCGTGACATCTTCCCTCCCGTATTCAAACCACACAAGGTTAATTAAAACGGTGTGGCAATGGCAGTGGCGCCCGGCCGTATCATCCTCCCCGAGCCAGCATTTTTAATCAAAACCCCATGATAGCAGAGAGGAGGAGGAGGAGGAGAAGGAGGAGGCAGCATGAGGATGCTGCTACCTCGGCACCGGTTGAGGAGAGACAGAACCATCCAAAGTTCAATGTCATTAATTGGTCAGCATTTGAATATTAGCTAAGAGCCCGCTTAATTAACAGGATAATAAAAGCATCCTGAGCTGGGAGGGGAAGCGAGAAGGACGCGGGGAGGGGCAGGGGAAAGCGAGATGGAGGGAGCAGGAGGGGGCAGCCACAGCAGGAAATAGAGGGCATGCGGTGCCGAGAGCTTGGCGCCAGGCGATAAGAGCGATCCATCCGTGTGAAAGGTCCAGGCACTGTAATTTGCGTGAGCTGCTTTTAATTGTCATAACCTTTTAAATGGCATAGTTTATCAGAGTCCTCTAAATGTCCTGCCGGATTGCCATGCGACGCGGCGCATGGTAACGAGCGCTCCGCTTTCGTTGGCTGAAGTGTGTGTGTGTGGGGGGGGGGGAGATGATTGATAGAAGGATTTTTGTTCTTCTGTTTCTGTTTTTCTTCATTTTCCTCTGCAAACTGCCACCTGCTAATTGCAGTGTGGATTTGCTCCGCTTCCACAGGCATGTTTATTTGTTTTGTGGTGCATTTCAGATGCAAATTCTGATTGTTTGTCCAGTCTTAATCAAGCAGGGAGCTAAAAGCGAGTTGTGCTTCAAGATACTCTCCCCTGGGGCCTCATTTAGGAAATGTTAGCTGAATAGGGGCTAAATTTCATTCTGTAAGCTGACGTTTTGTCTACACAGGCCAGACTTCGTATTTCCAAACATTTCCCTTGTCTTGCGTGACGTTAAGCGGCTCCTGTTGGAATATGTGTGTTGGGTAATTAGTCCTAACATCCTGTCATGACTCCTCAGAACTGATCTTCTCCCACAGAAGAGCCCGGAGTCCCGCGATCCCGACAAAAAAAGAAATGCACAAGCCTTAGAACTGAAGGAGCTGCGGTCGTTTCGTTATCAGGCGTCCGCACAGGGGACCATGATGTGATGATGTGATTTTATTCTCAGCATGCTCCGGGCGTGAGTCAGGAAGTGTGTGTTATCTCCAGGGGGACGCGGGTCAGTATTGTACCTGCTCTGTGTAAAAGGTCAGGGGGATTGCTTGGTTAAGAATCCAATCTGTGAGACATTGTATTGGAACACGGCAGTACAGATGTAGCCATTAAGGTGACCCAGAGGAGCGCACACGTCTACACTAGTGAGAGGAGGTCACTAGTGACTGGTACACTGTAGCTTTCTACAAGATGTGCAGGGTTTTTAATAATGAGACAATGTAAGCTGCTGTGGATAAGGGTGTCTCCCAAATGGCATGACATAGTTTAAATGTTTATGCATAAGGAATTTAAATACATATGTTATACTTTGCTTTCACTTTGTGAGTGTACAGTAGTCCTGCACGGGTCGACCCTTAAACTTTGGCTCCTGATTCTGGTTGATTCGGGGTTCAAGCACGGAAGGTGAAATGTCAGGTAAAGTGAATGACTTACTGTGCTTGTACACACAGAGGAATTTAATCTCTGCATTTAACTCATCCGTGCAATGAAACACACACTAGGGGCAGCCCAATTTATCACACACAATGAGCACTTGTGGGTTAGGTGCTTTGCTCAAGAACACTTCAGTCGTGCCCTTTCGGTACAGGAGATCGAACATGCAAGACCAGTTACCTAATCTCGAGTCACAGCTGCTGCGAAAGTGTCTGAAAGTTACAAAGCAACATCCCACTGAAAGCATTTCACAGATGCTTATATGCTTTTTGATTGCTGCAATAAAAAAAACACGCATCTCTTACTTTACATGGACGCCATCATTATTCAAACTAAAGCTGGTGGTTAATATATTTTTGTGGGTTGGACAGACATGAAAAAACCCTGCGTACAATCACTACTGAACAGATAGTTTTACCTTCTTGTTCAATTTGTCCTAGTTATCCTAGATGTCCTTGATTTGTTTGTCGTCTTACTCTGTAGAAATGTTTAATAGATTTATGGTCGCATAGTGATTGGTTTATTGACTATACACACTGAGATCTTTACCTCAGGATTCATTGACCAAGCTCAAGCTATTATATTATTAATCATTCATGTGGAAGAGATTTCTTAATGTAACCCTGCTCTACTGCAAGTCTACTTTATGTCATATCGCTAATTCACGAAACGGCTAAATAACTCAAATCTTTGAAAATTGGTTTTAGGATTTGGTACTATCACATGCTCCTGACTTTATGTTTGACCCCCATTATTCAGTTGGACTCAGGCTCGGTATCCATGACCCTACTCAAGCACAGAATTCTGGAATTTATGGTGTGGAAAATTTGGGCGTGTCTGGAAATTTGGGCAGACTAGAGTATAAAGGAACAGCTATATAAATTCAGAAGAACTCTAAGATATCCAGGCCAATTTGTGGTTATAAGCATGCAGTGCGAACACAAACTATAAATGTGTCGGCGTGTCCGAAACAACTCCAAAAAAGCCACAAAACAAGAATCATGATTAAATCAATTGTGCCGTGCAATCACACCTTTTCTCCAACACAAAAAATCACAGCATCGTTATTTCATAAATGTGCTTGGGCCCAGAGCGTAAACCTCAATGTGAGCACAGGCCAGCGGGGGAATAGGGAAGGGCTATAATCGTGCCCAGTTACAGTACGGTGAGAGAGCACCCTAAGTTTCCCAGCCTCTAAACCATTTTGAGGTTTAAAAGCCTTAAACAGGACGTTGTAGTCAGTGTGGAACTTAATAGACAGCTTATGTAAATTGAAGCCGAAATCTCTTAATCTGACAAATGCTGCATATGCGTTCGCCAATTTGACAGCACTGGATCAATAAAACAAATGAGAGTCTGGCAGGAGGGGCTTTTTCACGGCGTTTGTTTATCAAATCATTTAAAGTCTTTCTCTTTCAGCAGAGCCAGGTTATATTGACGTGTCATTTCATATTTTGAAGACCTCAATCCCCAACACTGCTGACTTAATAAGTCACGGCAATTTTTCCCCCCTCTCGTTTCGTATCCTCTCGACACCCAGTAATATTGGGCAACTTTCTGATTGCTTTAATTATAAAAGCCCAATTTGAAGTGGCATTGTTGTCTGGGTTAATGACACCCAGGGAGCATGAGGATGAATATGAATGGGCTTAAATCTCTCTCCCTCTCTCTCTCTCTCTCTCTCTCTCTCTCTCTCTCTCTCTCTCTCTCTCCTCCTTATCAGCCGTCTCACCCGCACTCCAACAACGCTGATGCTTCCTTCTCTTCAGACACGTATTTGTGTTTTTAAACTCTCCGCTTTTCCTGCATCCTTTGCTCTCCTAAATGCGAGACGCTCTAAAAATACGCCGTTCAATAGTAGCGCCGCTGCTCTGAATGCAAGATGAGAGCGAGCGACATGTCGTCTCAGCACGCCGGCTTTGGCGCCGCGGCACTCCGTCGCATTCCCGTCGCTCCTCTGCCTTTCATGTGTGAAGTACGCGTGTTTGTGTCTCGCCGCGTGTCAGTCTCGCTCTTCTTCAGTTTCAGCCCGAGCCGTTTCGTACTATCTCACACACACACACACAGACACTCTCAGACACCCACACACACCCAAGAAGCATCTCAGGAAAGTAAAAAAAAAAACAAAAAAAAACTAGCGGGCACCAAAGTCCCTTGCCTGCTGACAGGCGAAGAGCTGAGCTGCCCAATGGAAATCAAAAATGGCTGTCCTGTGGAGCCTCAGGGCAGCAAGGGGCACGGGGCTTTTTAAAGACATGCAATTAAGCTTAATTTTTAATGAATATTAATGGAATTAGTGGCAGATTTGGCTGGGATCTGCAACGGAAGGTACGGGAATGACTAATTCATTTGGTAGTCATGAGGAGCCTGTCAAGGGGACACGAAAGAGCAAGATACAGAGGGATATAGCATGTGTGTGTGCCTGAGAGTGAGAAAGAGAGAGAGAGAGAGAGAGAGAGAGATGGATGAATACAGGGCGGAAAGGCCCTCATGAACGATCCATACACTGTACACTTACAGCTGAGGGAGAATGATAAAAGAGGAATCACTTCCTCCCCTCATTTCACCCCTAATACCTTCATTAAAGCGCTTTCCATCTGTGAATGCCGGAAAATCGCCCCATTGACAGGACCTTACATAAGCTAATATCACACTGCTCCCCACCATTGTGCTCGTATAATGTGATTGAATTCTCTTTACCTTTCACATTCCCACCACCCACTTGTGCCATTGCTTTCCCAGTCCCCTTTTTCTGATTCCTCTACAATAAGCAGCAGCGGGACACGTTTGCAGGTGAGCCCATGCATCATACCTCTAGTGCATTAATACCGGGCACACAATCACTTAATAATAAAACGTATCGTTCGTGAAAACCATAGCAGAGCCAGGGTTATGCACGAAAATCTTTGACACGCTGCGCCAGAGGCCAGGAGTACTGTTGTACTGTTGTACTGTTGTTGAGGATAAAAGTAACCTTTACAAACCGTTCCTCGAGGCATCTGAGTTCTTTATTCAAATATTTACATGCGGGCCGTTTACAAAGCCTCGGCATCACACGTTGTATGCTCCGAGACGTTGCCTTGAGGGCAAGAATGCGTTAGATGCGTACTGATTCAACTGTAACTTTACACGCCACCTGACTGCACTTTCTGCCTCGGTTATTATGTAAAGCTAGAAAACTCAATAGGCTGGAAAACACATCCTGAACTGGACTTGAAATTACAAACACACATCATATGAACGCATATAGCTGCAAAATTGAAAGACATATAGACACATACAGGGACCTTTCATTTCTATAATTATTAATGCAGCTAATTAATGCTATGCCTGAGCCTGAGCCCTAACCTTAACCTTAAGATCAGTGATAAAAGGCAAATGTTCTTCTTATTATTATTACTTTATTAAAACAAAACATTCCTCATGGGGACCAAACAAATGTCATTTTATCGACTTACACTGTATTGTAAACAATGCTATAATTAAATTCTAGGCTAAATAGAAATATTTTGGATATTAACATTTTTTTATTATAATTGTAGGGACACAAACAGCTAAACACAGTACAATCATTTGCAAACCAAAAAATGCCACAGCACTAGAGCTGGGTAGGCGATAAAATGATAACGATAATTATCACGATATAATAGTACATTTCCTCTCTCTCTCTCTCTCTCTCTCTATATATATATATATATATATATATATATATATATATATATGCCTTTTGATATCTTCACTTAGGAGTAAAAGAAGAACACCAGTTTGCACAGCACTACTAAATTCTTGATTCTAATTGGTTTAGAAGGTGCGTATTAATTTTCTATAACAGCTGTTTTGACATACTTCAATTACACCAATCAGCCATAACATTAAGAATATCTAAACAGCCTAAACAGCTGCCAAAACAGTTCAGACCTGTCTAGACATAGACTCCACAAGACCTCTTCTGTGATATCTGGCACCAAGACATTTGTAACAGATCCTTCTGTGGATATTTTGTGGAATCAGACCAGTCAGGCAGTCATGGTCCTTTCACCTGTTCACTGGATGTCGTTTTTTGGACCACTTTTAGCAGATATTAGCCACGCGACCTGCTGTTTTGAAGGTGCTCTGACCCAGTTGTCTAACCCTCACAATTTGGCCCTCGTCAAAGTTTTGAGAACTGTCTATTTAGAAATCCAGTGAGTTGTTGATTTGGTGATGGTTTCTGTAAAAAGTAAGTTTCAAATTGTGTTTTTGAAAGAAGTCTCTACTGACAGCATTTTGTAACAGTCGAGTTCTTCCCAACAGCAATATCTTCAGGACAGGGAACTTTGCTGTTTGGGTTTTTTTTGAAAACGAGCTGCATCATGCTTTGACTTATTAATTCAAAAGTAAAAAATATAGAATGTCTGGTGAGAGAAACAACATTTATATACATCAGCTGTATTTTGTTTACAGTGTATTTTGTTTTCTTTTTCACAATCGTACATGGAACTCTGAAAAGTGTACCATGTTTTTTAAATAATTAAACATTGTAACTGTTGGCAAATTGCTTTTCTTGTAAAATAAAAGGCAAATGATTCTAAATAGCACAACAGAAAAGCATTTGTCTGATCATCTGGTCATGATCTTAAGATTTTTTTTTCTGCACTATTTTTGTCTTCAGCTTTAAACGCCTTTGCAACTTTAGTTGATCTATAGGATAGATTATCAGACCACAGTGTGCTAGGTTCGCATGTTTGAAAATGTCTCTATGCAGTATGTCATCCAGGGACTTTTCATGTACTGTTTAATGAACACTACATATTCAGACACACTATCTACCACTACCACACTACTGATTTTGTGTACTGTTCAGTATGGAAGTATGTGAATTCACATGCAGCCCAAAGTAAATTTGAGGGGAAAAAAATCTACTTTTGTGTCAGGTTGTATCACAGCTCTGTGTCATTATTATTATTATTATTATTATTATTATTATTATTATTATCATACAAGCCACTGGTTGTATTTTTTTACATGAGAATTTAATATTCAGTTAAATTCCTTTTACTGCAAACTTTTCTTTATAATCATTTGTAAATATGGACAAATTAAAATAGGTACATTGAAATATAAATGTGTGTGTGTGTGTGTGTGTGTGTGTGTGTGTGTGTGTATACACCTGTGCCCCCTGTACGTGTTTGAAAGTCAACTGCCGTTTATGACCTTGTCTGCTTTTCATCTTGACAGACTGTTTACTTTAGGATGTGCTTTGTATTTTTTAAAGCACTGTAGAAATGAATGACTTCCTAATAGGTAATAGAATACTCACCGGGCGACGTGCCAGTCTCTGCCTCTCACGTCCACCAGGTTATGAGTAAGACGTAGTGTTCCCCGCACTCCAGTTCTGACCTTCAATCATTCAGGTTTAACGCCACGAATGTGACATGCACAAATCATTCCCTTTCCTTTTAATATTTAAAAGAACGCTCCCTGTTGATCTGTATTACATGCTAGAAGTGTTTGTCAAATAATATCAACATTTATTTAACATCTGTTCCACCGCACTTTTTTTTTCATGGGCACAGATGTTTATTTATCCGCTACAAGCCGGGAACTGGCAGTACATTGAATTTAGCTTGAAATGTTCAACGCTTTGGGTTTTTTTTCGCCGTTCAAATTGGAACAACATTTGATTTTCTCCTGCTTTATTCCTGCTGTGTTTGCACTTTTGATCACAGAAGGATCATTAATATTTGTAGGAATCCGCATCCTAACAGAAGTCACGCTGAACTCGGACGCCGGGGGTCATTTCAGACGGAGTTGTGGGTTTTTACTTCATGTTAAGGAAAACGCTGCAAAAAAAAAAAAAAAAACTTTAGCTAGTGCTTTCTATTATATCAGATTACAGGGGGGAAAATCTGATTATTTATAAATGTATTTTATAGACACACTGCAAGCATGAAACAGTCTCGTTTAGTTGCTTCGGTGGATTCTTTCTCATTTTAAGCATTTATTTTTAGGAAGAATGTAAAATGATCAGCCAATACAAGGCTTAAAGTATCTAAAATACTAATATAATACTAATATTATGTACTACTATATATTAAAAATATAACAAAATATATTTATAATGTTATATAATAATATTAAATTATAATATATTTTTACAATATTATATAATTAAATACATTGAAGTGCCAGAACACCAGTCTTATACTTTGTAGGTCCCCCACAGGAGTGTAGGACTACAGAAATACAACACGGCTTTGACTTTGACTACGTAATGAACACTGTACTTTCTATAGAAAGGTCCACAATTCTGAGACTTGGGAATGACACAACCCCGAACTTAGATGAGTTTTTCTCCCAAAACCATTATTTGGTGTCTCTAGACATGTGTGATGATCACATGTCCTGTTGAAACGGGCCAAACTCATCAGAAAGAATGCAGGACATAAACTGGTGAAAGTCGTCAGAAAGGAGACATGCATAGAGTTCACCTGTCAGAGATGTTTGTAGATGTACCAGGGGTCCCCATACCATGATGGAGCTTCTACAGGTGTATATTGCTTTATATACGCAATGGTGGACGCAACCAATCATGTATATAAGTGGCATTGCTGTGTAATTTGCACAGGCTCGTCTGCACTAGTTTTTCTGACATGTCAGTGCGATAATAATTATTATATTATAATAAATGCAATTACATCTAATATTTTATATTAATAGGAAATATTATACAGTTTTCATTTTATAATCAAGATATTTTTTCCAGTACAAAAGTCTCATTGGTATGAGTCGACTTGCATGACACTACCGTCTTAATTTTACACTCTCTCTGTCTGTCCCTCTCTCTCTCTCTCTCTCTTTTTTTTCAGGAGACCCAGGAGAGCTATGGAAACAGAAGCCAGCCTGCAGGGAATGTGGGGAAACCCAACCACGATGAGATGGGATTGATCCAGCAGGACCGTCCATCTAGCTTGCCGGTGAGTGACAAGTCTGCTGACCAATCAGAACGCAGAATAAAGCTTCACAGCACCAGTGTGGAATGTGAGAGTGTGATTTGTTTCTTCTGGAAAGACTTAGAATTCGATTTTCTTTTGCTGCTGAAATACAGTGTAGAAGTAAAAAGGATTAAAAACTGCGGGGGATTTAGTTATCTCAGTTCTCACTGTTTTTACCACATTACCACTTGACTTATTTGTTTAGTATTGGACGCACCGTGATGATTTAGTATTGCATACACAATTTAAAAAAAGTGATAAAAAGGTTTTATATAGATATATAACAATGGCTGGTTATTTAAAACAATTCCAAAATAGGAAACCTGATATTACAAAATAGAAAAGGTTCCTAGTGTGTCTTTGGTGCAAATTAGTTTCTATTGCTAGGAGACTATCAGCGCTTCTTACATTGTCCACTTAACAATTTGCTTCTATTTTCCTCCTGTGGTATTAAATAAAATTTCGCCGGCATATGAATAAATACACCGAGCTAAAACCTGAATAATCATTCCTCCCTTTTACATGATACTCCCTTATTCACTGGATTTCATTGGTCCCTGGAGTCATCAAACAGGGCGGGGCTTGTGCCCAGGCAGGCAATTAACATACTCGATCTGTCCGCACTGTTTTTCTCTTCCCCTCGTTTCACAGGGCAGACCCGGTTTTCACTGACCATTTCATACTAATGTCCACATTAAACGCACACAGATTTGTTTTGACTGCTCTGCCTACACCGGTAGGAAAGGGCACATTAAATTAGGTTTTGCTACACTAAACATCATTGTAACGAAGGCGCCTTCTCCTGCAGCCACCCACTCGTCTTCTCTGCTCTCACTCACTAAGAGAAAAATCATTAAAAGAGCTTGACTGGAGGAGTAATTGAGTATATTTGGTGGGGCTGTGCAGAACAGGGAAAGGTGTACTTGGGGAATATTGGGAGCCTGGATTCAGCCTTCTCGTGTAATTATGTTTAATTAGAGTGAGATTTCATGGCCAGTTCTTTAAGTGAAGGAAGGAAAGAAGTCCAGGACACTTGGTCTTGTGCTCTGTTTCTTTTCTCCCTTTATTACTTCATGTTTTCATCATTTCTGTTCCCACCAAATCCATCCATACGCTCTTTTTACTTCCCATCTATCTCTCTCTCTCTCTCTCTCTCTCTCTCACTCATTCTGTCTCATGAAAGGGCTTTGTTGTAAATGAGAGATTGCATTGATGTGTCAGTCGTCCTCCAAAGTGAGAAAGCCCTGAGTACTTTGGAGATTTATTTGAATTTAGCTACTTTAATCCCACAACTGCCCCAGGGTTCTTTGCTTATGGGATTATTTCCAGCTTTTCAAGCGCACGGGTTAGATCCTAATCTGCTCAGATTTCTCTCTAGGCTTTCCCGAGCTTGCATCGCGTTAGTGACTTGGACCCTTAGGAATCAGTGGAAGCTGCTTTCAGGATGAGAAACAGTTGAGGAACGTCCCAATCTTTAATCAGAGACGTTAATAAATGTTTGCGATTGTCTGGTGGGATTTGCACAGCGTTACAGTTTGCATTTTGCATTTATGTTGAGCTGTTGGTTTGTTGCAGGACACAAGAAAGGATGATGGTGATGAGTAATATTATTTTTATTAACGTAAAAAATAAAGAAATAGAAATAATAATTATTATTATAATGATAATAGTAATAAGGAAGAAGAAAGTAAAACAACAACAACAATCAATCAATATTGGTTTTATTCCACTACTACCAATAATAATAATAATAATAATAATAATAAATAAAATTTATTTATTATGTATTATTATTAATAAATAAATAACATTATTATATAAATAACAAAACTTTTTTTAAGAATATTATTATTGTTGTTCTTGTTATTATTATTATTATTATTATTGTTAGTAGTAGTAGTAGTAGTAGTAGTAAAACAAAGTAATAAAATAATAATAATAATAAATTTAATTGTTGTTATTATTGTTATTATTAGTAGTATTATTTGTTTGATAGTCTGACAGCCATATTGCTCGTCTCTCATTCTCTCTCTCTCTCTGTCTCTCTCTTTGCCCTGTTCAATCAAAATAACTGACAACTATGATAAGAAATCATAGAAGACTACTCCAAAGCGAGACACACACTGGGTGTCATCATGGTTTGCCCTGAAAAACCTTTTATTCTTTGGTTCCAGCTGGACATGTATTTTTGGTGGAAATGCGGTGAGCGGTTCAGAATTAGGTGTGCGGGTTAACCGGAACAGAAGCTGTTCCACACTGATCGAAAAGGGCTTTCTCTGTCTTGTGGGTCTTCTCTCACCACTACGCCACACATGGTATATGTATTAAACTAATATTCTCCTTATGGCCTGCTCAGTTACAGAACACCTGTGTAAGTTTTGCTTTCTGCATTTTTCTTCTTGAAGGTGTTTTTTTTTTGTGTGTGGTTAGACACCCTATGTTGTGTTTAGTACAACTTTTGTTATAGACATTTATTGTATGAGTTTTGCATTATTCAGTCAGTACAAATCATTTTAGATTTCCAAAAATTATGATGATGATTATTATTATTATTATTATTATTATTATTATTATTAATAATAATAATAATAATAATAATAATAATAATAATAATAA
>JAOVVF010000002.1:18634992-18645526 GCA_028565595.1 Duopalatinus emarginatus
ATCTTACAAACCTTTTATTTAATTACAGATATGCAAATACATGACTGATGGACATACCACAATGCGATATCAATTATAAGACACACTATGCTGTTGTTGCTGTTGAAATTATATTCTGTGGGATCAGACCAGATGGGCTTGCCTTCACCCCCACACATCAGCAAGCCTTGGGCATCCATGACCCTGTGGCCGTCACACTGGTCGACTTTTTCTGGACCACTTTGAGTAAGTAGTAATCAGTGTATACTGAGAACAAACCACAAGACCTGCTGTTTTGGAGATGCTTCAACCATCGTCTAACCATCACAAAGTGTTCCTTGTCAAATTGCCCGGCTTTGAGACTGACTTTTTACTAGCTGAACCATGACAGGTTCCATTGTAATGTGATAATCACTGTTAGTCACTTCACCTGTCAGAGGTTTTAATGTTCTGGCTAATCGGTGTATATGAATAAAAATGGAGAATTGAGTTGAGGATCTACCCCCTGTTTAGTCCTAGTGTCAATGAAACTCTTTCCGACACCTTTTAGGTGTGTGTGTGTGTGTGTCTGTGTGTGTGTGCACGTGTCTGAATGCGTCGTGTGCCGATCCAGGCAAGTGTGTGCTGACATGTGAACTGATGCTCGTTTAAGGCCCAATTACAGAGTTCATGCGATGTCACTTTGCCTTACACCCTAAGGGTTGTACTGAAGTGACCCACTGTGCCACTGTACATGTGTATACGTGTGTGTGTGTGTGTGTATATATATGTGTGAGTGTGACCCGCACGGCTTCTTTCACAGCTCCTCCTGACCTTTAGAGTGCGACCATCATCGTAGTTGCCACGAGTGCATGACAACTTTAGACATACCGACATGATGAAGAAAATGCAAGTGCACACGCGTATATACACATCAAGACTGCCAGGGCCTGTTTCATCACTCTGAACTGACCCTGGTGTCTCTCTATCTCTCTATCTCTCTCTCTCTCTCTCTCGCACACACACAGAGCTCTTTCTGCCTTTGTTTCCCAAACCGTCGTGCTCCCATCCAGAGGGAAATCTGCTTTTGATGTGGCGGCCGCTGCTCCGCGGCCCTCGCTAGCTACAATTTGATTTGGGCCAGATTACAAATGTTTGGCCCGGGTTGTGTATATTGCAGCTTTATAAAGCAATAAGTCGGGGGTCCATGTGGCGGCGCGAAAGAAAGCCCCCCTGATTCGGCTCTAATCTCCTCTCTGCCTGGCCGCTGATATTAGAGCTATTCAGGTGCTGCGCTGGGCCTTTATAGAGAGACGTGTTATTAACAACAAGCCGCAACGCTGGACTGCTGCCAGCTCTCTTTCTGTGTGTGTGCGCGTGTGTGAGAGAGAGAGAAAGAGTCGGCAGGCCTGTTTTTATTTGTAAGCCCGTTGAGCAGCATTTAATTGTTTTTGTAGCGTGTAGAGAGCCCGGTCTCTAGGGCCTAGTCGTGTGGCCTGGCTCTATATACATGTTCAAACACACACATCCACACTTAAACACACTAAAGTAAGTGTTATTAAAGTGCAACAATAAAATGTACACAATTTTCCTCTTACTCCAAATATAGTCGATCAGCCGCGACGTGTTTGTGCTCTTGTACAAGGGCTATAAGGCTAATAAAGCCAATAAAGGAGTTTTATAGCCACCAGTTTAGCATTCTCACATTACCTGGCTCTGTAATGCTGCTAGCACATAAACAATTTCACGAGCTAAAAGAAGCTTATTCAGAGTACCAGGAAAACTGGTACACCAGTCTAGAACTCGGTAGGTCCCCCGTAAGCATGGACAGAAATGTTCTGTAGGCAGTGAACTACCATACGTCAGGCAGAACGCTCCACAATTCTGAGTTCTGTGTTCTGAGGTGTAGGAGTTTTGGGTTCCGAAGCACGTTGCATGGCATCCCAGATGTGTTTGATAGGATTGAGAGTTGAAATGCAAATGATTGTCCGTCTAAGCATCTTTAGTCATGTGTGGCGATGCGTTGTCATGTCCGAAGACAGACCCATCAGAAAGCAGGGGCACATAGCATTCACCTGTCAGAGATGTTTGTAGACGTACCAGCCTGTATATTTTGCATAGGCTTGTCTGGCACTTCACTTTCCTGACAGGTGTTGGGTGTAACATTGATTATCTCATTTCATCGGTACCTCTTAAGGGGTGGGATATATTAGGCAGCCAGTAAACAGTCAGTTGTTGAAGTTGATGTGTTGGAAGCAGGAAAAATGGGCAAGGATAAGAACCTGAGCAACTTTGAGCAATTCAATTTTCAATTTATTTTATTTGTATAGTGCTTTTAACAATTGTCCCAAAGCAGCTTTGCAGAAAATGAAAAAAAGGGTTAAATATATGTTTATATAATTTTTTAGAAATTTTATCCCTAATGAGCAAGCCGGTGGCGACAGCGGCAAGGAAAAACTCCCTGAGATGACAAAAGGAAGGAACCTTGAGAGGAACCAGACTCATAAGGGAACCCATCCTCATCTGGGTGACACAGACCAGACCAGCAAACCAGGACCAGATTGTCCTGGCTAGACAACTGGTCCAAAACAGCAGGTTTTGTAGCGTGTGTCCCAGTATACAGTGCATAGTACATACTAGAATTGGTCCTTGGAAGGACAGCTGGTAAACCAGCGATAGGTTCATGAGTGCCCAGGGTTCAGTGATGTGATTGGGGGTTGAAGGTTAGTCCGTCTGGTCTGATCCTATAGAATATCCACAAAAGGATCTGTTGATAATGTCTTGGTGCCAGATACCACAGAACACCTTCTGAGGTCTTATATGGTGCTTGTGTTAAGCTGTGATATGGTGTTAATGTTATGGCTGAGCCGTGCATATTATCATCTGAAACCCCTGTAATGTCATGCACTTCAAGACATTTGATTATTCCTACATCATGCCGACATGCCGTGTTTTATTCATTATTTGCTACTGAAATATTTTTTGTGTTTTTTTGATCAACTACATGCTGTGAGCAATAACGTCTGTAAACAGTTTCATAGTATACTAATAATTGTTTAGAAAAAAAAATATTGTAGCATACTTAATGCTGATATTAACAAGATATGATGTGTTATTTTGATTATATTGCATTGCTGTGTGTGTGTGTGTGTGTGTGTGTGTAAGATGGTGAATGATGCTTGGTGTGTAGCTCGCACAATGCTAATCTATGCTGCTACGTTGCACTTATAGCTCCAGTGTGCTTAAAAAGTCTGAAAACATATCCTGACTGATCAACTACATAGGTAGAGTGTCTTTCAGAATGACCTTACTGACTGAAGGTCTTAGACGCTCAGCCCAGGATGTGACACTGACATGGTAGCAGCGTGCCCGTGTGCCGCAGCAGCGTTGCTGGAGATTTCAAACACTTCAATGTCACTACTAGGTTGATAACTCGCCAAGTCAAAACTCTTGCCACAGCGCTCCTGCGGTGAGAATCTGACACTGATGAAGGGCTAGAGGACGATTAACACACTCTGTTCAAAGTTTGCATGCTGTGGAATACTGCTGCACAGGTACCAGCCAGATGATCAAGTCAGGTCAGCAGCGCCATACCATCGAGCGGATATTCCCAAATATCTGCAAAACCAGTCGATCGGGCATGTCAGGAAGCGTTATATTTAACTCGGTTTGTGTTGTCTTCTGAGAACAGTGAACACCCGGCGTTGAGTTTTTATATTTTAAGATGTCGTGGCATTTAAACAGGATCTTTAACAGAGTGAGAGTGCGAGGGCGGCCGACCTCGGCGTGCAGAGCGGTATCACTGAGCATGTCATTAAAAATGAGTGCAAGCTTCCGTGAATTGTATCTTGACTCAAAAGCAAAGTGGAGACCCTGGTGTGTGTGTGTGTGTGTGTGTGAATATTCTCACCCATACTGCATGCTCACATCAGGAGCTCATACTTTCTCTAACTCTTCCACTTTCCACCTGTTTTGGGGTGGCTGTGTTCAGCATTGATTTTTTTTGTGATGTCTTTAACTAATAAGGCTTTGATCTAATTTTGCTCTAATTTAAAAATTGATGTATTATATGCGTATTAAATATGAATGTGCATTCAAAAAAGACTAAAAATACATTTTAGAAGATTTATTTGTCATTGACCTGGAGCGGTTGAATGATAGACCAGTGTACAATGCAGTATACTGCATTGATTGCCATTATTTATTGTCAATTTTTATTGTCGTTAGTCAGATGAATGAAGGCAGCCGTGGCCTAGTGGTTAGGGAACCGGTCTCGTGACCGGTAGGTCGCGGGTTCGATCCCCACCCAGGGCAAGACACGACCCTAACTGCTCCCCGGGTGCGGTGGTTTGGGGCTGCCCCCCGCTCCAGGCAAGTGCGTTCACTGCCCCCTAGTGTTCACTGGTGTTTGTTTCACTGCACGGATGGGTTAAATGCGGAGGTCACATTCCTTCTGTGTGCAAACACAGTAAGGCAAAATAGTTCACTTTCACTTCATTTCACATAGTTACTACATAATATTACATAGTACATATTGAATCACATGGTATGACAGTACATATGGGACACATAGTGTCACATGGTATCACATCGTGCTGTGGTGCACATAGCATCACGTTAGAATACTACATGGTAACACACATCAGCACATGCTACGCATGCTACACATGGTGTCACATGTTACAGAGTATTGGGCTATTTTGATGATTAAATAGCACATTTTTCAAAGCAATTCTCAGCACCAGCACTGGTCTCGATGTCCCCCTAGTCCATGGTCCACTTATATAGTTTATGCCTAGTGGTTTTGACTTGTACCCTATTCTAAAGAGTGATGGAAAACCTTAGCAGGCAATGGAGCTTTTAGCTTCAAGAGCACAATTATTATGGAGTTAATAGCCACATAATGTGATGCTAGATTAAAGAAATAGTGTTTAGTAACACTGTAATAAACTCTAGCTCATATGTTCCCTGATTACATTGCACGTCATTTATTTATTACACTGTTTTATTGCACACCAGTGAGACCTTCAATCCTGAGCATTATTCTTTTTTTATTTATATATTGTATAATTTTTTTTTTATCTAGCGTTTTTTTTGTATCTGTGTATTTTTCTTTTCTGTTGTTATTTGATTGCAGCACACCAATTCACAAAGATGTAAAATCATACTGGGCTAATAAAGTGAGTCTGGGACTGATTTATTTGCCAGATACCTACACTGGACCATATTCATAAGCATGGCTTGAATATTTTATATAAGAAGTGCTGTGATATGTCAAAACCTGTGACATGACGTAAAAGTAGAAGTTTTTATGGAGTCTTTGATGTGCCATGTCTTTATATGAAAGAGAAAAGAAACCTCAGTTACTCTGAATATTACCATTATCATTTTTTTTATCTGATTTTAATAACGTTATTGTTTTGTCTTTACAATATAACAGAATGTTACACAATCATCCGTGTAGCGTCTTCCTGCTTTTGTACCTCTTGTAGAAGTAATATGTGATGTATCCACATCCTGTAGTAGTGAAGACTTATACACACTTCAGCTGAAGTGCCGGTGGTGTATTTGCATTCAAAACTATTACGAAGCACAATTTAAACACAACCACACTTATTTATGAAACCCGTGTACCAGCAAAAAGGAAGGATTTTATCGCCTTCAAACTAAAGTGGTAATCAGATTTGCATTTATAACACTGTTATAAAGCGCATGTGTTTCCTTTGTACTTTCTACTAGGTGTCGTAGATGAGCGGGTAGTAAAAACAGGCAGTATCAGGTTTAAAAAAAAAAAAAAAAAAAAGACTATGGTAGCAGTCCCAGTCAGTCTCTGATGTTTTCATGGAAAGACAAAAATGTCAAAAGATGAGATCTGACACGGATTTATGAAAGATTTATGCCATAGTAATAACCGTGTTATAAATACCCTATGCAGGTTCCTGTCAAATAAGATGTCAATGTTTATATCGAACAGCTGGATTTATTTAATTGTCTAACACACACACACAAATATATGTGTGTGTGCGTGTGTGTGTGTATATATATATATATTATTAATTATATTACAAAATTATTTATTAATTCATGTATTATTATTATATCAATTATAATAATTATTAATTAATAATTATATTATATTATATTATATTATATTATATTATATTATATTATATTTATTTGTTTATTTAATAGTTTGTGATGACCCTGTCTATTTTTTTAATGTATTTCCTTTTTTTTGCCATTTCAATTATGTTTCTGTCATCATCACTTTTCCTTCTTTATTTTTAAATATATTCTATGCTATTTCTTATGTCACCATATTTTAGTACCTTATACCCCAGCGTCTCCGTCGCCTTGTTGTTTTATTTATGCCTGCTTTTTTTTTTCCTTCCGTGAAGCTACGTTCGAGATGGAAAGCACTATACTAATAAAGTCGGCTATTACAGTGATTCATAGGATACAGTGTGAGATTCTGCAGGTTATTTTATGTGCGTGGTTTAAAGCAAGTTTCGTTCACACTCGACTGTGTGCTGCCGTGTGAACCGATGCTCATTAAGCCCCCAATTATGAGATGTCACCTCGGCTTACACCCTGAGGACCGTGTGGATGACACGCTTTAGAAGGTGCAGGAGCAGCCCTCGTTTTAGAGGCAGCGCGTATTAGGTCGGAACGATTTCCTGTAGCAGCCACGTCGTGTTTCGCATGTCTACAAAAACACAGCGAATCAGATTATTGGCGGCAGGCCCAACAGGTACACGATGACTTTGATGCACACACTATTCCCTTGAGTGTGTTTTTGTGTCGTACATACACACACACACACACACATACACACATTCTGCTTTGATCACAGTGCTTCTGTGTTTCTCTGCCCGCTACTGTGTCCCCTGTTTATATGAGTGTCCGTGTGTGTGTGTGTCTGCGTGTGTGTGTGTCTGTGTGTAGCCCTGGGCGCTCATTTTAGCCACGCTCTGCCAATCGAGGCCCCTATTGCCGTGGCAACAGGCCGCTCGAAGTCCGCGTCCATCTGTTGGGCCTGGGACAGATAAAGCCCTTTAACAGCTGCCCTTCACTCTTCCTCTCATTCTTTCTCCTTCTTTCTCTGCCTCATTCCCCTTGTACCCTGTTCTTCTCTCTCTCTTTCTCTCTCTCTCTCACTCTTTTCATCAATCTTGCACTTTTTGCACACATTTGGTTGTGTTAAACATCCCACTGTACATGCCAGTTGTAAAATGGCATGGCAATGTACATGCCATGTACATGGCAGTTGTACATGCCATGTAAAATAAAACAAATGTAGATCTTGGGTCAGGTTTACCACCCAGGCGACACAGCCTAGTGAAGCATGCGAGGTAAGTTTACAATCACCTGCTTTGTGTCTCAGCAAAATGTCTACACGTTAAGGTGGTGATGGCAAGACTCCAAACTCACACGAGTGTTTCTTTAACCGTAATCTGGCGTCTTTAGACATATGCGGTGGTGTATTATGCTGCTGGAAGAGACCAAACCCGTCAGAATGAATGCAGAACTGGTGTGATCTAAGAAAGGACATGCACAAAGTTTGTAGATGTACCAGGGGTCCCATGGAATGCCAGCTAAACAAACCCTATACCATTATAGAGCCACCATCAGCCTATGTATTTTGCATAGGTTCATATGTACCAGCCATGCTGCGTATGATTGTTTCCATAGTAACGACTTACCCGTGGACAGGCGTTCCCGTAAGAGTATGTGCATGTATGTTATATGTTATGTTAAGTGTTGCAACAATTATATACAAGTCACCGATTGGGTGAAGTTTATTTAACATTATTTTTGGAAGGAGTCTCCAGTGTCAGTTCTGTATAACTGCAGCACTATCCAACACGTGTGCGGTTTCTCAATAAGCTCAGTATTTTTTTTTTTCTTATTAGCTTTAACAGAGATGATACTGAGGGAACAACTCTTAATAGCTGCTATAAAATAAGTGATAACAGGAACTACCTTGTCTTATGGATGTTCCACAGTAGTAAATGTAGCTCTGAATGGATGATCATTATAAACCTGTGATGTTCTTTAGTAAGTGAACAGTGACTAATCACTGTGAAGTGAATGTAGATGAGCAGTGATTATTAGATACTGTAGGGCGGTTGCTTAGCCGCAGACCGGTCCATATGCCGGGTGGTTTTAATGTCATGTCATGGTTGATTGGTGTACACACTTTGTGAATGTAATCATAGGCAGAAGTTTACAAGATGATCATTCTTTTGACTGTTTTTAATTGTGTTTTTTTTTTTTTTTTAATAATTAGGTCTCCAGCAGTTCTGCATATGAACCCACCCATGTTCAAGACACACGATTTGGTGTCTATAAAATATCTTTTATTATTATTATTATTATTATTATTATTATTATTATTATTATTATTATATGCGTACATGTATTAGCTAAGCTGCTTATCCTACTACTGGATTGTGGCGGGTTTTGGAGTCAGAATTAACTGGGTAGAAGGCAGGGAAACATCCCGTACAGATTATCAGTCCTTTGCCGGGCGAGTACACAGACAGACACATTCACACACATTTACACACACACACACACACACACGTATAGATGCTTACACCTAGGGACAATTTTGTATCTTCAATTTGCCTGTCTGCATGTCTTTGGACTGTGGGAGGAAACCGGAGCTCCCAGAGGAAACCCACACAGACGCAGAGAGAATGTGAACATAGAAAGGACTCTGGCCACCCACCCAGGCGCCACCCACTGTGCTACTGTGCTGCCTTTATATCATATAGTTATCATTTTCTACATATCTTCCAGGTTATTTGTTCAAGGAAGAACAAAAACATCGACTTTTGAACCTTTAACATATTATAACCTCCTTAAACACCCTAACCTCAGCAGTTCCTCAGACTGCTTATTACTATTGCTCATTACTAAATAATGCACACTATTTGCAGATGAATCAATAAATAATAAGATCAGACTTTAAGGGGTTAAACAGATCACCTGCACCACTGGGAACAGATAGAAATTATATTTACATTAGCTTAATGACGTTATTTTAGTTGAAGCTCAGACTTGTGTAGTATACAGTAAGTGTGAGCTTGACTTCGTGCATTTCCTACATCATCTTCATTCTTTATTTATTTATTAGGCTTTATTTGTCTGTGTGTGTGTGTGTGTGTGTGTGTGTGTGTGTGTGTGCGTGTGTGTGCGTGCATGTGTGTGTGTCTGTGTGTGTGTGTGTGTGTGTGTGTGTGTGTGTGTGTGTGTGTGTAAACCCGGTTCCGGATATTCAATACTTTTGATGGGTTATTTATTACAGTGCCTCTGGAAACTTGCGCAATCTTTGAAAATTGTGTTAACAAATCTTTTAAGTGACAGACATTCGGTCATGTTCGTTAATGCTGATTTATTAATAACCCCTTTCAAAATGATGTGACTGTATAGGGAGTCGCTATGCTAATAGTGTGTTATCACTTCTTGTTATATTCATTCCTGGAGTATTAAGTTGCAATTACTATGGACTCGATGCTAACTGTATTTATCAATACCCATTTTCTCCCATATTGAGTCACCTGCCAGTTCTAACAAATACCATTTGGTGACTGTAAGGGTTAATTTGCGTCCTCCAGGACACGTGAAGCCAGCTAACCGCATGATGTGTCACAGGGCAGTGTAACAGGCTTGAAGGATCCTCTTCCACGTACATGACAGAAGAGTTTAGTGTCTGCTTCTGGTTTGTTAGGAGATAAAAATCTGTAAAGTTGTTGAATCTTTGTTTGGGAGTTGGGGGGAGGGGGCTGTGGGGTGCGCTGTGTGTCATTTTGATTCTTGTGCATTTTTGAAAGTGCGGTGTTGTGCACTTTTGTACCTGTGTTTAAGCTTGTGGCAGGGTGTGTGTGTGTGTGTGTGTGTGTGTGTGTGTGTACGCGAGTGTGTTTGTCTGTAGGAGCATGCGGTTGATGTGAATTAGCCCTGCGCCTAGTGAGTGGTGTCTCTCATTGCTTTGTGCAGCCAGAGGGCTCTAGCTGCTAATCCAATCGAGAAAGGTGAGCTTGTCTCTTCCTCTGACATCGCCTCTCACTCTTCCTAAATTATCCTTTCAGCAGGAAGCAAATTTGCATTGTATTACTCCCTCAGCCTGCGTCATCAAATATGCGCCTCGTCCCTGTGATTGCATTTAACCAGAGGAGGCTAGAGCTCAGCGCCATTCGAAAACATATTTATGCACACAGGCTGGAGCTTTTCATTCAGTAATGGGACAACTGGACATGGAGTGGACTCGGGGAGAGATTAGGCAGTGTTGCGGGATCTTGCGAAGACCTACATGATAATAAGGACAGACATGGTGTGTAGGGCTGGACAATATATTGCTTGGTGCAATATAATTGTTGTAGCAGTATTAGGTTGTGGGTTTGTGGTTTAAGAAACCAGACTTGTAACTGGAAGGTTCCCAGTTCTATCCCCAGGACTGACAAGACACGACTGAGGCTCACTTGAGCAAGACACCAAATCCCCAAATGCTCCCTGGGCAATTTCCTCTGTGTGTACAAGCACAGTGGTCAATGAGTGGGTCACTTTCACT
>JAOVVF010000002.1:18655050-18678201 GCA_028565595.1 Duopalatinus emarginatus
TGGAGGTGGTGATGTGTGTGTGTGGGAGGGGGGGGGGTCGCTAAGCACGGCGGCAAAGAAAACAAAGAGGGGGCCTCAGCATTCTCAGCATCGCTCGGGCTGTCAGCAGCATCACGCTGACCTCGGATCAGCCTGACTGAAGGCGAGGTCTAAGGTCACGGTGCTGAGCTTTGGGCAGGTTCAGACGTGATGGACCTGTGGAAAACCTCCACGGAGTGATGGAGTGAAGGCTGCAGGACGTGCATGCCTTTACTACCCAAAATATGCAGCCTATCTGACCGATGCAGACCTCAGGAGCCTCCGATCTGATGGTAGTCAAATTATTGCGGGTCTAAATATTGTGATACATATCGATTTAGATTTTATTATGAGTAGCTGCTGTAAGCTGATGGTCTTCTTAAAGGCTAGAATGTTATGTGGAAGATTCAAGGTTGTCTAGCTAGTTAAACTCACCATTTATTTCCAAATGCTCAGACTACCTCCAGCTCATTATTACATGAAATAAAGAATATGGATTTAAAATGAAGACCGGAGAGTGAGGTTCGATATAAGCATTGGCCTGATGATTCAGGGCCAGTAAAAAAAAATATGTCTGGAAAGTTCATTAGCCAGTCTCTAGGCTAATGACAGAGTTACCACCAATCACAGTTGCAAGTCAGTTCAACTGTGATACTAAACTGGCTGATGATTCCCTGGCAAGAGTTTTGCTGCAGTCAGTACTTTTGCCTAGTCAAGTTCACCTCAGCCAATAGTTTAAAGCATATGATGCTACTAAAAGAAAGACAGGGTTCCTAGGGTCATAAAGGCGAGGGTCATGTTTTCAATAAGTACAGAATACATGACAAGAGCCACCAACGAGTAGCAGACAGCCCATCAGATGGGCCGCTTTACGTCTGACACAACCGGCAACCAACATCACAATCCACTGGAAGGAGACGTTAATCAACAACACTTACAGCGTTTTAAACAGTGGGCTCTCCTTCGCTTCTTACAAGAGAATGTTCAAAAGAAGACGACGTTTGCTCTCAGTATATCACTAACATAGCATGTCAAAATGAAGCTGCACAGCTAGCTTGTATGTGTAGGTGTAATTTTGCTCATAAATGACAGTAGACATGAGAATCACGAGCGAGTTTAAGTGTCGTATCTGTCAGTCAGCTAGTAACCAGGACGTGTTATGTAGCCAAGCTATGCTACACTAGCTATTTAGCTAATTCACAAAACTGGTTAAAGTTTAATGTCTGTTGTCTTGTGAATACAAAAGTATGAAAGTATTTACAAGACCACACTCCCCATATCCACTGGTGCTTTATGACGCTTGGCTGCTTTTGTTAAGAGAGCTGTCGCGGACATGCTTGGTACTCAGCATCACTGCTGAATTGAGAAAATAGTTCATTGCTCTCGCTACTCTAGTCGTTTACCTTGAATCATTTTTCTCTTTTGACGGCTCACATTTCTGCGGTCACTGTAGCGGATGAAGTCTGGATTCTGATCTGGTATGCCATTCCTGACTCAAACCTTTCTATTAATCAGGCTTCTTAACAGCACTGCCAGTGCGCTGCACCCTCCAGTTTTTGATTTATGCAGAGGGTTAAGGGCCTTGCTCAAGGCCCAAGAGTGGCAGCTGAGCAGTGCTGGGGATCAAACCCCTGACCTTCCCAGTGGGGGAAAAGTGGTTGCATTGGATACTGCCTAAAAGCACTTCTTCTCATGCTTAAGAGTGTAAAGAAGAAGCCCTAACGTCAGTTTGATGCTCTGAACACATCATGCTGTACTTAATGATTTATGTGTATAGGTGTGGAGGTAAGCACTGGAGAGCAGTAATTGGTGGAACTATTTTTTATATATTATATGATGTTTTCAGTTCAATTCGAGTTTATTTGTAAGTCACGAAGCAGCTTTACAGAAATCCAGATTTGGATCCTTAATGAGCAAAGAAGAGATGATGACAAGAAAAACATCTTCTTGAGTCGGCATGAGGACGAGGAACGAAACTCAAAAAGGAACCTCTTCTGGGTGACACCTAACAGTGAGATTATAAATCATCACGCTTCCATGACTGTATACTGTTAAGTAAAACTGTACTGTTTTGTACAGGACCGTGTTTATGAATATATTAGCAATTTATGGCTGTAAATGTACACTTTAGGATTACAGTTTACTTAGCTAGTTAGTTGTATTTTGCTTAAAATGGTTAAATTAAATTAAATTTAGTTTTATTTATATAGTGCATTTAATAGCGTACATTGTCCCAACGCAGCTTTACAGAAATGTAAAGTTTACATTTATACAACATGTGTTCCTAAAGAATGAGCCGGAGACGACAGTGGCAAGGAAAACTCCCTGAGATGACAAAAGGAAGAAACCATGAGAGGAACCAGACTCAAAAGAGACCCCATCCTCATACGGGTGACAAGGATAGTGTGATTATGCATAATCCTCTGTTATATAAAAAAAGTGCAGATGTATAGCCATAAAATTTAACATGACGTCTGATTTTTATTGAATTCTGTCAGCTGTTCACTGATGGACATGGACTGTTAGAGAGTAAAACTGTTCAGTCCTAGTTTTCATGTGATGACTGTGTATATCAGTCACAGTCCAGAGCCAAATTCATGGTTCCTAGGCTGTCCATCGTAGCAGTCGTGGCAATTTGCAGCAGTGAGTGATGTTCAGTTAGTGAGACTCCAAGAAGTCATCGGGTGTCAGGATCAGACAGGTCCGGAAAGCAGAAAGAGTCAGGAATTAGGATCACTGGTATCTCCTTGTGCCTCACCCATAGCACGTGTAGTTGGACAGAGTGGCCAGTGAAGAGAGAGGGTTCAACATTTTAAACACATGCTGTTCATGTTCCCGAAGCTCATCAACCTTATCTCATAAACCATAAACCAAGTTCAAAAATCGTTTTAGTTTTCTTTCAATTTGGGTCAGAGCCAGCTTGAGAGATGCCACGCTCTCCTGTCTCTGTTACACTGCCATGTGGTGCTCAAGCATAAAGCTTATGCTGACACACACCCACTGTCAAGTGATAAAGCAGTTTGCTTGCTCCACATGTATGAGCAAGGTTGGGCTATGTTAAAAAAAAAAATAGACACAGTGTATTTGGCTTTTTGTTTCTTTTAAAGTAAAACAAATATAATAAAATAAATCAAGCAATCAAATAATAAGTCAAAATAATAATAAAAAAATAAATAAAAATAATAATAATAATAATAATCTACATGGGGACCAACCAAATGCTGGTCAGGGTTTTGATCCCCGCCAAGACATAAAAACATTCTCTGGCTTCACCCCCCCCTCTCTCTCTTACATACACACATACACATTAGTATTTTTGACACTGAATCTGAATCTGTTAGTTTCTGTGGTATCAGACACGGCTTTTAAGTGACTATTACTTAAAAGTGCATATTATTTATTCCTATATGTTACATTTATTTGATGTTATTATGTTTAAAATATATTCAACTGAACTTTCACTAATATTTGGCCTCAGGATCGTCCCTATTTAGTGTCTAGTGGTAGTCTGCTTAGAGCACATAAAACTCAGACGAGCCCCTTTTTTTCATTGGTACTGCCTTTATAATATACTGTAACAAAAAAAATCTGTGATAAAAATGTGTTGTGATGACGTATTTGGATTTAGCGTGCAAAAATACCTAAGAACCAGGTATTTCTTTATGAATAGGATACAATGTTTTCTAAGCAGTATAATGTACACAGAGACACATACAGATACTTCATCAGTCTCATGAGTGAACCAAATTTCCGTCTAGGTCCGGTCTTTACTTCTCACAACTCCAGTTTGTTTAAAAGTCCAGCCACAGCATCCACACGCTCGATACTTTACACTGTGTATAATGAGGCAGGTGTGCTTTCGAGCAGTTCAGCCAGGCCTCCCTCTTTTTTTTCTTTTTTTTTGTGGAAGCCAGGAGATTAATGGGCTTGCAGACTGAATGTGATGGCGTAGGCCAGCTCTGATCACACTGCGTGTAAGGTCTTGAAGGTGCCATGGCGAGAACATGTTCTGAAGTAGACAAGCTCGAGGCAAACTCCCTGAACCGGAGCTCACCAGGCTTTTACAGCTAATTGTGTCATGCTGAGACGCACATAGACAGGTGATAGTGCTTCGGGTTCAGCGTTTGCAGAAAACCCTGTCTGAACACAGCTGGAATGATCACTGACGGTTTAATGCAAGCTTTGAATGGTTAAAGGGGGGAGAAATGTGTAGTCTCATGTTTTCTGTTGGTATCACGAAACGTCCTTGTCCATTCATTTGCTTCTTATCTCTAACAGCTCCCTTAACCCTCATTTCACAGCTTGAGCTTTATTTCTATTTGATGCAGAAGAGGCTTCTCCTAACTTCCTCATCATGGGTTCGGAGTCAAACTTGTTGACTGATTTGGAGGGAAGTCTTGAATTGACAGGTGAAGTTTTCGGTTCGTGAAATTAATGGCTTATTGGTTAAAAGGAAGTTTTTTTTTAGGAATTTTGTTGTATTATTTTGTATATTGCATTATATGCATGCGTACTTGTATATAATATAATGTATACACAGAAGTGCAAGAAAAACTGGTACAGATGAGCTGAAACAAAATACATAGGCTTGTGGTGACTCCATAATAATATGGGGTCTGTTTAGTTGGCATTCAAAGAGACACCTAAAAAGTCTACAAACGTCTCTGACAGGTGAACACTGTGTCACTCCTTTCCGACAAGTTACACCCGTTGATATCCTGCATTTATTCTGATGGGTTTGGTCTCTTCCAACAGGACAATACACCTATCGCTAGTGTAGTCATGCCAAATTGTGGGGCACCAGAAAGTCCCAGGTTCAAGCCCTACAACCGACAAGATTTGACTCAAGTTCCCGGAAGTGAGTCACCTGACCCCCGACTGCTCCACAGGGGCTGTGGATAGGGGCTGTCGACTGCTTCAGGCATTTGTGCTCACTTCCATCTAGTGTGTTTACTAGGATGTGTGTGTGTTTTACTGCATGAATGGGTTAAATGTGGTGGTGGTGAATTCTTCTGCACAGTGGTTATAAGAGTAACTCACTTTCACTTGAAATGATGGTTAGAGGAACACGCATCATTTGCAAGTTTGCGGACACCAGATCTCAACGTTATCGAACACATCTGGGATGGCACTCGAGCCGATGTGGAACACAGAAATCCTACACCTCGGAATACAACAGAATTGTGGACCGTTCTGCAGGATGTATGGTGTTCGTTGCCTACAGAATATTTCCACAAGCTTGTGGAGTCCATGTCCCATGGGGGACCTACCAAGATTTTCTGGCACTTTAGTGTATATTTCTATATACATGTGCAAGTGACTACAGTTTGAATATCGAGCAGTATAATCATTATTGTTATAATTTTAATTAGTTGTTTTTTTATACTGCTGTATGTTCTCATGTACTAACGGCAGGAATGTAGCTTTTCTGTGTGGAGATAAATGGAGGAATGCGGCAGCTTGGCAAACCCAAACACATCATGGAGGACACAGATATGTTTCTACTGCATGTCATGTACAAAAAGAAAAAGAAAAAAAACCAAACAAACACATAAGCAACATCTTAGTGCCATCTCTGGCAGGTCAGCGTTCACCTGGGAGTTCAGCAGGAAAACAAGACGACTGCACTGAAATTGTTTTTTCACCTCTTTTGCTTTTTGTGATCACACCATCCGTATTACCAGGGGCTATTTCGGCTGACCCAAAAAAAAGAAGACAAAAGAAAAACAACACCATCAAACAGGTTACATTCTGCTTGATCCCCAGCCGAGATTACCAGGCCTTGTACGTGTCTGCTCGGACTGACTGCGTCTCTTTCTACGGGCTGAATCTCCTGGCAGCAGTGATTTAGTCTGGGCGCCGGAGCCTGCTGATAAGGGCACGAGAGAGCACTGCTCCCGTTTGCTGGAAACACAACACTGATTAACAGAGAAAGGAAAAAAAAACACCACGAGCTTGTCTCCGAGATAGCGAGTCTTCTGTAGGCAGGTAAACACACACCAGGGTGCGGCTTTTCAGGACCAAAAAACTGAGATTTTATTGTTTGCCTCTAGTTTTCAGCTCGTTGCCCCATTTTTCTTCCAATTTGTTTGTTGCCTGCCCACAAGCTCCTATCATGTGACAGCCAGCGATCTGTAGAGTTTAGGGACTCCTCTTTTTCAGTTTGTTAAAATTGGCATATTCAAGATTAACGACTTTTCAATTGAATGAGAAGTATGTTTTTTTTTTTTTTTTTTATTTATCATGGTTGTAGCCTGAGTTGTGACTGTGGGCTCGGGAAGTCGAGCTCTGCAGTAAAAACCACCCAGTGTGCAGACAGCGTGGGCAGCCGTCTAGCCAGCAGCACTGCAGCGGTCACACACAACATAAAACGAATTTAACTACTTTCCGACAGCTCTAAAGCCTTCCCAACTTTTTTTTGCATGCTGTCTGCTACGCACAGAGCCTTCCTCTTATCGCAGCGGCGGTGAGCCACTGACAGCTAAAGCACGGCTCGGTAGAGCCACGCGCCGCGGCGGCACCCTGTTACATCCCACTGACAGTGTGACTGACCACAGCACATTCGATTGCCTGAGCAGATCAGACAGCATGCTGACATTTTGGGTATTTAGGAAGGGTGAGCCCTAAAACGTGGCTTCTGTCTTAAGCTCCGGATTCCGATTATCGGCTTTGAAAGGTCAGAATTGGGGGGATTTGTCCTGGAGAATTGAGGTTACCGAGAGCTTGGAGGTGTCCTGGCTCGTGTGCTGGGTGTCAGAACGCCTGGCTGTGACGTACACTTACACACACATATAAAGCTCTGTTTTGTTGGAATATTTCAGACAAAACAATTGCCTGGTTTGAACATTGTGGAAATCCCTGTCTGATAGAGAACCTAGGAAACGTCTGTAGGCTTGAATTTTTATCCTTTTTTTTAAAATCACAGTTGCAACACTAGTACTAAATATTTCACATGCAAGATATTCAGTACTTGGTTTATTCAAATTAAAACTTTGTGCCTCTTGGTATGGTTCATTTGGGCAAGTAAGTGCACAGAAATCACAGTCAGGTGTGGACCAAAGCAAACAAGTTTAAGTTGCATCAGTATCAGTTCAGCTCCAAGTGGGGGCAGCCAGAGGCCTGTGGTTAAGGAATCAGCCTTGAGAACAGAAGCTCCCCGGTTTGATCCCTACAACCAACTGAAGTGCCTTTAACCCCCAAATGCTCCCTGGGCTCTGCAAATAGGGGCTGTCCACCGCTCTTGGCATGTTTGCTCACTGCCCTGTAGTGTGTGTTCACCAGTGTGTTTCACAGCATGGACGGGTCAAATGTGGAGGTCAGATCCACTGCACAGTGGTCAAAACCCAGAATGGAGCCAAAGGACAGAGGTGTAGAACTGTAGACACGCAGTGTGTTTTGGATGTACTAGCTGTGAGCACTGTCGCCTCACAGCTAGACAACCCAGGTTCAATTCCTGGGCTGTGTGCCGTTTGCATGTTCTTCCAATGCTTGTGTGGGTTTCCTTCAGGTACTCCGGTTTTCTCCCGCAGTCCAAAGACATGTATGTCAGGTTGATCGGTCACTCTTAATCGCCTGCAGGTGTGAGTGTGTGCGTGAGTGTTACTGACAAGAGATTCAACCATCTCATAGTGATGACGGCAATATGTATGTATGTTTAAAGCATATTAATAATATAATACTATATAATAAAATAATACCAAGTAAGTATTAAGTAAGCATTTATTTAGCACTGGCTCTCTGTGCTTTGGTGAATGTTGCTGTGTCTGTCTGAGCTTTTTTTTCTACTCACAGTATTTCTGCCCAATGAAAGAATGTCCAAACAGGTTTACAAGCACATTTTCAATCCAGACGCTTGTTTTAAACCAAATGAAACGAACAAACAAACCGAAAGCATTCATTTCACTGTGATTCAGACTTCTTTAATACAATGCTAGGTTGGAAAGCAGCCTTAGTCATTGGGCAAAGAATTTCATCAAAGAGTTTTATAATTGAGCTGCGCACATGACGGTGAAGAGGCTTGCACAAACACTTGGATTTAAACCCACAACCTTACGCTCTGTAGTGGAACACGTTAAATACTGTGGTACTGCTTCCTTTTTATTATTATACGTGTTCGTTTACAGAGCCGAGAGTAAATGAAAGCTAGATGGCCTCGCTAGATTAATAGTGATTCACCAGTAAGAAGAGCAATAGGATATATTAAGGATTCCTTAATGATGGCATGATACACACTGAAGTACCAGAAAAACTGGTATACCAGTTGAATACTTGGTAAGTCTCCCATGGAGCATGGACTTCACTGGCATTGAACACGATAATTCCTGCAAACCAGTCCACAATTCTGTTGTAATCCAAGGTGTGGGATTTCTGTGTTCCACAGTGCGGAATTGGCAAAACCCCAAACTCAGAGGAGTGTTCCTCTAACCACAATTTGACATCTCTAGATGTGCGTGTTGGTGCATTGTCCTGTCGGAAGAGGACAAACCCATCAGAATGAATGCAGGATATAAACAGTTTAACTCAGACAGGAGACACACACAGCGTTCACCTGTCAGAGAGGTTTGTAGACGTACCAGGGGTCCTATGGGATGCCAGCTAAACAGACCCCATAGAGTTATGGAGCCAACACCAATCTGTACAAGTTTTTCTGGTACTTCGGTGTATTTATGTAATGCTTGTCAGGTATTTTAGTGCCACTAATTGTGAAAAAAATGGAAAAACTTAATGTTAAAAACTGGAAAAGAAATGTAACCAAAAATATTCATAGGTAAAGATCAATTGTGCAGTATGGCATACCACTATATAAAATGACCAATATCATATTTATAAGCCGTCTGACCCCTCACAAGTGCAAAAAAAAATGTCTCCCTTATTCATGACAGCCAGTTACATTTTCTCAATCTATCATAAGATACTAGTATTTAAGCAGCTTATCATACATTCAACAATTTGTGTCCAAAAAAGTTATATACACACTTTCAGTGTCCAAAAAACCAAAACTAATTATCCACATAGTGTTGACTTGAGCTAATCTATCAGGACCGTGATCACAGTGATGGGCTCAAGCAACAGACGTGCAATCAGTCCGTCAACACGAGAGGAAAGAGCACCTTGTCTTAGTCTTATAAAGGAGTCAAGACATCAAGCTGATGCTTTTCCCAAGACCTCATTTCCTATGCTCTTTAATAGAAATTTGCCTTTTCTTCTGCTGGAATATCAATAGGCTTTTGTCATGATGTCATTGTCATATAGCATTGGAGTATGACGGCTTCAGAAGACAAATCCCTCCTAGTTCATTTTCCTCCTCTCCTTCTCCTCTATTCATTTGTCCGTTACATGAGCCACATACAAAACAAAGTCCCCGACATCGAAATAGCAAAGAAGTTCGACCAGCCCTTGTCTCCTTGTTTTTATAATAATTTATTTAGTCATCTGTTCGCACCCAAAAATCAATTCCAAAGGTAATAAAATAAGACTCTGGGCTGGAATTAGGGTGGTAATTGGGGCATTTTTTTTCAGCGTGAGTCCTTAATGAGATTTAGCCGCTGTAAGAAGCCGATTCTGCCCTTTTATGCCGACAACTCTGGCCCTGTTTGTTTTTGATGGCTTTATGCCATTAGACACATGCTAATAGAATTCCTCCACAAAATTGACTTCATTCTTACTCTCGTGGAGCAAATTGTGCCCTAAGACGAGTAATAATTTCTCCAGACTCCTCCGAAACAACACTGTCTTTTTTTTTCCCCTCCCTCCTCTCTTCCTCTCCTCTCTGTTTAGACTGATTTAGAAATTTTGCTGGTAAACCTCGTTAGATGTGGTGAATGCCGAGGCCCAGCCGTGTCTGTTGAGACAATCGAGCTCTAAAATGGGTGACGAGCCTTTGCTCCAGCTTTTGTTCGAGACCTCTATAGAACCATATGGCCAGGCAGCGACGAGAAGAAATGGAAGCGGCTGCCTCTCTTTTCTGCATTAGCAGACGCTGTTCTGCTTTTGTGAGGCTTGTTGTTGCATTTTGTTAAAAGAATGGGTTGCGTGATGAGGACAAAGAGTGAGCTGTAGTAAAGCGAGCCACCCACGTTAAAATGGCGAGCACACACTTCCATGATTGATGGATAGTTTATGATGAATTCGTCACCTTGGCCGACTGTTTGGCTTTTTTTTTTATTGTTCTATTGCTTCTTATAAGGCAAGTAAAGTCTGCCAGTATGCAGTAAGTATAGCTGTTTTGATTTTATGTGGCTATGTGTCAGTTAGACCTTTAGGCTCATTCTACCATTACACCCAATCCATCACACACATTATTCACAGCACTAGTGCAATATGTATCCAATATGCAACCTGTCTGCAGTTCCTAGTTTACATCCCATTATATACAGTTTGAAAGAACACCTCCTCTGACACACTCTCGGGTTCTAAGTGTAGTCCACGTCATTGTTAAACTGTCTGCACTTTTCTGTCTGTCATCGCTCTTCACTCGTCCCTGTGTTTCTCTCTCTCTCCTCTGCTTTGGGTCAAGGCTCTCGGCACCTCGCCAATCCCCGTCACGGCCACTTCACAATGTCACACGCAGCTTCTTTTCTCCTGCTGTCACGGTCTGTTCATCACTGTGTGTATGCGCGTGAGTGTGTGTGTGTGTGGTGGGGTGTTAGCGTTTGTAGCCTCTCGAAATAAACGTACATGTTTCACTTGAGGCATTTAGTCATATGCTAATTATGTGTTGCTCTGAAGAGCTAATGCATTGAATTTTGTATGTACAGAAAGCACCATTATTATGGATGTGCTGATGTGAGGATGTCTTAATGGGTGATTAACAATGATATGTATAAATGATAAAAAATGATACAATTTCAAGATTAATTGAGTTTTAATGATACTATGTGTAATGAGACTGCGATATGTGGAAGGGCACACCTCCTTCTGACTGATAAGCACAAAGGCCACACCTCGTTTAGTGAGACTGATAGGCACAGAAGCCACGCCTCCTTTAGTGGATTGATATAGACGGAAGCCACACCTATATCCGTTTGACTGATAGGAATAGAAGCCACACCTTTTTTCAGTCTGTCTTATATGAACAGAAGCCACGCCCCATTTACTGGGATTGATACATACTAGTCACACCTCCTTTAATGGCACTGATAGGCACAGATGCCACGCCCTATTTACTGGGATTAATACGTACTAAAGCCACACCTCCTTTAATGGCACTGATAGGCAGAGAAGCCACACGTCCCTCGGTGGGACTGATAGGCTCAGACGAGACACATTTTTTAGTCTGACACATAGGAACAAAAGCCACACCTCCTTTAATGGGACTGATAGGCACAGAAGCCACACCTCCTTCAGTGAGACTGATGGGTACTAAAGCCACACCTTCTTCAATGGCACTGATAGGCACAGAAGCCACACACCCTTCAGTGGGACTGTCAATCACAGAGGCCACAACTTTTCACAAGTAGAAACAGAAGTCGCACCTTCTTTGCTGTGTCAGCATTACTTCATTTATTTATAGATTAATAGATTTATGCATTGTGCGTGATGATGCATGCATATTCTAAAATGTATTTTTCTCATATATCTAGGTTGACTAAATCTTGTTCTTCAAGCGATTATTTATTAATGATTGCCTCCGGACGATTTATCTTCATTTGAGGAAAAAAAGCATTCTGACTCTGCTGGTTTGTTTGCCACCTCTTCAACGTGTCAGGCGATGAAAAGGCTTCCAAATGACAATGAAGAAACACGAAAACACAGAGAGCTCTGAGCAAAGCACCTGGAGGCACAACAAATAGCATCAAAGGGAGGAAAACACAGGCTTGCCTTCCTCTGTGATTTCAGCTGCCCCAGTGATAATGGGCAAAACTGACCACAATGCTTTGATGGGTACTGAGAGACACTGGCACTGACATGCCAAAGTACATCTAGACTCTTTGTTTGGGTTTCTTAAAGATGGCATCATTGAGGTAAAATTACAATACGATATCGCAATCTTTTCTGCACGTTTCAGCAACTTTCAATTAAATATGGTTAACTTGTAAACTATATCACAGTTTTTTCTTTTCAACGGAGGGAAAACCACATAATGTGGACCACCAACATCCAGCAAATCAAAACAATGAAGCTAACGATATAATGTGGACCACCAACATTCAGACAGTCATGAAAAGAAAGCAAAAGACGATGTGAACCACCAACATCGAGCCAATCAGGGTACGGTGCTGAAAAAAGCATAATGTGTCATCATGCTGCTAATCAGGACACAGTGGCAAAAACCCAAAGTGAGGACTGCCAACATTCAGCCAGTTTATACAAAGAGGTGAAAACATGTAATGTGGACCAACAACTTGCCACCAATCAGGACAAGGAGGCGTGAACACATACAGTGGACCACCAACATCTAACATCCAGCCGATCAGGACTAGGAGACATGTAAAGGGGACCAACAACATCTAGCATCCAGACAATCAGGACACAGAGACATGAACATATAATGTGGGCCATCAACATCCAGCCAATCTGGACCAAGAGGATGTGGACACATAATGTGGACCTTCAACATCCAGCCAATCAGGACAAGGAGGGGTAAACACATAACATGACCAAAGCCAAGCCAATTAAGACAGGGAGGTGTGGAAACATATTGTGAACCATCAGCGATTAGTTAATCAGGAGAAAGAGGTGTGAACACATAAAGTGAACCCCAACGTCTAACATTTAGCCAATTAGGAAAGGAGGCGTAAACATGTAATGTAGACTAGAGAACTGTGCAGGACTGTTTTCTTATCCCACTCCCGCCGAATTTCTGACCATCCGCCTATTCCCGCAATGTGTATGTCCACTCCCGCCATACAACCTGCGAAGCTATGAGAATTATTCCCGCACATTGATGGAGATGCATTAATTTTGTGTCTTCTCCCATCCCGCAGGAGAAAACGTAATATATGCTATTAATAAAGAGATTCTTGGGGTTTGTTTCATTTTCCTGGCCTGCAAAGTTTTTGACGAACTTGTCGGCAATAGCGCTCCTATTTCGTTATTTTCATGTACTTTTCGGAGCGGGGGGGCAGCCCCAAACCATGACACCCGGGGAGCAATTAGGGGAGTTAGGTGCTTTGCTCAACGGCACCCCAGTCGTGTCTTGCCCTGGGTGGGGAACAAACCTGCGACCTTTTGGTCACGAGACCGGTTCCCTAAACACTAGGCCACGGCTGCCCCTGCAGCTCCTGCCCCTGGATTTGTTGCTGTAGTTTTTAACAGCTACCAACTTTTGACAAAACAGCATGTTCTACACTCCACCAGTCCTGCATTGATCCAAGGTGCAGAGCTAAGTGACATTACCACTCTCTATCAGAGCATTACAGAAGCAGGCATGTAAAAGATCTAATTAGAGTTCCATATCCTACTCCATGATTCCCATAACCATCCCTGACCTCGCCTTTATCTATAACACGCAGCTTTGTTTTCTCCAGCTGATAATGAGATGTTTTGCCCTTCTCCCCTCTAATTAAGGGAGCAGTTCAGGCAGCAGTGAGAATATAAAGGTACCCCTGCACTAGGTGAGAGTGTGATGTCAGAACTGTTCGGATTCAAGAAATATCACCCTCCCGTTCCTCCCACCCCCCTTTTTCCATGTAGTAATTGTGAGAATACTTGCGCTCGTTTTTTTCTCCTTTTTCCACATTAAAGCTGAATTTGGTTTAGATGTTTAAACAGCCATCTCCAAAGGCTGCTGTGTGCATGCTGCATAATTAAAGCCTCTATTGAATTTCAAGGCGCGTTTTTTGGAAAAAGCGACGAGCGCCGTTTTCCCCCACTGCCTGTCTGTTTTTGCGACGAAGGGCCCCTCCTTCGCTCCCTCTCTCTCTCTGTTCTGTGCTGCGCGTCAGGCCTTCGGTTAATCATTCATCAGCATGACAAGCTATCTATTTTTATTGGTGCGAGGGCCTCTATCTGTCTCTCCCGCTCTCATGCCGAAACATGTCGAATAACTTTCCCTTTCACAATCTTGTTTTGATAGCGCGGCAAGCTAAAGAAAGAGGCATATTTAAATCACAAACGAGCAGATCGACTGACGGGAATGGAATAGACTGAGGGGAGAAAGTGGGCGAGGAAGCCGGAGTCGAAGATCGAGTGGAAAGGAAAGCGAGGGGGAGAGAATGCCGGCGAGGCCAGCGCCGAATTTAAAGTGCGGAATGATTAAAAGCTCTTTAGGGGAACGAGAGGCCGGAAGTGGTTGGGAGCAGCATATTCGCTGTAATAAATAAAGCATTACTGCTAAGGGCTGGCTGTTGAATGGTAATACAGAGAGAGAGAGAGAGAGAGAGAAAGAGAAATAGAGGGAAAGAGAGGATATACCATAATAAAAACACACCACATCACTGAACGAGGTGTACAAGACAAGATCCAGGCTCTTTATTTTTTTTCATCCCTTCTTCCTCCACTTTCTGGTTCTGTGCTTTTAGCTCCAGGGGGCTGGATTACACCGCTCCTCTCACTGCCTCGTCTCTGCTGAGCTAAGGAGACTAAGCAAACTCTTCCAGGCTAACTGCAAACATCAAGTGTGTGTGTGTGTGTGTGTGTGTGTGTGTGTGTGTGTGTGTGTGTGTGTGTGTGTAATTGAGTTTTATACAGTCCCCAATCATAACTGTGAATGCATTCATTATAACGTCCATTAGCCTGTAAAGGTGACTGCTTAAAGGTTTATAGAGCTTTAGCATAATAATGACATCCTGTGTGACGCTATTTTCTTTTATTACTGTTGTTTTTAAAGATCTGGACATACTGAGGCAATGCTTTAGTATGTTTTTTTTTCTCATAAACCTAATTAATTACATTTATTTTGAATATTTGAATTAGCTTTTGGTTATGTTGCTCTATTTGTCTTGCTAACTAGCTAGCTATTAGCTAGTGATGCTTGGTTAGCTAGTTGCTAGCATGTTTGACTCCTCTTTAAAAACTTAATTACGTCATGGATTCACGTCAGGGGGATTTTACGGATGGTTTTGTGTTTTGCGTTAGGACCTGGCAGACACTGACCCCTAAACAACGCCAATTTATTATTAATATTTTCTTTAAGCTAAAATACATGAGGGTGTTTTAATAGCTGTGTGTTTAATAGCTGTGAGTCAGCACACATTTACGGGGTGTCTGTGTGTTGTTTAATATAATAGACACAGGCTTTGCGATTATTACAATTCTAATAATATTCTTACATGCACACCAGTCTAACACTTAAGTGCATGGACTCTACAGGCTTGTGGAAATCTTTTGTAGGCAATGAACGCCGTACTTCCTGCAGAACGGTCCACGATTCTGTTGTATTCTGAAGTGTAGGATTTCTGTTCCACAGTGCATTGCATGGCATCTCAGATGTGTTTGATAGCGTTGAGATCTGGTGACTTAGATGGGAATAGCAAAACCTCAGACTCAGATACGAGTGTTCTTCTAAAAATAATGTGGCGTCTCTAAAAATGTGTGGCGTCACATTGTCCTGTTGAAAGAGCCCAAACCCATCAGAACATACCGGACATGGTCAGAAAGCATGCACACATAGCTTTCACCATTCAGCGACATTTGTAGACATACCAGGGGTCACATGGATGCCAGCTAAACAAACCTCTTACCATTACAGAGCCACCTCCGAGCTATGTATTTTGCATAGGCTTGTCTGTACCAGTTCCCAGTATAATCTCACTATATAATCTTATACAGTGCGGACTGCTGGTAATATAATCAGGTCCTCTTTACGATAGCACCTGATCGTGTTTTTCATGTGCATGTGTGTGAGTGTGTGTGTGTGTGTATTTGGCTATCTCTGCCCTCCTCAGAATCCAGGTTAGTCTAACCAGCTGCCAAAACACAGGCTGAGCTGGTCAGACTGGTCTTCGCCAGCTGTTGAGTTCTGGTAGAAGGAAAGATTGTGGAATACCAATGTTTCATCGTACACAAATTGTTTACAATTAAATAAATAACGCAACAGTAAAGCAATTAGGAAATCACAAATGTCCCCATGATGACAGGAATGCAGGGACGTGAAGATCATATTTTGAAGTTGAAGGCTTCTTTCAAACTAATTGCTATCGAGCACATCTGCAGCATATGCGTGATCACCTGAGAGAAGCATTTCAACAGATTTTCCTGCAGAACAGAGCTTAAAGCACGCTTATTCACTTTTAATTGAGGCCTAAGGTGAGTTTTCGAATTCTGTTAATAAGCGTGTTAAAAATACACCAAAGTGTCAGAAAAACTGGTACAACAGTCTAATACTTGGTAGGTCCCCCACGGGGCATTGACTCCACAATATGTACTGTAGGCAATAAACACTGTATGTCCTGCAGAATGGTCTGTGTTTCAACAGCATGTTGCATGGCATCCTAGATGTGTTCAATACAAATCTGGTGACTTAGGTGGGAATGGCAAAACCCTAAACTCAGGTGAGCTTTCCTTTAACCATAAACTGGCGTCTCTAGACGTGTGTGGCGGTACAATGTGGGGCAGCCGTAAGATGAGGGGCAGCCGTAGGCTTGTGTTTAAGGAACCAGCCAGAGATTTAACTGAAATGCCTATGAGCAAGGCTGTCTACCGCTCTGGGTATGTGTGTTAACTGCTGCTAGTGTGTGTTCTCTGGTGTGTCTGTGTTTCACTGCACGAATGGGTTAAATGTGGAGGTCAGTTCCAATGCACAGTTGCCAATAGAGTAATTCACACACTTGTACTGTTGGATGAGGCAAAACCTGTGAAAATGAAGAGCTGTTCTAATAGAGTTGTATCTTATTTTAATATCTTCAATATCAAATAAATATAGTTCATTTTAATATATAGTTATAAGTAATTCTAGTTACTTTCACTAAAATGGTACATTTGACAGATTTACACTTTAATAACACTTATAGAGAGTCTGTAGCTCGAAAGTAAGAACATTAATGTGTGGAAAGACTTCGCAAGAAGGTAAAGAAGCACCAAACTAAACTGGGTGAAACATGGAACAGATGAACACACTCAGGAAAACAGACCTGAAGAGATGGACATAGACAAGACCAAAATACGAAACCAAAACAAATACAAGCATGGTGCTTGTTGCCATGGGAACCATGATAAGAGGAGAAAGCATGACATTTTATAAGTTAGGCTTGATATGATTAGGCATAGCTGGATTGACTATGGAAATAGCTCATAACCATATTTACAAGGCTAGTGTGTGTGTCTGTGTGTGTGTGTGTGTGTGTGTGTGTGTGTGTGTGTGTGTGTGTGTGTGTGTGTGCGCGGGTGGGTGGGTGAATGTTTGCCTGTCTGTCTGTCCGTTTAAGTATGCATTGTCATTCCGAGTTGTCAGTTGATGTAGCTCTCTTACCCACAATTCCCCTTGTGCTGCCCCCCTCTGGGCCCTGTGACATTTCGGGAGCCTGCTTCTCCGTGCCTTGCTGGCTGTTGCCAAGGCTGTCATTGTGATAAACACACACACACACACACACACACACACACACACACACACACACAGTTCAATTCAGAAATCCAAGTTGTTGTTGTTTTTTTTTTTTCGTCATATCTCTGGCCAAATCTCCACTCGTTTCCCTTACCCCCCACCCCCCCTTCTTTGCTGCTCGTCTTCTTCTTTCATTTAACTCCCAGGCTGGATGCGTCACCGCTTGCTCTGCATAATTAAAATGAGTGTGAGGGGATGGAAACTGTGGAGCGAGGCAGAAAAAGAGTGCCAAGCCTGGGGAACGGCAGAGAAAGTAGAGAAAAGGAGATGAAACACGGCCGAGCTGGAGGAGTCGGGGAGGGGGAAGGTCTCACATCACTCCACTGGAGAGGGCAATGTGGGAGCAGCTGCAGGAGACTGAAGAGACACTGTCTGTCTTTCTCTCTCTCTCTCTCTCTCTCTCTCTCTCCTTCAATCTGTCTATCACTTGATCTCTCTGCCTGTACATCTCCTTCCTATCTTCCTGGGTTTCATTTGTTTAATAGCCGTTGCCAGGGACCAGCTCGGTCCTGGGCAAGATAAAAGCCATGTAGTTTGAGTACTGTTAGCATTGTCTGTCTGTTTTCGTGTGATTGTTTATAATTCCTTTTTATCATTTCAAGCGCTCGCATGCAAATGAGTCCGTGTTTCGATTTCCTAATTAAGAAGATGAAAATAGCGGTGTTACTAAGTCATAGTACAAGGAGCTGGTGGCAAGTGTTCACAGTGTTCACAGTGTTCACAAAAGCTGTCGCGTTACAGATATTTTAAAATATCAATATCCCCTTTCGCTAGCACGCCGTGTTGTTATGACTATGCAGTCATTATCTAGCTAATTAATTTCCTCTCCTTCTTGATAACAGAATTTCATCAAGTGCTGATGTCTTTCTGATGAGGCGTAGTACCCATCTGTCGTTTGAACCACACTTCCCTTTCTTCTTCTCTCTCTCCTTCTCTTACATCTCTCTGCCTGTAATGTCTTGGTGGAATCTGACTGTGCAGATGAACTTAAGCATTTGATTAATGAATCGCGGTTGTTATAAGAAGGCACTCTGAACCTCCATATATCAGTTAGCAGGGAATTTCTATTTTGGGGGAGATAAACAAAATAGTGGATGATAGTATGGGGGGTGGTCTTAGTTTTTAATCAGCTACCTTAACCAGACCTGCCACCTCTTCGGAGGAACCATATCTCATGCTGTCTTTAAGGTGTCTCTGCTTCTCACCGTTTGAGTGGAAAAAGCACTTTGTTTCAGATGAAACAAAAGATTTTGTGCTAATGAGTGCCGTGTTTAGATACTCGGATGGTTTGTAATGCTGTCAGAGAAATGGTTTGCTTAAAAATTTGTGTGTGCATATGAACTTTCATTGAGAGTTAGGACATTAGGGACAAGTTTTAATCTGGCTCTGGCAGGTCACATCACAGTCAGTTGAAGTGTCCTGTTAATAGTGTACAGTGATTAAGTGGTGTATGGTGCTGGCTGAGATAATGCTGTATCTGGAGTTTAAAAAATGACAAGTAAATGAGTTATGCAAAAGCAGAAGGGTTCCTATGATAAGACGTTAGGCTTTAAAATAGAGCTTGTGAATCTTGCCAGAAAGGAGATTGTGGTCCTCAGGGTGGCAAGAACAGAAGCTTGTGGGTCATTAAATGATTGGAATAGGAGCTTTTGGCCTATGGGCTTTTTTTTTGACAGGGGTTGGAGCTTGTGGACCTCAGAATGTCAAAGGTAGGAGCTTACTAACATCAGAATGGCAGGTGGAGCAGCTTAAGGAGCCTCAGAACGGCAGGGGACGGAGCTTGTAAAGTGCTGGAACTGGAAGCTTGTAGACCTCAGAATAAGGTTGAGGATCCGAATTTGTAGAAGCGTGGCCCCGAGGATCTCATAGGCACCATCGAAGTAAAAATAAAAAAATTGTAGGTCCCAGGTTGACAGAAAGAGGCAGTTTTAGCATTCAGGGTGGCAAGAAATGGGGCTCTATGGTTTAAGGATGGTTGGAGTAGATCTAGATATGGCAGGAGTAGGAGGTTAAGGGCTTATGGTTCACAATTGTAGAAGTCTGTGGGCCTCAAGATGGCAGAAATGGGGGCTCGTGGGTTTCAGTGTATGACTCTCTCTGGCTCACTCTGGCTTGAATATGATCTTGTAGACCTCATCATGGTGGAAGTAAAACTTGTAGGTTGTCTGAATGAGGAACTTGTAGCCCTCAGAATGGCAGGAAAACGGGCTCCAAGGTTTCAGGAGTAGATCGTTGGAGTAGATACTTATGTGACTCAGAATGGTAGGAGAATGTGATTATAGACCTATATATGGCAGGAGTAAGATCTTAAGGGCTTCTGATTGACTAGACATTTGTAGGCCATTGGATAGCAGGAATAGGAGCTCATTGGTTTCGTGAAGGCTGGAGTAAAACATATGTGACTCAGGATGGGAGAAGTAGGAGATTATAGACCTGTATATGGCAGGAATATAAGGGCCTCTGGCTGACAGGTATAGAAGTACATGGGCCTCAGAATGGCAGGAATAGGTGGTTATGTGGCTCAAGATGGTAGGCACTTTTAGGCTTCAGGAAGCCAGGAGTAGGAGGTCAGGGTGCTTGGAATGGGGGCTCTATGGTTTAAGGATGGTTGGAGTAGAAATGTATGTGTCTCAGGATGGTAGGATTATGCTAGTAGACCTAGGTATGGCAGGTTAAGGGCTTCTGGTTGACAGGTGTAGAGGTATCAGGATGGCTGGAGTAAAAAACATATGTGACTCAGGATGGCTTGAATATGATTTTTTAGGTGTCATTATGGTGGCAGAATGAGGAGCTTGTAACCCTCAGAATGGCAGGAAAAGGGGCTCCAAAGATGGTTGAAGTAAAAACATATTATAGACCTACATATGGCAGGAGTAGAAGATCAAAGGTCTCTGGTTGACTGATGCAGAAGTACATGAGCCTCAGAATGGCAGGAATAGGAGCTTGTGTTGCTCTAGATGGTAGTAATAGGAACTTATAAGCTTCAGGATGCCAGGAGTAGGAGCTTATTTAGCTGAGGGTGGTAGGACTATAGGAGCTCATAGGCTTTAAGATGGCAGGAATGGGAGCTTGAGCAGCTCAATATGGTAGAAGTAGGAGCTTGTAGCCCTCTGGGTATCAGGAGTGTGTAGCTAGGATGGCAGGACACCACTTTAGCAAGGAAATTGGTTGGGTGCTTGTAGAGCTCGGGGCAAAAAAAATGGCCTCTGGATTTCTTTTGCAATTCTTTGCAATTTGTCATTTAATATAGAAAGAAATATGAAAGCAAGTTTTGGATGTCTGCGTAATACATTGCTACAGTTATGTCACCAGGTCTATAGTTCAAACATGTTATCTTCTGGGCTTTTCAATGTTGTTAAATTAGCTCTGTTTCTTGATTGAACTAAGAGATGCAGAGACACAAGAATGCCTCATGTTGGGAAAAAAAGGCCCACTTCTCTGTCTTGGCTAAGTTTTCTCGTCTTGGCTTCTAAAATGATATTACTGTATCAGATTCTGGCTGCCTGCTGAGGGAGAGAGAATCACTCACACTTAGGCCTATTAGATCATACACAAGTGCAGAAGCGAATTGGGTATCCCAGATCACCACTGCCTTCCTACGCCAGGCTACGGCCTTACCCGTACACATACACTCAATCGCTCTCAGATCCATCCTCTGCGTCTTGAGGGAGTGTTGGTAGAAGAGACCGGATGATATTCGTTTAGTACTTGGCACATTTTTCTCCATTAGGCCTGCCCCTGTCTCTGTGTCCTCTGCCCTGCTCTGTCCCCTGACGTCTGAGCTACAGTCTCAGTCTCTGTGTTGACGAGTCTGAGTGGAGGCTGAGTGTCTCTGTGTGCGCAGATGATTGGAGGACGGAGAAGATGAATGCTTGCCTTTAGGACAGATGAGATTTGGTGGGTTAGTGAAGGCCAGGGTTGCTTTAGGGGAGACTGGGCCTCTGTCTTTTCTAATCACGGTGTAGCCTTGACCTCTAGCTCCATTGCTTTTTCTCTTATAAAAAAATATGCCAGTGAAACATGGAGATGTTTATACTAGGGTAATGAATCCCAGTGGAAAAGCACTTGACTGGTTGATAGAAGCAGCAGTTCAGAAGTTCAGCATTCAGAAGTGTGGCTTTCAGAATATTTTGAAGTCTAGGTTCAAATCTTGAAGACTTTTTATCATTCATCAAAAAGGATTCATCGCTGAATGCTTACTTACCCATTGTAAGTAGTGGCAAGTCTTCGGTTCAAACTCTAAGGATTGCCTGCTTTATGTTAGCGGTCATAGAAATACAAGTTGGTTTAATGGTGATGAAATGATCCCCTAACCCCAGGACATCACCAGGTCTTGGTTCCAAACCAGCATCACTTTTGGGTTGAACCCAAAGCAAATGCTCAGGCTGAGAACTGGCTTGTCAAGTGTTGACAGGACTACCACAAAGCAACTGTTGGGCTTTAAGCAAGGCCTCTAAGCCTCAGCTGCTCAGCTACGTGATTTGGTTGAATCCTTTTTGTTTCACTTGTAGGTCACTTCGTATAAAGAAGCCTGACAAATGGAAATGTTTTATTATTAAATCTGTACCACTGAAGCATTTGGTATGATGATAAAATCTATCAATAAATGCTGACAACGAAACTGTGGTATAATCGCAATAATACACGAGAGGGAGTGCTATAACGAGAGGTATTGGCACTGGTGTGCTGCAGTCGTAGACACAAGGCCTCAGGTCGAGTACCGTAGATCAGTACATCAGTGCCAATATCTCATGATATAGCTTAAACCTCAAGTGTATTATTGCGATTATACCACAGTTTCGTTGTCAGCATTTATTGATAGATTTTAGAATAAATACGACGGGAAAATACGATTGGTTTGTTTATTAACATTCCGCAAGGTAAAATAGTTCCTTTCTATCAGACGGCCCGCTGCTAAAACATCTAGTGTTATATATTTAAACGACCCTCTGCTGAAACATCAGACTATAACAGTCGAGGAGCATCATTAACTACCCAATGATTATTATACAGATAATAAACACAAACACATCCATTCATAAAATAGGATTTATGAACTCGCTATAATTCAAATGTTGCTGCGATTGCGGTGTTTGGCTTGTAAACGCTGGCGTTGTTGCTATGGTTACGTGTGTATTTGGCAGAGTGATATCTGGAAAGCTTCATTCCCAGTGCCATTATCATGTAATAACTGCATTAATGGAAGGTCTCTTGGGCCAATCATATTGCAGGGTCGGAACTAACTGTGATATAATAAATAATAGAACATTAAATGTCCATACTTGAATAACTTCTACCAAACATTCAGAACGACCAGGATAGCAAAGACATTCACAAAGGGCTGGAGTACTTCAGGATTTTGGTTCAGTTCAATTAAATTTTATTTGTATAGAACTTTTAACAAGGAGAAAGAAACCTTGAGATTGTTACAAACAAAAGAAAATTCCCGATGTGTTGTGTCAGAGGGAAATGAGGGTCGAATACTGATTCAAGGACCCCAGAATTTTAATTTTGATAGAAAATAAGCGTTCTGAAGGAGAATTAGCATCAGGGTGCTTGACAGCCGAATAAACAAAAAATCACTACTATTACTATTATAAGGTTCTATTCCAAAATAAAACCCCAACTTAAAAAAAAAAAAAAAATATATA
>JAOVVF010000002.1:18703924-18715557 GCA_028565595.1 Duopalatinus emarginatus
AAGGTGTTGCAAAGTAACATTTACTGAAGAGTTTGTAATTAAATCCACTGAGAATTAGGAGGAACATTTACTTGAATATGTGCTCTGTTAAATTTACTAGCTGCTTTTATGTGGATCCTAATCCTTATGTGTTCCTTATTTTTCTTTTTTTACTCCACATTTTTTTTAGTTTAGTTTCTTTATAGTGGTCACTCTGAAGCTAATTAGTTATTACATTGTTTTTAATAACATTGTATCTTATGGAGTTCTACAGCCAAACTGCAGGTTTCCATGTTCCACTCATCACCAGTTCATTTCGGACCCTGACTGCCCCTGTTGTTGTGTTGTTGTTTTAACATGTAAGCATTAGTTTTCTTGACTAAACTGAAATCTTCTGCTTAAGGTAAAGAACCCAATGTTGTGTGGATTGTAGGGAAAGTGCTCATGTGTAGATCTGTGTGTTGTGTTTGGTGCTGAACTTCTATTTTATATATCCTGGCCATTTCTGTAATGTCTCCCAGAGTGTGAAGTCATATCCTCCAGTGAAATCCTGCCATGTCTGAAACACTATTTATCATCTTTCTAGGGCATCCTTGCTCATATAGCATCAGATGGTATACTTTATGCTTCAGACGATTGCTATAGGTGGTACTACTCCGTCGCATATCCCCGCATTGCCTTTCACATGCTTTGTGGTGTCAGCTTGGTTTCTACTGAGCATCCAAAGTAAGACTCATGTGTTCCTACTGATGCCTTATAGATGATGTAGTGTAAGATGAAGGGAATTCAAGAGAAATTATACACTATGTTCTATACTCTTATAGACGATAGAGTTGGCTTTATCTATTGACACAATCTGGTTTTTTATGGCTGTAATCAGCGCACATGCTTTTGTTAGGAATACCCAATACCCCAGTGCGGTCTTTGTGCGATGGATTTTTTTAAATGCAGAATTATTGAGTTTAATCCCGCTCATAGGTATTGTAGATAAATTCTCATTGTATTTCTAATATGTGTTTGTGCAAGAAAAAACATTGTACTTATCCTCGCTGCTATTATTAGTTTGACTATTATAGAATGTGTGCGTGTCCTGCAGAACTGCAGTACATTGCTGGTAAAAGATTATCATTAAATAGGGTGAAATGCATTTAATTACACAGCCAGATGAAGATGAATGTTATGTGTTTTATATTGTTCAGTTAAAAGTACACAATGCAGGTTTTACTCTTCAGGGGACACTACGGGTGAGCAAATCAGTAGCCCAGGGTGTCCGAGACAAACATATTTCATTTCTTTTCTTTTTTTTTTTTTAATACAGTTGTACAGAGGATAAGTAGGTTTACAGTAAAAGTCTAGGGATTGACCTACTGTGCTTGAACATAGAAGAATTTGACCTATGCATTTAATACGTCCTTGCACTGAAACACACACTAGTGAATGCAGACACTAAGCAGTGAACACACTTGCCCAGAGGGGAGGGGGGGGGGGGTTGATGGGGTTAGGTGTCTTGCTCAAGGGCACTTCGGTCATGTCTGGTAGGTATAGGGGGTTGAACTAGCAACCTTTATTTATTTAATTAGCCACAGGATGTCACAAATGAGCTGACATTGTAAATTTAATTGACAGAATTTACTGGACTTTTTGCAGATCGATATGATTGGAGTCTCTGGTCAGAATTGCGTCCATAGCAGTGGTCTATCATTTATATCAGAGATCATGAATTCATAAATAACAGACTGTAGACTGCCATATCTAACCAATCACAATCGAGTATTCGATAATAATTGCCGTGTAATAATAGACACTATTATAATGTATGTAGCTACCTCTTTGTAGTTTAGTACACCTCCAGGCAATTAAAACATGGTACTGGGTGGCACAACGAAGCGTTTAACTCATCTAGTGAGCTGGCAAATATATTTAGACACCCTGGTACAGTCCAATACAGATCCAATTCTGAGAGCTTAGTAAGTTAGAGCGACTCTGTGCAAGCTTCTGGATTAAAAATGAGAGGCACGATTGTGTATTGCTTTAAGGCAAATTATGTCCCATGCTTTTTGCAGGGTCTGTGTAGTGTTAATCAGGACTAAACACAATTACAGTATAAAATATGTCAGTTTAGAAAACATCAGGTTTAATCAGATATGAATCTATTGTTTTAGGTCAGTAATTAGAATCCTGTTACACAAATATGACATCTTTTCCTGTTGTATTTGTTGCATTTCATACAGTAACTCACCTGACTACTTTTTATTACATACCATATTACTTTACCCATGGTGTGTGATAAGGTTGCCCTTTTTTTTTTATAAATCCACTGAATCAATTTTAAATTGCAGGGCTCTTTGGGGAACCCAGACCTCTATTGGCTTTGCACTTAGGGAACTTTGGGACTGAGGGAGTAGGATAAGTGAATGAGGATGACTGTTGTGTATGGGTTCTGACTTCAGGGAGACTGAGCAAGTGCATGAAGGAGAGCGAGAGAAGGACTTGATGAGAAATTGAGAGAGAAAGCGCGAGAGACGGGAGATGGATGAGGACACGGGGGACATTATCCGCAAGGGGAGGACAGAAACTGAGGGTGATTGGAGAGAAGAGCGAGAAGGAAGAGAAAAAAAAAAAGATTTAGCGCTGGAGTCTGTATACGTATGCATGTTTGTTTGAACGTTTCCCAGAGAAGCAAAGGTTACAGTGGATGTCCAGTCACAAGTGCTGATTTGTCACAGCACGGTGGCCTCGCTGAACTGGCAGAGCCACAGCGGCCCAGCGACGTGCCAGCGTCCAGCCATTAGCGCCACTCACCCCCAATTACGGCCTGATTATTCTGCCACGCTCTAATTGCCTGGGGAGATATGCTAATGCCTGTCATTTGGGATGATAAAAGATGCACACAGGACTCAATGCATTATTTAGCCGGCTGGCTGGTGGATGAAGGATGTGGCATGCGCTTTAATTGCTGAGAGGAGAGGTTAAGCTGAACGAGCAGTTGAATTAAAAATGAGGAATTTACCATTTATTTATTTATCTCCATGGTGTTTTACACTCGCTGTCTCTCCCTCTCTCGCCAGCAGAATCTGTTGTGGGCTTGGGTGTGAAGAACAGCAAATGAGAACGGCATAAATAAAAACATTTGCAGATCCAATAAGCACTAAATAAATATGCTGTGCATGGATGTGTGCGTATTGGTGCGGCGTGCCCGTGTTTGAACGTGGAGTTGTTTGAATGCAGAACCTTTGTGGCTGCTGGAACAAAACAGTACCTCTGTGTGATCCACATGTTTACACGAAAGGCTTCATTTAAAAACAGACGTTTCACTAGAATGAAAACGGTTCCGCCAATCCGAGTTTGGTTGTGGCGCTGTTTGTTCGGAGCACGCCCGGAATCACTGGGCACAAGGCTGGAATACCACCTGGACAGGATGCCAAACCATCACATGGTACCACATACAAACACACACCTATTCACTCACACACTATTGTGTGATGGTGTGTATCGTAAAATAAAAATCTAATTAATCAAGAGTTGTCGAGTTGTGTACACTGGACCTCTTCGCTGTAAACATTCACGTTTGTATTTTACTAATTTGGCTTTTATGCAAAGCAACCTTTTTTTTTTGCCAGGACACAACTGAACAGTTGAGGCAGCTAAGGACCTTTGCACAAGGGCTCAACAGTGGCAACTCGGCAATGCTGGGATTAGCACTCATGACCTTTCCATCAGTGGCTCAAAGCCGTAACCACTGAGCCGCCATGGCCTGTGAAGTGTATCCTTAAACTGAGCACCCTACATGAGCTTGGCAGCTTTTCAACGTCAAAAGAAATTGGACCGGACTTCATGATAATCCCTTTGTTTAGCGACAACTAGTGCAAGAGTTTGACTTCGTAGTAAAATTGCGTTAGTACTAATTAGCCTTAACAGCATTAAAACTTGGCTCTCTTTGCGTGCCTTCATTGGGAAATGCTTTTCCTTCTTAGCAAGCTGACTTCCTCTTGTGGGAGAAATCTTCAGGTTCATTTAAAATTTATCAAAGTTTTTTTAACCTATTTTCTTCTAATTTGGCATTTTCAACCCTAGCTACTTAGAATTTGCTTCCTCTGAGTCACATAAAAGCAGCCATGGTGCCTTGTCAAAATACTGGGCAGCTGAAGTGCTAACTGCCCTCTTCCACATACAGGAGCTCACAGATGCTCACAATTGGCTAAACAGGAATAACACCATCCATCCCATTCAGAGAGCACAGCCATTTGTAGTCTCTCCTGGCCACAGATGGCTGTGGCATCATCAGCATCCCCATGGACGCAGTCTACTCCTAATGACTGTCTGTTGGAAGCTAGGACATAAAGTGAAGAGGAACTGTGAAGAAAATGTTCAAGCATGAGAGTTTGGATCCTTGTAGAATGGAAAAGCGTTCGCTGAGCCGTAATAACGTTCTCCACACACACACCACTTTTATCTATGCGCTGCTAAAAAATCTTCTCAGATACTGAAGAAACTTGGTCCTTTGGGGACCATTCGGAATTATATGGTCGCTCTCTGGCTTCTGGGTTTGATACTGAATTTTTAGCAGCACCCAGACATCACACACATTTATAAAATAGCCATGGAATATAAAGGGGCTCTATTTTCTGGTTTAAGGCAAGCGAGGCATCTTAAATTCATGAGCATAATGTCAAACCTTTTGGATGCGGTAGCACATTTAAAGTACTTGCCAAAGCAGAGTTATTTAAAACCCTCACACACTCGTGTGTATTTTAGTTTTGCCTATCTCCATTAGCCAGCTTGCTGAAGAGATGAAATGTTGGTCTGGATGAGACTTCATTCTTCCGGTCTGTGTTTTTTAGGCTTAATTGTATCTTTTGAAGGGTATTTCTGTGCGAGCGCTACATGGGGGATTCCATTAGCTAGTTTCTTCCTGCTGCTTGCCATTCAAAATGATTTGCATGGCATTTCAACTGGATTTGTGTGGACTATATGGTTTAAGATAAAAAAAAAAGTGAGTGTTTTAAAGGCTTACTCTTAGCACACTGCTGAGGGAAGTAGATCTAATTTGCTATTGGATTAGATGTTTGGGACAAACTTAAGAGTCCACGTGTTAGTGTTCGGTCATAAAAGGTCTCCATCGATAAGGAGTTCACTATATCAAATGCCGTAGTATCTCTGGTTTAATATGTAGTGAACCAGGCTGGTCCTCCAAAGACGGCCCTTTGTTGGCCCTTTCTTTTTTATTTGTTCTTTCTCAGACTTGTCCTTTAACACCAGAGCTATCAGGTTAAACCTCTGGATGAAGATGTAGCACCAGAAGCCATGTCCCAATCCATCTCCCACATTAACCCTTTTCCATAGGTTTTGAGGTCCCAGCATGTGCTGCTGGGGTCACAAATGAGATTTACACTAGAGGGTGAGAGGAGCAGGGTGCCAACACCCCATACAGCAGCGCTAATGAGAGGAGACAGCGCCAGCTCACTGTGTTTATTCCTGACCTTCTCTGTTTGTTGGATGGAGTGTGAAATCCGCTGCCCGTGTGCCAGGGTCGTATCAGATTTGGCAGCATTCTGACTTGCATATAATGCCCTTAGGCAGCCTGGATCATGCTATATAGACACAGCAAAGGTGCAAGCAGTGGTAGAAAGAGTACAAGTACACTCTTGCAGTTTGACTAGCTTTCCTGGTTTGTTAGTTAGCTAGCTATGTCTTGTTCGTGTATACTAGCTCTAGGTTTATAGCTAATTAGGAATCTATGTAGCAAAGATACAATACAGCCATGGCCTAGTGGTTAGGGAACCGGTCTCTTGACTGGAAGGTTGTGGGTTCGATCCCCGCCCAGGGCAAGACACGACTGAGGTGCCCTTGAGCAAGGCACCTAACTCCCCCAATTGCTCCCCGGGCGCCGTGGTTTGGGGCTGCCCCCCGCTCTGGGCAAGTGTGTGTTCACTGTCCCCTAGTGTTCACTGGTGTGTGTGTGTGGTTCACTGCATGGATGGGTTAAATGCGGAGGTCACGTTCCTCTGTGTGCAAGCACAGTAGGCAAATAGTTCACTTTAAAAGAAAAAAAAAAAATACTAAACTGATATTTGGTAGGTTCCCTATGGGGCATGGACTCTACAAGCTTGTGGAAATATTCTGTATATTTTGCAATAAACACCTTACTTCCTGCAGAACGGTCCACAATTCTGTTGTATTCCGAGTGTAGGATTTCTGTGATGTGTACGATAACATTAGGATCTGGTGACTTAGGTAGGAATTTCAAAACTCCAAACTCAGACTGTATGCATGACATGAACAGGTGTTATTTGTCAGAAAAAGAGGCATGCGTAGTGTTCACCTTTCAGAGACGTTTGTAGACATATCAGGGTTTATATGGAATGACAGCTAAACAAACCTGGTTCTTATATGGAGCCACCACCAATCTGTACTGATTTTGGCAGACGTTTTCATCCAGAGCGACTTACAAGGTTATTGGTATTACAGGTAGGCCAACGTAGTGTTAGAGTCTTGCCCAAGGACCCTTATTGGTGTAGCACAGACTGGTTGTCCAGACCGGGAATTGAACCCAGGTCTTTTACATAGGAGCCAATGATGTAACCACTGTACCACACTAACCAAAACAGAGTGACGTGGAAGTGACGTCTTAAGTTTTACACATCAGACGTTTCAGATTACTACTGCAGGTCTCTCAGGTTGCTATTGCCTTATTGTGCGTTTTTCCGTATGGTTGGATGCTGAGCTGTGAAATTCCGATTGTCTCCACAGGGTTTTTGTTTTATGTAATTTACAGACTATTATCAGACTTTTTCCTTTAAAGCATTTAAAACTGAAGATACCTCTTAAATTGGCTCCAGGATGCTCATCTGTCTCTATTCTCTGAGACGTTGCTGCTGCTGAGTAAGCATTTGGTGCCTGAAGAGTGTAACCTTTTGGCAGAAAGCTGCTTGGTTTTGATCGGATTTTGGAATTGAATTATTTAAAATGTGCACAAATTGGCTTAGAGTTTTTAGGGGGTCAAATACTTGAACCCTGTACAGGCAGGTTGTTATTTTCCACCTTTGAGTTCTTAATCCCCTGATAACCTGAGTCGAAATGCAGACCCTATATCACTTCTCTACTATAGAGCAGTGTTTTGGTTTTCAGGATTTTTTCTTTACTTCTTCTTCAATTGACATGCCATGTATACCATTTTCAACAATATTGTATTGTAGTGTCTATGTAGTGTTGTGTGGTTGTGCAAGTGGACCACAAGCCACTGAATGGTCCGACTCCTCCCTGTCTAGACTCTTTGACCAGAGTGATAGTTCTCTGTAGTTTCTTTTTTTTTTCTACCAGTGATTCTCATTAATTCACATCTGGGCGCACTCCGAGTGCCTGCCGGTGGGGCTTTTGTGTGAAGCAAATCTCATTCCTCTCAAAATTACAGTGTAGCATTTCCCCCGCTTATTGAAATGCTTTTAGCTGTGTGTGTGTGTGTGTGTATGTGCACGGCTGTTGAGACGTTCCCCGATGCATCGCTCGCTCTTGAGTGGCAGCTTTTCCTGACAGCAATAAATAGAGGGGGGCACTGGTAGCATAGGGTGTCCTGGTCCACAACTGACTGGTTCTTCAAATGCTATGTGAAAATATGCAGGTTATTATATAGAGGTCTGGGTATTTCAAAGTAAGGGGCTATTATCACCTCAATATTTTTCTTATTATGACAATTACATGCTTCAGGAGCGAATTAAGTGATACAAGATGCCAACTGGGAGTAGTTGACAGCTATTTGGAGACTCCGAGCACAGAGCAATTTGCAGCAGAGCGGCAAACAAATTGGATTTGGGCCACGTTGGAAAAGGACCCAACTCCTTGAATATTTGGACTGGCTTGCCGCTCACTTCCACTAACACCTTTCTGTGTAATTGCCGCCTTTGACAAATATTACCTTCCATTTGTGAATCGTCTGCCAATAGCGGACCATGCAGCTGTTCTGCATACAACTGGAAAAGACGGGCACTGGTGCTGAACCGGAGAAATGTGTGAACGGTTTCTCATTCTTACTTTTTGTTCTCAAGGTTGCCTTCGTAGAGCATAAGGTATCCTAGTGTTTGAGTTTTTATTATTATTACGTTGCTAAAACTTAGAATGTAATTGATAATTTAGATGGTGATCATTTTGTACTTTACCACTTAAACTGACAGTCCTCTATTTGATACCCTTGATAGCATCATATACCTCAATGTAGCCATTAGATATCCTCATTGCATCAACTTTTTTTAAACTAACTTAAAGTGCCAGTCATGAAATATCCTTCAGAGTAAATTAAGTAAACAATCTCTTGTTTTGTGCTCCTCCAGGACCTGTCAGGCTCCATCGATGACTTGCCCATGGGAACCGAGGCTCCTCTCAACTCGGCTATCAGTGTCTCTGCACCCTCCAACAGTCAGGGAGACCAGAGTAACCAGACTCAGTCTCCATTTTCACCGCACACCTCGCCTCGTGTCTCCACTATGCGCTCTGGACCCTCACCTCCACCCGTAGCCTCCCCCAGTCCCGCCAGCTCCAACCAGATCTCACCTACCAATGGCACAGGTAAGCTCACATCACTTCCACCTGCACCTTTATTACATTTGGGTGAGTTTGGTATTGGCGTGGCGTTGGAGTATATGGCGCTGGTGGCTTTAAATGCTTATTAATGGATTAATAAGTTTCTGTATAGCTATGTCCTTTGTTTTTATAAATCGTGGGTGTAGATCATGGCCAGATTTCTTGTTAAAGCCTGAAGGATCACTAGAAATATCTTAATTTCGCCTATGAATTCGACGTCAGACTACACTTTATGTTAAAAAGTTAAGTCAGTTATAGTATCGTAAGTGCTTGGATGTAATGGGTAAAATATTTAAGGGAATTTAAGGTATTTAAGGTTTTTGTCCACTCTTAATTTGTTGCAAAACACAGCCTAACTGTAATATGTATATTTAAGTGTTTTTGTCCACTTATGACTACATTTCAAAACCAGATCTCATAAAAGACGTAAGCTCCACCCATTCTGTGTAATCACGCTATGTGCCAGTTAGGTGCCAGTTACCTGCTATAAACATCAATGTGTCACTATGATATACATAAATATAAGTTTGACGTAATTTAATTATAAACCACACTCTGAGCACCGAGGCAGCCAAGGCTGAAGGTTGGGATACCGGTCTGGTGACCGAATGGTTCCTGGTTTGATCGTCTGTACCGACAAGACACGACTGAAGTGCCCTTCAGTAAGGCAACTAATGACCTGTATACTTGAAGATTTGCCCTTGTATTTCTTTTGCGAATTGATTTTATGTTTCACAGAAAAATGGCATAAAAATACGTTTATAACAGTGTATGTTTTGTTCTCGATCATCTCAATAACTAGATGATATTCCAACAAACTGTTCTGTAAGTCTTTCTGTGTAGAGTGTGTTCACAGTTTTTCAATTGTTATTTTAATTTGGACCTGATCTAAAGGTTAGCTTTATGGTTGTATAATGTATGCATGATGCATCTATTATTAGATTAAGTCTCATGTGCAAATAATAATAGACTTAGACTTAGACTTAGACTCAACTTTATTTATCCCTTGGGATTACTCCTTCAGGGAAATTCTGGTTCCAGTAGCTTATACAAATACAAAAGTTACAGAATAAAAACAGGATGCCATTAAAGATACAATAATAGGATCACATGTATCCCTGGAGTTCATACAATTATCAGGCTATCTTGTGGCAACGGATGAATGCATAAAAAATATTGCATAGTCTTTGTATAATCTTATTCAGTTTGTGTCCCAGAGTCTATTCACAGTGTCACCTCCGATTTTTGTTCTTGGCAGACAGTGTGGTATTTTGCATACACTGTGTACACTTCAGGATGCATTCACTTCAAGATGTATTATCTGGTTTAAGGTGCTTTTCTTTAAATTAACAGCCTGGTGGTTAGGCCAGGACCAGGTGTCCAACAAAGCAAAACATTCTCTTAAAGAAGGATATCATTACTTCTTTCCCATGTTGATTAGTGTGACACAAGCCCATAGTGAACTTGTTTGGAAGACGACAGTTAGTGTTTTCATCTAAACGTATGCAACAGGTTAAATAGATGGACTGGCTTTATCTCTTTTGGAGGCAGTGCATGCTTGACGTTCATCTTAGTACTGTCATGTAGGGGAACAGCTAGCTACTTTTTGGCAGTGGGGGCTCAATGGTTAAAACTCTGGGTTAGTTAGGTTGAAGCCCCAGCATTGTCAAGCTGCCTTTGTTGGGGCATTGACCAAAGCTCGGAACTGTTTCTGCTTTAGGGATGCTGTATCATACCTGTGCTCAGAGCTAACAAGCTACGATAGGTGAAGAAAAGAACTGCAATGTTCTGTAATGTATATGTAAAAAACTGGGTAAAAGTGGGTAAAGGGGAAATAAGTATTGGTGTGTCACATTTTCATTAATAAGATTGATTCAAAAAAATATTGATAACATTGCACAAACTGAGATTATTATTAAATAAGCTGATATAATGAAAATAAATAAGGTCTGTAGCTTCTGGGAGATTAATTTGGGTATAGATATAAACAGACAATAAGAAGAACAATAAAAAGCTTGATGCCTGTGATAAGAAAATGTTTAAATGTTCAGTACATACCGTATAACCATTATCCATGATCACTTTTCTTTGCCAAAAACTGGCATGTCAGAGGATGTGGAACATTTAATTGTTTCTTCTCTCAGAACTCAGACAACATCAGACCTTGGAAATGAGCTGTGATTAACCACTACCCAGACTGATGTTAATGCAAGTGCAACTTATTGATATTCTAGCCACATTTATAATTAAGTTTGTGTTTTTTCTAATAACCCTCACTGACAGACAGAATGACTGGGAGTAGTATGCTAGAGTCAGCAGTCCTCATCTGCTTTCTTGGATCAGTTTCTCATTTAGCAAAGTTTTTTTTCCCATGTCTTTCCTCTGCTGCATGTTTGCTCCTTGTAAGCACATAAATTGGTGTCAGGGGTGTTTCTGTGTTGTGAGTGTGGTAATTTTACAGACGGATGGCTGAGTACACAAGGGCAGAGTGTGTCTCAGATTAAAAAAAAATGCATGGCTGACAGATCATCAGCATCATGCCTCTGCGTTTTTCCCCATGTTCTCTGGGCTGCATATAAACTTTGAATACATTGCTTCAGAAAATAAATGTAGGATGTGTCGAGAGATCCAAGCTTAAATATGATTTTTGCTTTATTCTAGTGTGTTGATTTCATATATTGTATGATATCTCATTAAAAAATAATAACTCTAAACGTTTTTTCTTTGTTTGCTTGTGAATCTTACAGATGGCACATATGGACTAGTCCAAACTATAAGAAGACAAACATCAGAATTTCAGATATGTGATTGTTCCTGTTTTTCCATCATGTGATCTGAGACAAGAGCACATAATTCTTCATGTGATTGCATACAAGGGTGCAGCAAGGACCACAATTGTCAATGAGGGATTTTTTCTGGAGGCAGGATCATATTGTCAAGTGGGTAACCTCATAATACTATGATTCTCCAGCCCAATTATCATATAAATAGCTGGAATGTGCTCTCATTGCCAAGTCTGAGTGTCTGAGAGCCTCTTACTGAGCCTAGCCCACCAGCACCTGCAAAATTCTTATATAGTA
>JAOVVF010000002.1:18718899-18731779 GCA_028565595.1 Duopalatinus emarginatus
ATTGGTTGTTTTAAACAATGCTGATTAGTGATTGGTTGTTTTAAACACTGGTGATTAGTGATTGGTTGTTTTAAACAATGCTGATTAGTGATTGGTTGTTTTAAACACTGGTGATCAATGATTGGTGGTTGTTAACAATGCTGATTAGTAATTGGTTGTTGTTAACAATGGTGATCAGTGACTGGCCATGGGGAACAATGCTGATCAGTGACTGTTGTTAACAGCCCAAACTGATTTCCTCGGGTTGCTGCTGTTCCTGGAGCAACTTCCATGATGATGATCCTGGATAATCAATGCTGTTTATCCAATCAGCTTTAAGGGCTCTCCTTAACAAGAGACAACAAGAGACTCGAGAAGCACCAAACATTTTTTCAGCACATCGTTGGTGAGGATATTGTGTCATGGCCTGTAAGCAGATGTATTTTTTCTGTTGTGCAGCTTTATGTCTTCATGAACTAATATAGCACTTCCACGAAGAATGTGATGTGCCATATGTGTTTTCACAGTTCTTTTTTATGGTCGCACCTGAAATTGCATCACAGAAAGATGCTACATGTGATTCGACCTGAGGACGTCAGATCGTCCCTTGTTAACAATGGTGATCACTGATTGGTTGTTTTTAACAATGGTGATCAATGATTAGCCATGGGGAGCCGCGTGGATTAGTGACTAGCCATGGGGAGCAGTGGTGATCAGCTATTTGTTGTTGTAAACAACAATGATGTGAAAAAAAAGAAAAAACTGAGGAATCTGCTGGTGATGTTTCACTCAAGGTTGTTTAACTTTAAGTTTAAGACAGTTTCAGAAAACACAGAATTCCTAATCGCTTATTAAGTCACCACTTTGTACAGGTCAAAAGCTAATAATTACCAATAATTTTTACATAAACCTACAAAATATACCCTGTGTCTTTAAAATTACAGAACAGGACTAGATATATTTGTTTTTATATTACTGACTGCATCTTTAATAATATCTCCAATGACACTCCAATTTAACACTCTCAAGTTCAGGACAGTCCACAAGGCTGTGCAGTGAAGTGACGCAAGGGTGAATAAGAGTGGTGCAGGAGCAATTTCTTACTTCAGTCTTCAACCTGTCCGACTGTGACCACCACTACACCTCCCTGCTCCTTTCCACAGTCTGTCAGCACTGCCTCGTCCACTGGGGTGTCCGCACGACAGACAGTCCTCCGGGATGCCTGTCATTCTTTCCTAGTCACAGAGGATCAGTAGCAGCACCTTCAAACTTCCCTGCCTACACTCCTACTCCATTGACCTCTGACCTTTAATTCCAGTCAGCCAGACTGTTTTGTGATTTTGTTCCTGACTGACACTGGTATTAGATTCTCTAACTGTGTTTTAGTTTCCATGTGAGATATTACAAAGAAAACTTAACTACTCATCTCTGTCCTCTGTTTGAGCTGAAGATATGAAGGGCTTGGATGATTTTCAGTCTCAGTGAAGCAAATACAATATGCCAGAACATTATCCAGACTCGGATTCTCCTCAAGCTGCGAAGTGCCGGGCAAATTGATTTTTCCTGTCGTGCCAGATTTGTGACAGTCGGGCAGAAATCACATTGCTCAGCCCAAATGTTTCTAAAGCAATTGAGAAAGCCTGTGCAGTTTCTGGCTTTGGGACCATGAGCTGCATTAGTGGCAGAATCATACACACACCATGCTGTCAGGAGGAGAGGGTGAAATGAGAATCCATCCGTCACCCCAAACCTGCTCAGAGAGGTAAAAGCTGCTGTGACATTCATGAGCACATCTCACTCTGCACTATTACAAATGGGCCTTAATAGGCTTTTCTTCATGGAATTTCTTATACTTTGAAGATGGATTCAAAGCACTTTGTGTAATATTTGGCAAAGTTCTCCACACATTTTGGCAGCTATCAATACAATCAGCTCAAAAGAGAAACTCTGGTCTGTGTTGCAAGCCCAGCGAGTCTAAACGAAGACGTCTAGACCACCAACATTCAGCCAAACAGGACAAGAAGGCATCTCTACATGCTTCTTGCTCTGGAGGCTCTTCTCTAGGTTCTATTAGAACCAGTGTGTGTTTTCCTGACAGTTTAAACAAGGTGATTTCAGTCCAGGTCCAGGTGCAGGAAAAATGTAATTAAATAGACACAACTACCAGAAGTTCATGTGTTTTGTGGACTTAGCCATGAGGAGCAAACTGAGCCAAAGGACAAAGCTGTAGTACTGCAGAAATACAAGGTGGTCTTGATCATTTGGACTAAGCATCAAACAGAGAAAATAAACATGGGATATAATTATCTTTTTCACTGCCAGATCCATTTCATCTCAAGTGTTATTTGTGATTACTGTGAGCACATGCCACAATTTAGTTGACTTTTATTTCTATAGCCATACACAGGGTTTTTTTTAGCTGGCCCCTGGTACATCTACAAACATCTCTAAGTTCCACCTGTTCATGTCTTGCATTCGTTGGCTTCTTCCAACAGGACAATGCGCCACCTCACACTAAAGACAGACATCTAAAGACGCCAAATTAGGTTTAGAGGAACACTCATCTAAGTTTGAGGTTTGCCATTTCTACCTAAGTCACCAGATCTCAACGTTATCAAACACATCTGGGATGTCATGCTGTGGAACACAGAAACCCTACACTTCGGAATATGACAGAATTGTGGACCGTTCTGCAGGAAGTTTGGTGCTCATTACCTGCAATATATTTCCACAAGCTTGATAAGTTCATGCCCCTTGCAGGACCTGTGACGTATTAGGCTGGTGTACCAGTTTGGCTAGTGCTTCAGTGTATTTGCATTTAATGAATGAGTACATTTTGAGTATGTGTTTAATAATGTGCAGTGTAAAAACCAAACCAAATTACAAATGAACCTAAACTCTCAATTTTGCCAGAATTCACCATCTTTACTAATGTTTAATCATTTTTTCAATTGCTGATTGGCTGAAATGGTAGTAACCAAGTCTCTACTTGGAGTGTTTGTACATAGGTTTATATAAACGTCGCTCTGATTCTGATGACTTGAGCCTTACCACTAATACAACACAAGTTGTTCCATTATAGAGACAAACTGATCATGTTAAACAATGCAGTTAGTACTAAGGTGTTAAAAGAGATAAAAACTGCATTGGATTTCTGTCGGTATCTGCAGTACTGCGCGTCTATGTGTGTAGACAGTGGAAAGTGCTGATTCCATGCAGAAGAACACTTCTAATCCATTTCCTAAGTGACGAAATTTCACTGCTTGGAGCTTAACTGATGTTAATTAGGCTTTAGCATTGACCTTCTGTCTGATGCTCATTAACCTGTCCTCCATGGTGCCACTTCCTCTTAGAAATGACCACTAGTCAGTTTCATCTCCAGATTCTTTGAAAGATAAATGTGCTCTGAAGATACGTGTGCAGCAGAAAGTGTGTAAAGGAATAGACTGAAAAGAACGGAAAGTTGATCTTGACACTGAGCCAGAATTAAAAAATACTTTCGGATATTTCCGCACCTGTATTCATTCTTCGAATTTCAGTATGGAACGACGTTTTGTGTGTACTCCGGCATGTCCATTGTGCTTAAAGTGGATGCACTCACTTTAGAACACGTCTAATTCAGTGACTGAAGTATAGCTTCTAATGAAAGCCGTACACTTGAGCTGCCATTGAAAACTAAAAAACGCCCGGCCCTCTCCACTTTCATTCCTCTTCTCCAAGGTCCATCAAGGTCCATTTAACATGACTGTAGGCACCCCCTCCTCACGCTCTCCTGCCGTCTGTCTGCCCTTCTTTCTTATTTTCCTTTAAAGATGTGATTTAGGCATACTTATGAGGGCACTTTCAGAGTAAGCTGTTTATCTGCTTCTTGCTTGAAGTGCTTCCAGGGCTTTGGTGCACACAAAGGTCAGCGTGCGAGAGTCCAAGTGAGTGCGGCGTTTTTCCTCCATCAGCTTACTGGCCTCTGGCGTACAACTAGCAGGTTAAGTTAGCGTTGTTATCAGCTGAGCTTGGTGAGCTGAGAGTATTATGGTAATAGGAGCCAGGCTGAAAATTGAGAGGTCCATGACGGAGCAGTGGGGCATTTTACTGCCTGTACTATTTTCCAGGCCTGGAGAAAGCTTCGCAGTTAGAAAGGTAATGTTGCCCAAACACCAACTTTTATGATAAAAATTTAAGTGCAGACAGTACTATAAAAGTTTTCTCTCCGTGTAGTGGTCCCACTCCATGCACTAGCTAGTTCTCTTCTATCACATAACAGCCACAAATTGGGGAGGGTAAGACTAACACGCTTCCCTGATACACATGAATCTAACCAGTGCATCATTTTGAATTGCCATAACAGACAACATAGCCAAATTTCAGCCATGGTGTCTATGGCATGGGAGGCACAGCGGCACGGTAGCGTGTATGCTATGCAACGTCAGGGATCTGGTCTCTGTCTGTGAGGAGTTTAGTGTGTTCTGTTGTGTGGGTGTTTGACGGGTGCACTGGTTTCCTCCCAGCTCTCAAAAAACGCACATGGTGGCCGAATTGGATGTGCTAAATTGCCCTAGGTATGAGTGTGTGAATGTGTGTGTGTGTGTGGTACCGTGTGATAGATTTGGTGCCCTGTCTGGGGGTATTCCTGTTCTTGTGCCAAATGATTCTGGGTGGGCTCCGGACAAACCCCAACCCTGACAGGCGAATAAGAGAATGACTCGATGGCATCGCCTGGACTGAAAATCTCTAGCATAGAGCGATCCCTTATTCTTGCACCATTCATGAAAAAGTTTGCAATCTAATGCAAAGCTTTTTTTCTTTTTTTAAATAAGCTGTCCAGTAGAGCCTCCCTCCCACTGATCCCAAAGTCTTTCTTTCTGTGCTGTTTTTCATCCTATTTTACCCATTTCAGTCATTTTCAATAGTCAGTCCTATCATTTTGTACGACCACTTCTTTACCATTCTATATTACACGCTGCTTGTTTTCAGCCCTCCAAAGCCAAAGCAATCACAAATCACAGGCTTCGAAGTGAGCGCTATTTTTTATTATTTTTTTTTTCCTCTAATGTAACAGCACGTTATGCCCAAGTGGCATTTCTTTTCCACAGCGATGTGCCTGGGCTCTTTTCGCTTAAACTGCACTTTCCACTTTACTTACCTTGGCCTTGTTTGGCTCGCCAGTAATGAGGTCCATGGGAGCACAGCTTGCACACTACCATACAGTTTTGCGTCCCCCGACATGCTGAGTTAACTCGCATTAGCCCCAGGTTGGAAAATCATTTACTCTTGCTCATTGGGATCTAAGATGCCATTATTGCTACACTGTGTTTATAGGCTTCCCTAAGGATTAGGCAGCATTCAGATTACTTGGCCTGATTGTGCTTGTGTATGTGTATGGGGGAGGAAATGTGTGTTTGGAGGTATGATTGATCCTGTCTCTACATTTATGTCTTTACATTAATTCTCAAGATCTGAGACTGACCACATGTTTTATGGCTCTCTCCGGACTAGCACAATCATCTACCAGCATATTTATATGCTCTCCTTCCGTCGATTTTTTATCTTCATTTAATAGCTCTTTATTTTCCGCGAGCCAGAAAAATTGCAGTGTGCCTGTCCTGAAATGGACACATACGTATGACATTAAAATTGTCCAGCTCCAGCAGAGGAAATATGGCCATGGGTATTCCTGCATGTCTTTGAACTGCACCATGAATCTTGCATTTCAACCTCTTAAAACACTTCAAAGCTGAAGAGGCTTCAAAGACCTTGCATTTCCTCAACAATCCTCAGGAAGAATATTTAATATTATACTGGATTTAAGCATGCACATTATCTCTGAATCTATGAGCCATGTTTCTTTTACCCTTCATCACTTTTACTATTGGGAAACTTAAAATGACTGCACTTTTTTTAAATGCTTATGAATGGAAATTGTAATTATTTGCGCCCACACGATTTTTTTTGATGACCAGGATGAGAGAAATGACTCGGTCAGGAGGTTTTTTTTTTTAGGAAAAAAATAATTACTTGGTGAAACTTTGTACCATCTGCTTAAGGAACATATGCATGAGGTAGACATAATCATGAAAAAAGAAAAGTACAACATGCATCGTAACCGTCAGTGATAAAACACGTCCTGTAGGATTTCCACCATGGAAATGTCTTCAGGACAGAGCGCTGTAACAATCTGCACTAGATACTGGTTAGGAAATGACTGGTTTGTGCTTTCCAGGTGCTTTACATAACAATTAATAGGAGCTAACTTGTTTTGCAGATGAATAAATGGATAAATAAATAAGTGAAAGAGAATCACTTATTGACCACTGTGCTTGTACACACAGTGAAATTTGACGTCTCCATCTATCCCATCCATACAGTGAATGAACACACTAAAGGGCAGTAAACATGCTTGCCTGGAGCAGTGGGCAACACTATCCACGGTGCCTGGGGAGTAGTTGGGGCTTTAGGTGCCTGACTGAAGGGCACATCAGTCTTCTCAGTATTGGGGATCGAACCAGAGACTTCCTGACTTCCTGAGTTCCTGACTTCCTGGTGGATGGATGGATGGACAGATGGACAGACAGACAGACAGACAGACAGATAGATAGATAGATAGATAGATATGTCGATCGTTAATAAGTAAACATAGCTAGTTTTGGCAAAACACTGTGGTGTAAAAGAAATAAAGCACAAACATTTGCTGGTATTGAAAAAAAGACTCTTTGCCCGTCATTCATTATTTTTGCTCTAACAGGACACCCACTGTGTTTTATTCTTTACTTATTCATGGCATACAGGAACCTAAATTTCGTATAATACAGTCCTGCCACATTAATGTAATAACAGTATTGTTGTCGTTCCCCAGACATAAGGATGGAGCACCGTTAATTAAGATGCCTTTTCCATAGTGAGAGGGAGGAATAAAGGAAACGCTGAGAAGCCTTGTGACATTTAGACACTCCTTTACCCCCAGTCGAGCAGTCTGAGGAGACATGGCAGGCTCTGAATTATTAAGCAGCAGGGTCAATAAAGACTTAGCCTCTACTGTGCTTTTATTTATATTAGCAGCATATTGTTCTTCTGGAAAAAAAGGTCAGCAACTACTAGTTAGTACTAAGTTAGAGTCAGATTTGCCAGATGTCTGAGGCTGTTTCATGTGTAATTCTGTAAAAAAAAATATTCCATTGTATACACAAAACACACACAGCACACAAAGTATGTTTACTCCCTCATACATATTTATTTGAGGGAGAGTGTGCAGGGTGAAGTTGGCACTAATCTACTAATATTGGAGAAATAACCAGGTAGTCCTTCCTGCAGTAGCAAAAGTCCAGAAGGTCAAAGTCAGATCTGATCCAGGATTTCTTACCTGGTTGGAATCAAACCATATGTTCAGGGAGGTTTCAGAAGTGATAGATGTGTTTGTCATTTTATGTTGTATGGCATTTAACAGGTTAAAGTAAAAGGTTAGGATTAGGGTCTTGGGTTGTGGTTAAGATATAAATGGAGCCGGACCTGTATTTTTTATTTATTTATGATTAGTGTTGAGGAAGTCACTTAAAAAAAAGTCATCCATTCTATAAAATAAAGTCTACAAAAATCAGGAAAGTATAAGAAAGATAATTGGTAAGACAAAAGTCTATTCAGTGTTAAATCTAGGAACAAAATGTAGCAGTAGTAGCAACACCAAACATGTATAAAATTAACTTAACTGTTTTTTATGATGCTGTTTTCTTAAAACAAATCAATCTGCTATTAAACATTAAAAAACTTTACTCCAATAAACGCTTCTTTGGGGGTCCCTCAACTGTGACACTGAAGGCATGTGGACAGGCAAGTATAAGAACTGAAAAATTGTAATTACTTCAGTAAAGGCAAAAAAAGAGTCTTATCAGTTTCAAGTTTATATTTACACGTATAAACGACAAGAAAATTAATTTAGAAATATGCATATTAGTTATAATAATAAATAAATTATTATTATTATAAATTATTATGAGCTAATATGTATTTTTTTTCTAATTATTAGTTTTAAAAGTGATATTTATAAAAGTAAAATTGTTAAAAGTCCAACAGGCATTAAAAAATATTTTTTTAATAATAAAAGTCCTTGTCAGACTTTGTAAAACCCTTTTTATCAAGTGTCACATCTTTTTAAAATGTTTTTCCTTATTTGATCACTAAATCTATGACATTTGATAACTAGCTGAAAACTCTTCTGAAGCATTAGTGTTGCATTTCTGATTTATTTTGTGGACTACAAGGATTGTGAACAGATTATGCAACAGTACAAACTTGTTATTTAGCTTTATTAAATAGGTATTTTAGAAAGATACCAAATTAGGAAACAAGTCCAAATAAACAATTTGATTTCACTACCAGTGACTACCAATATTTTTAAGAGAAATTACAAAATGATCACTTATAATAAACAATTAGTTTCCCTATAAAATTTTAAATAAGCATGAAGCAAAAACACATCCCATGTATTTCATGTTTATACTTTAAGTGACAAAAAGATAAGCCCAGAGTCGATTATAATTGGCAAACCTGGCAACCTGCCGGTGCTGCAGTCCAGAGAACAGCTCAGGAAATCTGTGTAAGTAACACAAGTAACATGTTTTTTTAGTTAGTAACTGTAATGAGACACAATATTGAACTGTGATCCTTTACATTACTTCGTTACTGAAAAAGGTCATCAGATTACTTACAAAGTAAGGTGTTACCCCAACACTGTTTATGATAATATGTGCAGTAATATCTGAGAATCTGAATGGCCCGGTGTAAGAATCTACAGAAACTCTGTCTTTTACTAGTGTTGCTTTTGTCATGCAGATCTGGAAATCAGGGTAATTGCACATTGAAGCAACATTTTTTTTCTATTTAATATTTCAGTGATGGTTACTGATTACAGGATGTTCAGCTCATAAAGACAGCACAGCTGAGTCCTAAAATAATTCAGTCATGTGTTTACTTTGTAGTCGTCCATTAATATTGAAGTGCAGTAAACAGTGCACATCAGGATGTAAGGAACAGAGTTGGACGCTATGTGTACCACCTTTCTGACAAGTCACACCCGTACATGTCCTGCATTTCTTCTGATGGGTTTGGCCTCTTCCAACATGAAAATGCACAACCACACGCATCTAGAGAAACCAATTTATGTTAGAGGAACACTCATCTGAGTTTGGGGTTTTGCCGTTCACACCTAACATCTGCAAACTCTGGCAAATTTAAAAAGCTGAACAACCTATTGCACGGCTTTATCTGTATTTGCACAGACGTTTATTTCTGGCAATAAAAACCTAAACACATCCTCATGGCTCACATCCAACCAAATGATCAATACACCAACACTATAATAGTAATTTACGCTTGTGAATGAAAAAAATAACCTCTTAGTTTTCTGTGCATTGTGTTGGTGCAGTTCCATTCTTATGCACATATAGATAGAGTGCATTAATCCACTCTGGTGAGTACTTAAATACACACAGGCCTCTCTGAACAGAAGAGAGCAGCACATTTGAGTACTTTGCACTTGCCTCACAATGGCCTCGTTCCCTTTTTGGTAAAAACAGTCCGTGGTTAATACAAATCCTGAAGTCAGTTTAATATCATAACGTAAGAATACCGTACTGATTTTTAACTATTGCCTCAATCAAAGTGGACAAAACTTAAAATTAGAATATCATGAAAAAGTTGATTTATTTCAGTAATTCCATTCAAAAAGTAAAACTTGTATATTATACTCACTTATACCCATTACACACAGACTGATATATTTCAAGTGTTTATTTCTTTTAATTTGTTGATTATAACTGACAACTAATGAAAACCCCAAATTCAGTATTTCAGAAAATTAGAATATTACTTTTTAGAAATGCTGGCCAACTGAGAAGTATGAACATGAAAAGTATGAGCATGTACAGCACTCAATACTTAGTTGGGGCTCCTTTTGCCTGAATTACTGCAGCAATGCAGCATGGCATGGAGTCGATCAGTCTGTGGCACTGCTCAGGTGTTATGAGAGCCCAGGTTGCTCTGATAGTGGCCTTCAGCTCTGATAGTGGCCTTCAGCTGTTCTGCATTGTTAGGTCTGGCATATTGCATCTTCCTCTTCACAGTACTCAAGCTGCAGTCCAGTCTTTGTCAATCTCCCCCACATTTTTAAATAGGTTTTGTTTCATAATCCTCTCCAGGATGCAGCTATTCCTATTGCTTGTACACTTTTTTCTACTACATCTTTTCTTTCACCTCTCTATTAATGTGCTTGGACACAGAGCTCTGTGAACAGCCAGCCTCTTCAGCAATGAACTTTTGTGTCTTGCCCTGCTTGTGCAAGGTGTCAATGGTCGTCTTTTGGACAACTGTTAAATCAGCAGTCTTCCCCATGATTGTGTAGCCTACAGAACTAGACTGAGAGACCATTTAAAGGCCTTTGCAGGTGTTCTGAGTTAATTAGCTGATTAGAGTGTGTATTCTAATTCTGAGATACTGAATTTGGGGTTTTCATTAGTTGTCAGTTCAGTTCATCAAATTAAAAGAAATAAACACTTTTGTGTCTGTGTGTAATAAATGAGTATAATATACAAGTTTCATCTTCTGAATGGAATTACCAAAATAAATCAACTTTTTTATGATATTTTAATTTTATGGCCAGCACCTGTATACAACCTTATTGATTCATTTAGGCACTTCATTTTGCTAGTCTGTCCAATGTGACATTACATTCAATTAATTAGCTACATTAGTTTACACTAGCCTACATAACAGTGGTATAGCAAGCTAACACCATGCACCTATAAGGTAGGCTTTAATGCAGACAGTAATTAAAATGTAGACAATAATTGACAGTAACATTATAACATCATTAACAGTTTACTGTTTTCATCCTCTGTACGGATGGCCTGAGAACCCAGAGATCTATTAATTTACTGGATGGATGGATGGATGGATGGATAGTGTTGGCAAACAATGTGGACAATGTGGTGTAAAGGAAATAAAGCACAACAATAAGCTTTTATTGAAAATCTAGTAGTTTACAGTCCTTCACTCTTTACTCTGGTGAAGGATAAAGACCGGGTTTATTTTATTGTTGGATGTACTAAATGTGACACATCAACCATTAAGCATGGTACCACTTGGTTTTTCCAAGTTGGCGCCACTACATTTCCATAAGTTGTTTTCACCCAAAAGAGGGTATGGTCATTCTGACGACAGGGATGTTCCGAGCGCCTGCTCTCAACCATCTGATATAGCAATCGAGTGAAAGTGATGACAAGCCTTTCTTTAGTATAATGCATACAAACTCTTGGTTCTTGTTGGACTGATTCTATAACTTTACTTCCTGGTGTTTTGCTGTGTTTGACATTAGTTAATGTTACTTTGTGCAGTGATGATGAGGGATGGTTCTACTTTATCCCTGAGTCACAAGAACACACACACACACACACACACACATACACACTAATGGATTATAGTCTCGCTGCTTGGCCATTAGATGCTCGGTGCGTGGGCATCCACATAGAGAACCTGTTTACAAAGTGAACGCCACACAATTAGTTTGTTTAGCTTTAGAGTTTGTTTACACCAAGTGCCTCCCACACCTCATCAATGTTAGTATTATTATTATTAATTTAGGATCATTACACCTGCTTTTCAAGGTTCAGCATCCAAAAAGAGATTTGATAGTCCAAAAACACATGCCCGTGAAACACGATAGCTGGAAAACAGATCATCGTAGAACACATTAACGGGTGGTTTGTAGATCTCCTGCGTGTGAATGTTTACAATATTAACTACTAAAAGGATTCAGCATTTCCAAAACATGAGCTCGCAGCTTGTTGTTCTCCGTCTCTATCGGAAACCCACGTCCTATTCCCAGTGCCAGTCAATTCGCAGCCTCTGATACTCACGTTGCCCTGGTTTCACTTGCCTCCCCGCTGGTCTATCATTGGTGTGACACGCTTTTTTGCTCATCGGTTAATGACAGCAGTGCCATGTCACTGAGGCTCAGGCTAATTTACACTTCATACTCATGTGTGTCAAAAAAAAAAAAAAAACCAATCCACTTGCTCTTTCATATCAAAATGTTAATTGTCGTGCATATTGAGGATTGTCTCTGGAAAGCAAATGATGAACCGTGCAAGCACCACATTGCACTGATTAATATAAAGGTGATAGGTATTATATTATCAGATGTCTTTAGCACCCAACATGCTGCCAGATGCAGGTAAAAATTGGCACTGCTCATAAATAAGTGTATTATACAGTCTGTATATAGACAACGTAAATAGAAATATATATATACACAATATAAACCAAGATCTTGGGTTGACAGAACATGTAAGTGGTGTTAAAATAGCAGGTCAAACTGTGACAGATAATAAAGCAAAGAGAGTGCAAGCAGGAAAGTGAAAGTGAAAGAAACCCAGTCTTAATTAAAGCCTTAAAACTGTAAACAGGACCTTTATTTACCAATAGGATTCTACTCTCAGGGGTTCATTATTCAGTTCTTATATATGTACCTTAAGTATACACAGTGTACCTTTAATACAGTTTAAAATTCATAATGGGACTTGAAGGAACTGTTGCTGTTACCATACCTATTATTATTATTATTATTGTTTGTTTTAAATGTTTTATTTGGGACAATGGTAGACACGCATACAACAGTTGGTACAAAAGGTATAAAAAGTAGTCAATAACTAGCCGATGAACATACATTATACATTATATATAGCATTCCACCAGTGTCCAGTTTTACTATTTAACACAAACAGACAGACAAAAACAACCACACAAACAAGACAAGTGGGGGGTGGGGGGTGGGGGGAATAAGTCATTCAGTCATCAGGAAAAATCTTAAGTGAAGCAACATATGACAGAAGTGAATTCCATTTGCGGTAGAATGTGG
>JAOVVF010000002.1:18731879-18745843 GCA_028565595.1 Duopalatinus emarginatus
ATGACTGATTTTTGAGATGAATCAATGGCCAAAAGATCATCACACAAAGTCTTGGCAGGAAGCGAGATGTAATTTGTTTTATTATTATTATTATTATTATAATTATTATTAGTTGTAGTAGTAGTGTTTTAGTTACAGTAGTATTAGCACTAGTAATATGCTCCAAGTGTATGCTTTATATACACCAATCAGCCATAACATTAAAACCACCTCCCTGAACAAAGTATCTGCATTATCGAGAACTCCACAAAAACCCCAAAACCGATCTTTCTGTGGATCCTCTGTGGGACTGGTGCAGACACTGTAGCCTATCTCAATGTTATTCGGTGTAAATGTTGTGCTTGATCCGTGTATGTCTACATATTTTTGTATAGAATTAAACTACCTCCCCTCATCAATATGTATTTGACTAGATTATTGTTCTCGTTTGTTTTTTTTTTTTACACAGTGTGATTCTTTGCTTTTTTTACTTTTATTGCATTTATTTAATCTTTATTTAATTTGTTGGTGTCTATCAATCTATCTGTCTACTTATCGATCTGTCCATCCATCCACCAGTCACCATTTGGAGTCTCAAGAGACAATGTTGAGATCTGGTGTTGCTTTAATAAGTCAGGTCAAGCCTCAGCAGTGTTATGTGGCAATATAATGAAATCAACTGAGTACCTGATACCATATACTAAATGAGCAGGTTATATAACATCAGTGATTTATTTTTTTTTTCCTGATGGTATGGGCATTTTCTACGCCAACAATGTCAATATTCATCAGGCTGAAATAGTGAAAGAGTGATTCAGGGACAAGGAGGAATCATTTTCACACATTTTCGACCTTAACCCGAGCTAAAAGTCTTTATGATGTGCCGGAAAAGACTTTATTGTGTGGTTTGATTCTCCTGTCACCAACTCTGGATGAAAAGAAAACAAACCGAATATTAGAGTGTGCAACTTTTTTGTGGCTAATTTTTATAGTCTTCTTTTATGTAAGTTTAATAACATGTCTGTGTTCAAAGGAGAAATGTCGTTGTACAAAAACAAAGATTTAAGCTTACAAAGTATTCATGGCCATTTGGGAAGAGAAAATAAATACTGAACGGTGTAATTCATTGTTTTTGTACTTGTATTAAAGATATTCAAGGATTGTTATTGTAGCTGTACAATATCTGTAGTTTTATAAGGAAATTATTTCGTATGTTTTACTGAGAGTCTTGGACAATCTGCCGCAACTTTGACTATATTTACAGTTGCCTCTTTTTTGTATGCAAAACCCAGGAGCCTTCATTATGTGTTGTCTCTTGCGTAATAAATTGCCTTTTTTTACGACTCGGTAATGCAACAATCATAAAATAAATATACATAACAACATTTGTATTAAAAAGAAAATCAATAATAATGATAAAAAAGAAGAAGAAGAAGAGGAAGAAGCTACAATTGCTTGTGAGTTATATATAATGATTTCAAGCCCTCATGGTAAACTGAAATGCATGAAAGTATTTTTTAAATAATTAATCTACAAGAATTCATACAGACACATGAAATGTTTTCCACCATGTAAACAATATTTAAATGTATTATTAAGCAGTTTTCCATCATGTCATTGGCTAGGACATCTAGATATGCTGCACTTAAGACATTAATATCAAGTTATTTCAAACAAATCACTTTACAATGTCACATTATTCAGCTGAGTCCGTAACTAACATGATAAACTTAAAACAAATAGCAAGACAAAGCAAAAGGACGTAAAAACAGACATGCCAATAGAGCGCCAGGGTTAAAACACAATGACATTGTGTTTATGTGCTTCAAATGAGGTCACAAGCTAGAACTATGAAAAAAAAAGTTTTCATTGTGATATGAAGAAGTGACAATACCAACATAGAGGACAGTCTAAACCCAGGGATTGTGAATAAACCAGCACCAGAGGATCTGAGTATACGGTGTGTGGCTGGAGGAATTCAGACAGGTACTGAGAGACAGCACTATGAAGGACTGTAAAGGTTATAAGAAGGAATATGTTTTAAATCCAGGATGAGAAGGGGAGAAAAGAGGAATCGTTGTGGAGTTCTGAATGTGCTGAAGGCTGGTCAGGGTTTTGGCACAGGAACTAATAACAGGGAGGGGTTTGTTAGCAGAACTTATGAAGGTCTGGTCGGGTTGATAAGGAGAAAAAAAAGCTTGGTTTTTTTTAAGTCAACAAAACTGATTGACTTTTATAGTTTATTACAAACTGTGTGTTTCATGTGGATTGATGTGGATGTGAAGAGATGCTAATAATGCTGGGATGTCATTCAGATGAGTCTCGTACAGACAGACAGACAGACAGATAGATAGATTCATTCATGCATTTACCTTAATTAACCACCATTTCCTGGTAAAGGTTGTGGTGGATCCAGTGGCCTGTGCCATGATAATAAAGCACAGTGCACACACACACACACACACACACACATATATATATATATATACACACGCAAATTCACACCTAGAGCAATTTCTAGTAGCCGACCACTTTTTTTTTGAAAGCCTGGAGGCAACTCACACAGGTATGAGGAGAACATGTGAGACTCCACATAGACAGTTACTCAAGCTCAGGATCAGTCCATGGCCCCTGGAGCTGTCTTCCTGCTATTCTACTGCATCATCTTAAATTGAGCTTATCATTTAGTCATTTCTATAAATTATTCAGAAACTACAGTAAAACGGAAGGGACTAGGTTATGGCCGTGAGGACTTGCCTGGACCAACTGACAGGTCCTGAGAGTTTATGGGGTTGCATTTAGGATTATGTACCTTTGTACATTTTATTAATGTGTGGTTAAAATGATAATGCCATACAGACTCCTATCCTCCAGACTCCAACAGAATCCTACAGACATTCAACCATTTGATCATGAGATATCACGGATGGACGGACAGAGAGATTGCAAATGGAAAATAGGTCCCTGCATTCTTCAGCCATCAGAAGCAGGAAAAAATTGGTGTAAAAGTGTAAGGATCATTTTGGAAAGAGCCAGATTGTGCTAGCTTGGTCAGAGCATCTGTAAAACATCAGGTCTTGTGGGGTGTTCCCAGTATGCACTGGTTAATACTTATAAAACCTAACAACAAAGGACAACCCGGTGAAGGTCCTCAAAGGCTCATTGATGCGCATGGGGGTAACAGCTAGCCCATCTCGTCTAATCCCACAGAAGATCCACAGAAGGACCTGCTGCTAATGTCTTGGTGCCAGATAACAAACCACATCTTCAGAGGTCTAGTGGAGTCCATGCCTTGAAAGGTCAGAGCTGTTTTGGCAGCTGTTCAGACAGGCGGTTTTAATGTTATGACTGATCTGGGTGAATGTGTAAATAACATCTCTGGATGACATACAGAAATGAAAGACATTGAAAAAAAAAACTATTTCAGACATTTGACCTTGCTGTGACTTTGGTGTGTATGGATCAATTCCAAATTGTAATCAGTTCATCTGCTGGTTACACTCACACATAAAATCCTTCAACCATTCAACCACTTATTCCTGCGATATCACACTAAAGAGAATCTCAGGCATATAAACAAGCTGAAAACATAATGCCTCACCACCGGAGTGACAGCAAGGTCAAATATTTTTTTCTTCAACGGCTTCCTTTCTGTTTGACACACAGAGATGTTACTCACACATTCAAGTGCAGGAAATCAAGGCCATATTTTCTTCGTGTGTGTAATATTTGCCATCGGTTTGTCCATCCAACTGTCCAGGATTATCATTAGTGTGTTATCTCAAAAATAAGAGGTTGAATGTTTGCAGGAATATATATGGAATTATCATTATAACTGGAAGATCAAGTGATTTCGTATTGGGTTTGATCTAAACTGAAAGGCAGTTAGGGCAGTGGTTGGTGTGGTACAGCGGTAACATCGTCGGCTCCCATGTGAGAGACCTGGGTTTGATTCCCGGTCTGGGCAGCCAGTCTGTGCTACACCAATAAGGGTCCTTGGGCAAGACTCCTAACACTATGTTGGCCTACTTGTAATACCAGTAACCTTGTAAGTTGCTCTGGATAAGGGCATCTGGCAAATGGCATAAATGTAAATGGTTACATGTATAAAACAGAATTTCTTCAGTAGCTGTTTCTTTATTCCTGTTTGAAGTATATTTTAAGGGTATTTGAGACATACAAATCAGTAACAGGTGCTAGACTTCTTAGCAGATGAGTCGTCCTTTTTAGTGCCATTGGTGTCAAGTTCTACGTGACCCGGTTTCATTTATACAGCTGTTTATACAACAGAGGACAGCTGTGGCTCGAGGTAAGGGAACCGGTTCGATCCCTCATACCAACCAGACATGCCCTTGAGCAAGCCACCTAGCTCCCAACTGCTTCCTGGGCACCATGAATAGGGGCTGACCCCAGTTCAGGCAAGTGTGTATCCTAGTTGTTTACTAGTGTGTGTATGTGTCTCTGCACGGATGGGTTAAATACAGAGCTCAGATTTCTCTTCAATCACTTCACTGTCACTTTCAGTGTCAAATAAAAGTCTAACTACATCACACTTCAGGCCTCAGCATACTTTATATAGAGTTGGTGTTCAGCTGGCTTTCATGAAGCATCATGTAGATGCTTTGTTCCGCATGTCATGCCCATGGAGGCTGTGTGAATTCTGTGGAGGAAGACAGTATGAGACCAAGCAAGTGATTTGTCCTTTAGTGAAGCATGTGCAAGCCAGCAATATCCAAATGTCGCATAAGTTTCCCTGGCATGCTAAACTCACCGTTCTCAACATTAAGTTTGTTGTTATGACTTGTATCACCCCTGTGTGTCTTAGTCTCAGCATAGTTGCAATGGGCAGTCTTCTTCCTGGAGTCATGGAGTTGCAATGAAATTTTAATAGTGCCACATGCGCTACTGGAGCACATTTGCAACACTGCCAATGCAAGACCATTAAGATTACACATGGTTGTACTCCCAAAGCTGGATTTTGTCTTTTCAAAACCCACATGAAGTATGATAAGAGCTATACTGATATGAGATCTCTTTAATAAATCATTTCATTTCTCTTTTCCACAGGGTCCCAGTTGGCACCACAGACCTCTGGGAACATATCTGACCCTGGCTCCAACTCCAGCATGAACCAGATTCCCATGGCTCAGGATCGAGGTAAACAAGAACTGGACTCCCATCCATTATCTCTTATGACTCTTATGAGCGTGGTGCCTTTGCCGTTTCCTGTAATAATGTCTATGAATTTGATGTATGAAACCTCAAAGCCTATGTCTTCCTGTGTGGAAGTCCTGGTACTGTAATGTTTACTTTTCAAGGCTCTTAATGAAAAATCAAATTTGGGACCTTACTCAGGTACATTATGTGGAGTGTGTGGTTTACATTATGCGTCATAAAATACGGCAGCGTCCAGTCCGGCAGGTACACGGCCCTAAGAGGTGATTGTATTTCCATAAAATTCAAGTCGTGCAGCTGTTTTCTTCCTCTTTTACCACTCCGATTATTGTTGTCCAGCTAAGAGCAGAGCTTTTTGAGCCAGGAATGTGGTGGTGGTGGGTGGGGGTGGGAGGGTGAGCGTGAATGCATTATTTGCTTTTAGCACTGTCTGCGCAGCGTTCCTCTCTCCTCCATCCATTTTCCAGGCAATTTAAAATGCGGTATTACACTGTGTTTTTTTTCCAAACTCCCTTACATTAATGGAAGCAAAACATTACAATAATGTCCCCTGTTAAAGCTGAGCTCTCTGGCAGCCTAAGCACTTTCAACCCTCGTCTCATCATCCGAGGCCAGTAGACAGCCAGCCAGGTTCTGCTGCCCAAGCAGAACAGAGTGCATGGGGAGATGATTGACCGCCTGCGTGTATGTGTGTGTGAGTGTGTGTCTGTCTGTCTGAAAGGCTCCACTCAATAAAAAAAAGAGCGTCTGCTCGACACACACGTTCTTACGAAGCTTGAGTGGGGAGCAGTGCTGGCGCTCGCTGCTCTACTGAACATTTCCATTTAGCCTAATCTACAATATTAGTGTGCAGAGCAGCCCATACAAAGCCAACCTTTCGCAACTGAGTGGATTGTAGACCCCCCCCCTCCTTTTTCCTCCTCACCTCCCCTCCTACGTCTGTTTGCCCAGGGGTTTAAATGTAATAAAGTGCCACTCCATTTAATATCGCGTCCAATCAGGGCCGCTCTAAATGTCAGTTTTTGGTAGCTATTCAGCTTGTGAATACTCCCATAATGTTTTAGATTGTTTCTATTGTAATTTTTCCTATTTCCTGCTAATTTGGTTCCAGTTAATTCACAGCGTAAGAGGGAATTAAGTGATAAAGCTCCTCATTTATCACCACCAGTCGCACCTATCTACTGGGGGCTTTGAAATGCTATTGCATCTGAAAATAACCGGTTTTGGATTTGGTTTTTTGCCACATTTTTTTTTCTATATAAAAAAAGGTGTTTGTCAAGAGAGCTGCGGCAGTGCGGAGATTCTCCTATCTGTTTAAAGGTGTTGATTGATTTTCTATAGCATTACATCTGACAGCAGTTCCAGCTGTAATCTAAATCACAGGTTTATATTAATATTTTTTATAGCAACAATATACACTGGGACTTCTTGCCATAAAAATTGGACTACTGACATAATATAATGTTAATAACACAATGTGTAGCGCCTCTGTGTCTTGTTGTCGCCTCACAGCAAAAAGGGCCTGGGTTTGATTCCCTGCTGGTTGGCTGGGGTTCTTTCTGCATGGAGTTTGCTTGTCTGAGTTTCCTTCCATACTCAGGCGAACCAGGGATTCTGAGTTGCCCCTCAATGTGTGTGTGTGTGTGTGTGTGTGTCTGTGTCTGTGCACCAGCGATGAATTAGTGACCTGTCCAGGGTGTTTCCCTGCCTTCCACCCAGTGAGCCCCAGACTCCAGACTAGACTCCTGCAACCCAGTAGTAGAATAAGCAGCTTAGTTATTTAGGAAAGAAAACTTTCTAAGATGTTAATTACGCATTCACAGAAGGATCCTTTAGTGTCAGGAAGTCTTTACAACACAGGACTTTGCTTTGTCAGGTTTCTTAATAACTTTTTTTGAGGGTTGTAAGGGAACCAGTATGGATGCTTTAGTCGAGCGGTTCTCAACCTTTTGCAAGCTGGGCCCCCCCATTGCATTGGTTCATTGTAGTTGGGGCCCCCCTTTCTCCTGGCGCCGCTAGCCTAGCAGTTACGTGACATCATGTCACAGGCTCAAAATACTGTATTGGAAATTGAAAATGAACCTGTGTGTTAGATTTATTGTAATGACCTTGAGGTGAAGGACGTACAGACAACAGGTTGTTAGTCAGGACTTTTTACTGAACATTGAACAGCTCACCGAACATGCCATTAACACACCTACACGCGCCACACGCACCCGGATCTCACACACTCTTCTTCACTCCCTGTGGCCTTAACCTCTCTACCGCTACCAACAGGTCACTTCACAATATGACATTGCCCTCATCCTAGCTTACTCATAACCACCCCCCACCGGTTGAGAACCACTGCTCTACTCCATTATATCATTGACACTGAAATGATTTAGACTCTCACCATGCAGTGTCACCCAGAAGAGAATAAGTTCTCTGTTATGTCTATTTCCTCTGAAGGTTTAAATCTTATAGAGTTTGTCTTCACCACTGTCACCTCTGGCTTACTCGTTATGAACCCTAATCTAAAACCAGATTTCTAGTGTTAAAAACACTACGTACATAAATCGGAATTCCCTCACAAAGCCCTCCAAGCTACTGTAATGCTGGTACCATCTTCTTCTTTTTCCTGCATTTGTGCCACAGCCTTCATGCGGAGGAGTCAAAACCAGTATGGTCCTCAGCAGTCAGGACCGCCCATGTCTCCACATCTGTCTACCAGGAACCAGCACGGGATGAGCGTCTATCAGCCGAACTCCAGTAGTTCCTACGGACCTCCGAGTGGTCCCTACGGCCCACAAGGTACCTGCTGTTCTCATGTCTTTCATAATCAGTATTCAGATGTTGATCGTCTGTATATAATCTCACTTATTTAATTTTTATATGCATACATTTTTATGCATACATTTTTTATGAATATACATAACATGCCTTAGTCAGCACCACTTCACTATCCAGTGCACTACAGAAAGGAGGAATAGAGTTCAGGTTTAAGAGGTCAGGAGGAATATTCATGAAGTTGAACCACCTCACTCTTTTTGAGAACTGAAATATAAATGGACTTGCAGCTGTTATTAAAAGTTGCGCCCTGAAATTAATTTTAATGCCCCGCTTAATTATAAGAGGTCAGTGCTTTAAGTGTCACCCTCTGTAAAGTGTAGACCATACAGATGACTTCATTAAAATCACTGTGTGCAGGTAGAAGAGGTCAGGTTCATTTTATGACCTGTTCTGGTCAGCCTAAAGCTTCAAGGACAAAAGGAATCAGCTGTGGTTATGTTGTGTTGCTGTAGAAACTGAAACATCCAATCCAGCAGTACTTTTCCTTCCCTGACTGCTTTGACCCCTGGCTAAAGCACTGTCTAGCATTGTATCCTGAAATAGTCTCCCATACCACAGAGGAATAATTACAGTAATAATGGAAGAATTCTAGAGAGGGAAAAAAATTAAGGAAAAAGATATTTCGGTCTCGCTTACGGAATATCAGCATGCTTTTTTTTTTTTTTAACTGGCTGGGTAGATAAGACCATATGTTAGTATTTATGATGCTGTTATCCTTCAGTGCCACAACAAAGACAATATTATGGAATTCACGTTGTGTGCTTTAATGTGTCAATGTGATAAATGCACCGTCTGTTTTCCTTTCGTAATCTCCCTCAGACCTTCCCTGTTCAACATTGATGAATGGTTCCCTTAGATTTTTTTTTTTTTTTTGCTATTCCCATCCACACTCTCTATTCTCCAAATGTATTGCGAGGAGAGTGACACTAATAACGAAAGCATAAAAAGGCCTAAAGGAAGGAAAGTGAAACCTGACTTGCGTTAAACTTTAAGTGTGTTTCTTGCTAACAGAGTCTGCAAGCCTGTGATTCTTCTTCCTGCTTTGTAACATGTGTGTTGGAGGTTGGCTTTCCCCAGAGTCATGGCATGGGGCTCAAGCCAGGCTCGGGTTTTGAGAGCCCAGTCGGGTCAGGCCAGGGTGAATGGGCCAGCCAGCTGCTGCTTGTTGTTCTTGATGAAGCGCCAATCTGTTTTCTGTCTTACCTCCTGCCAGAGAATTACTAACCCGTTAAACCAACATGGAAATGTGCTCCAAGCCTCTGATTGCTTTACTGTGGGCTGCTTGGGACGTTGCCTACAGGCAGGAGCTTAGCGCACATGGGTTTGCACATGCACAAAATATTTAATGCCTGAATTCTAGACAAAGTATGTGTTATCATAAAATCACATGCTATACATCAAGGAAACGTGGTGTATACAGTTGACCGTTATTCAATTCAACTTTCTAGTTTCCCACGGTAATAGGAACACACCATTTTCCTACAAAATTGTATTTTATGTCTATTATCATACAGTGGACAACGTTTTCTGCACTTTTCTTGCCTTGTACAATTTAAAAACTCCAAGCTTGTTCTTGTTTGCCTTGAAAAGGTAAAAATTGGGAATTGGAGGGGGCCAAGCAGAGAGCCCTAAGGCACGCCAAATCTGTACTTCACCCGAGAATCCCTGCTGAGAGAGCTGCTGAGCTGGCTAGGAAAGAATCGTGGGCCCCAGGCCACGAAAAGAAAAAGGTAGCAGAAGCAGCGAGTGAGACAGGAAAGAAAACTGATGAGTCCGAGGCAAAAAGAGGATGAAATGAGTTGTCAGCTGTCAAAAAAAGCGTGTAAAAGTGTGATTTCTCTCAAGGTCTTTCTGGAGAGGTCATGTTCAGCAGTGTTCGGTTGTTCCTGACCGACAGGAGCGATGTGTGACTATAACAAGCACCATCAATCAAGTACCACTCGTTCTATTTTACTCAGTTTATTGTAATGTCGGTAAAAGAAATGCTATTTATCAGACCTGTGCGATACATAAACATAACACTTCCTAAATACATCCTGGAATCAAAATGTATTGAAACAGGTTTGCAGACTAAAGCTGAAGTTTAATCACAAAATAATTTCTTTAGCAATTTACATGGCGAACTTTTAGTGCTGTTGACCGGAACGAGTGAATGGGGCCTGAGTGAAGAGTGCTGAGGAAGCACTGTCTCTAATTTGGTTGGTCACAGTCCTCTTCTCCTGCGGGAGAGCGAAGGATTAAATACAGCTCAGGATGAGCGTCGCTTGAATGTGTGACCATGCTTTGAATTTCCATGTAATTGGTAACGCACGGCAGTTTCTCCCTCCCTACGGCCCAATACAAACACCGTACCTTACAATGATGAGCGCTGGGGAAGATGGCACAGGCTATCTTGAAGGGATGAGACTGATAAAAAAGGATTTCTATTCATTTTTTGCTTGAGAAGACACTAGAATAGCCAATACGGCAGGTTTGACGGCTTTGGGGAGAAATAGAACCATGGCCAGAATGAATCCCCACATCTATTCAGTTATTTGTGGCAGCACTCAGGGTTAAAGATGAGCTCCTCTGTGGCTGTAAAGGACAGAGTTGGAGATTGAGAGGCAGCCCTTATCACCCCTGAAGAGGCGATGTTGGCCAAGCACCAATGGATTTTCAGGAGAAAAAAAAAAGGTGAAATATCATGAAGCTGGCTGCTGGGTTTGCAGTAAAGAAAGTTTTTTTTGTAGTGTCTAACCAACATTTATTTTCTTTAATATAACTCTACATTCAACTTAAATTCCAGAGATCCAAATTCATTATTGTATTTATACATGATTTATCAAGTGCAGATTATATCATATAAAATATTATTTTTATCTGTGGACCAAATAATTGGGGAAAGGTCAAGTTTTAATAGATAAAGTCTGAGAAAATTAAAGGCAGTGAAGAAATTGCAAAGCAAACTGAGTTTATATTGGTCTAATTACTAGATCCTGTGGCTCAGGGCTGTGCAAAATTCAGAATTTCAGAATTTAATTAATTGAATGAATTTGAATTTGTTTGAATTCACCCTACAGGACGTTGAATTAAATTTGAATTGGCATTACAGGAAGTGGAATTCAGTTTATTGCAATTTAGAGAAATTCATTCTTATCACATATCAGTGAGAATGAGAAATGTAACATATATGTTTTGGGATAAAGCAAGGTATTCTGGGAAATAAAGTGCTGTCCTATCAGTTTCCACAATTTGAAAGTTACACGTTGGTGGATTGGCTTATCATGAATACACTGTCTGGTATTTTCATATTTTTTGGATGTCTTTACCTTTGATTATGGCGATTATGACAACCTTATGCAATGTCACAACATTGATTTCCATCCAGAGTTGCACTAATTTTTGGTTCAGATCTTGTTGACGTGAGAGTGGAACCACTCCATCACTCCATCCCCAAGACTATCAATGAGGTCAAGATCAGGAATTGACTGGAGGCCAATTCATGAGTGCAAAATGATTCCTCATGCACCCTGAATCACTCTTTCATTATCTGAGCCTGATGAATCTTGGCGTTGTTGTCCTGGAATAAACCTGTGCCAGCAGGGGAAGAAAAGTTGATGTTATAACCTGAACATAAGATACATTCAGGTACTCAGGTGACTTCCATTTATTGCAATATAATGTTGGTAAGCCTCGACTGGGCCAGTAAAAGCAACTTCAGATAATAACACTGCCTTAAGGAACTCCAGTCCAGGCAGTGTATGTGCATGCATGGTTCACTGCGATCGGCTGGCATCCCATTTCAGGTGTATTCTGTACCTCATCCAGTGTTTCTGGGATAGGCAACGGGTTCACCGTGATCCTGACAAGTATGATGCATGAAGGGTCAAGTTACAGGTGGACGGGATAATCATAGGTGTATTCGTAATTATGAATGATGACACAGTCATGAGTCTAAACAAGATGGAAAATGTATAAGTCAGGCGACAAAAACATTCAGTATGTATGTGACAACAATAAGACAGAGGAATAGTGTAACTGTGAGCGTGAAGCCAGGGGTGTGAGACAGAAAAAAACTAAAGTAAATATTTGTGGCTCCTGAGTAGCAAGAAAATGAAGTATTCATCCTATTGACTTTGAATGCCACAGCCATCTATGGCCAGGAGTCCAAGAGAGTAAAACTGGCAAGAAGGGATAGAATACTCACTCTTTCCTGTCAATCACAGCAACGCTAGACAATTGTGGGTGTCTGTGAGCTCACGCATGCAGAAGGGGGCAGATATCTCTTTCCTCCCAGTGTGTTATATGCCTCCGTGACAGGAGTTTGCTTTTCTTTTCTGCTCCAGTCAGTGCACAGACACGTTCAGACAGTTTGAGCAGCAGATCAATAACCCAGGACTAGACATTATTCTTCTTCGGGGTTGTTAGGTCTGCCGTATTATGAGAGTGTTTTTTCATGTGAAGCTATTTTATTTTATTTTATTAGCCAGTTAATGCTAAGCAATAAAAGCCCTGGGCAAATGGAATGACCTGGCCTGTTTTTTTATGCATACTCGATATGCTGCGGTAGTTTAAGAAGCCTTTTAAAAAGTTTGTTTGTGCTATGTGGTGGTTAGGAAGTGGAAGTCAGCCTCGTGGGGGAAAATGTCTGAAAACTGGTATACATAGACAACCTAATCAAGGGCTGAACACAAAAAGCCTGGACACAGCCGGGTAACACTCCAATTACAGGACGGGAAGAAATGGGACTAAAACTAAAACAAAAGTATGTCATTAACAAAAGGATATGAAGTGAAAGCAGTGAGCACAGTGCTTGTGGTGCTCTGAACCGTGTTGTAAGTTAAGAGTGGAATTTCTTGTCAATGTGGACAAGCTACAGACCCGAGTGAATGCTGAGTCCAGCTCTATGTGGCTCATGGACCCATCTTAAGATCGAGACCAAAAGTGCAGCCAAGACACACAGTGTCCATGATCGCCAAACTAGACAAGCAAGTGTAAAGGCAGCCAGGCAGCTGCACCGGACTCTCTGAGATCCTGGAGCTTTCAGCGAGGGTTTGACAGAACTGCGCAACAGCATCCTGGGTATGTTTCAGCTTTAAATCCCACTACTCCACGCAGTCATCTTAGAAAAATCACCACTTGTCCATAACCTTATTGTGGTCCTTTTTGTATTTCGAGACTCTGCTCTCAGCATGTCATTTTAGGAGTATTATATCAGCTCCATTCAGATGCCGTATAAATCTCAGGTGCATTTCCAGCACCGCTGTGTTGAACTCGTTTTCATTGGAACGCTTTGTTGATATTGAAATTCCTTTTATGATTTGAGGCGAGTTTTTCACACAGAGCGCCGTTATTCACTGTGATTGTCATTCTGAGCAGGGAAAGCCTCAGGGACTGACAGAGACTTGATCCCCTTTTCCAGACATATTTTCTAGGGATTAGGCCATGAGCCTTAACTAAAGTACCTACCTATAAATCTAAATAAGTGTCCTTTTGCAAAGGAAACACTGTTTCTCTCTCTCTCTTTTTTTTTTTTGTTCATTGATCGTTAAGGATTTTGAACGCAATTCATCCATGATAGGCATAGCAATCCATTTTACTGATTATAAGGGAGGAAAATGTGTCAAAAGCTTCTTACCTACCTACCTTGCTGGTGGGTAAAACAGTTAACAGACCTGTAATTAAACTAGATACAAAAAAAGACCTGATCTGTGATTTTAATATGTATATATATATATAGGCAATGAACACTCTTGTCCAGAGCAGGGGGCAGCCCCAAACCATAGTACCCAGTGAGCAGTCTTGCCCTGTGTGGAGATCAAACCCAGGGCCTGCTAGTCAAGAGACCAGGTCCCTAACCACTAGGCCACGGCTGCCCCACTCTGGCATACCATAAGTCATCTACACATTACATTAAGGCCCTTGTCAGTCACTCAGATCCATACGCTTGCCCATTTTTTCTGCTTCCAGTACAACAACTTGAACATCACTGTCTGTCT
>JAOVVF010000002.1:18747469-18758051 GCA_028565595.1 Duopalatinus emarginatus
GAGAGAGAGAGAGAGAGAGAGAGAGCATATAATATTAGAATAACAAATGGTGTGCATAATATTAAAAATGTGCAATGCTTAGTAGGGAAATATGTAAATAGAGGGATTGGAAATGACAGTTTGATTTCGATTCTCTGTGTAATCTGGATTGCTTAGAGCATATTTACCATATGGACAGGAATTTTATGTACATTATCTAAGCAAGAAGGAGCAGGAGAATGGAATGAATATGAAAAAAAGTTTGACAAAACTTTCATAATATTGCTTTTTTTGCAATATTCATACTGCGTGTGTGTCTTTGTGTCCGTGTGTGTTTTATTTCTTCTTATTTTGATAAGATTTTATGTAAGCCAAAGGCAATAGAAACAATGAATACATAATGTCGAATAAATGATGAGTGGTGGATATTACACAACAGGTCAGCTGCTTGGTTTGATTGCATCACGCAACAGTTTTAAACTTACTGAAATATTGCAATAGAGACTCTTCCCCGCAAATAAAGAGACCTGTGGGTTTTTACGCCTCAGGAGTGGCTTATTGGCAGCTCTCTGTCATCATCTTGCTTTGGAAAGCAAGAAATATGGTCTCATATGAGCTGACACCAAAAAAAATGCCACAAGGTATAGACAGCCGAGCACCGTGATTTTCACTTAACTTGCTTTTTGTGTGTTAAAAATAGAAACACAAACGCTTTTTAAAAACCTCTTTACTGGCTGACATTCAGGGCCGTTTTTTAGGATTTTTATTTTTATTATTGTATTTTATGAACCATTAATTGACCACTGTGCTTGCACACCGATAAGAATTTGACCTTTACATTGAACTAGTCCATACAGTGAAAAAAACAGACACTAGGAGGCATTGAGCGCACTTGCCCAGAGTGGCAGGCAGCCCCTAACCACGGTGCCCCAGAGAGTTACTAGCAGAGTTCGGTGCCTTGCTCAAGGGCACTTCAGTCATGTCGGGGTGCGGAGTTATTCTGGAAGCAGTATAAAAATGTTACACTATAGAATACAAACGATCAGTCAGAAGTTCGTTATATTGATTTGCAGTGACATTACATTCTAAAGGGACATGTAAAGGCGAACCATGTAGCAAAATAAATAAACACGCCTCAATGCAATTAAAGGGTTTTCTTTTAATGTGTCCTTCTGTATAGTAGAAGTTGTTTCATCATGTGATCATGTGATCGTTTTATCTTGGTAAGCATGTAAAAGGTTTTTGAAGAGTTCATGAGCAACAGTTTTTTTTTCCACATTACAGTCTCCATTTGTGTAATAGGGATTTATGTTGCTTGGCCATTGTACAAACATTCAGAGTAATTGCTGATCTAATAACTCACACACGATGGCTGTCTACACCTTTATGGATCCATCATGTTTAACAGCTGTGGACGTTAAGAGAAAACCATGTCGTCAGACTTCTCCACAGCATAACCGACTCCAGATGTTGGCAGATGCCTTATCAGCGAGTATTACTTTTTCTGCTCCTGAGGGTTCCACGTTTTGCGCACGTTTTTGTGGCTTGTCTTTGATACAGGTGGTTTTAAGGGCAGGGTAGTGAGAAATGCACCTGCAAATCAAATGTGACTCCTTGGCCTCTTTGGTTTACCTCATGGTGCTTTGACAGCTGCCATATAAAAAGCTCTGATTGGAAGCGCATGGTGCGAATTAGCATTTAACCTGATATGACTCACCTACGGAGCTGCGTTCACAGCTGTGACCGTAATTGTTACAGATAAAGATGTGATATTTTTGTTAGGTCTGGGTTATACTGGGTTTGACTTTATAGCACAATGGAGCGTGTTTGTGCAGATGAACTATAATGCACCGTAGGAGACTTTCTAGAGTTGTGCCTCCCAGGATTATTTACTTGCAATTAAACAGGCTATATACAGTGTGCATTCTGTTTGTTCTTGTCCATTCAGCAAATCTTCAACGTGGAAAGCCATTGCGCCCCTGACGATAATCACAGCCACATTAAAGCTAAAGCCCACTGCGGCATGAAGAGACATACAGGACTACTGCATGCAGCAGGATAGCTTATCTTATAGACATTTGCATTATATACGGACACTTGAGTTAGTCTTAAAGATGTTTTGCTGCTCGCTTGAGACACTTCATCAGTTTTATTTAACAGTGAGACATCTACAACATCACAAAGCTCGTCGTTAGTTTGTTGAGCTCCATTAAAATGCGAAAATTTAAAAGGGATTTCACAGGCAGATACAAGAAAAAAAGATATTAGCTATTAATCGGGCCTTGTACAACCCCAAATTGCCGCTTGCGTATATATTCACCCTCTTGAACTTTTTGACGTATCAATAGAGTGAAAATTTAATAGAGTGCACCAATCAATAGTGTCTACTATAGTATTTGGCAAGCATAAATGTGGTTTCTGTGTAACCCCTTTCATTTATTCTGGTGCCACCAGTTGCTTCGAGAACTCGCACAGTTAGTTAAATTGAGTCAAGCTGTGTACAATTAAATTGGCATATGATCTCAATATAAATACACTTGTTCCTGGAAGACCCCAGAGTTTGGTAAAGACTAACATATGCTCCTGCTGAGACACATAAAGCCAGCTACCGTATCTTCATAAGCTGTTGCTTAGGTTACATCATAGGGCAGCTGAACAATCTTGGAAAAGATCTCTAAACCCCGTTTTAGTTTTCTTGGGAACTCTCTAAGATGGGATGAAGAACATGGCTGCAGAAGCTTGTTATCAGTGGTATGAGCTTCATGACAGATTATAAAAAGGTCTCACAGATTTATAAGTACAAGAGATTTATATGATCTGGACGACTGCACAGCTTGATACTGTGGTCAGCTTTTATGCAAAATTCTCTATGGGTGGAAATTCCTACTGTGTTTGAAACAAATACACAGCCAAGGGAGTATTACCATAATTTGGTAATCAGGGTAAAATTATGTTTTAATGACTTTTTACAGGAATTGAAGGTTAATTAATTGGCATGTTTAATGGCTGTAGAGTTGTGCTATTTAAATATATATATATATATATATATATATATATACTCTGTGGACAAAAGTATTTATAAAATATCAGTGGCGGAGCGATGGGTTGGCTTATTGACCTCAAACCTTCTCTAATGGAACTAGTAAAATTTATGTTTTTTTAAAAACCGGTGGTAAATAAATGATCACCTTCTAATTGCCAATTGGTTCTAGTTGCCAGGGCGCTGCTAAGAAACACCAGACCTGGCAACCCTGTCAGTCGGTCACCACAGTAAACAAGCTTGAGCAAGTAATGGTGGCGTCTGGACATAAGGTTTCTAAAGAGCTGTGAATCACAGCCGTCAGCAGCAGAAAGCGGTTCAGCATGGACTGCTGGTGAACAGCAGACAGATGTTTTTAGGTGTCTCCACACCAGTGAGTGTGTGAAGTGGTAGATGTAATACACGTTAGCTGCAGTTAGCTTGCTGGATAACGCCAGAACCCTTGAGATAGAGCTGTGGTTAATGTGAATGATGAAGCACTGGGGCTTATGCGATTGGTGTCTGACTGCCAAAGAGACATAAAAGTGGTATTCTGACCCATTTCAACAGAAGAAATCCCAGACATGTGTGCTGCTTTAGATGTTATAACAAAATGTAACATTAAAAAAGGTATTAAAGTTTATAACATTTGTATTGTAGTATATTTGACAATAAGTTAAAGAAGTCACCATGTTGACTGATACAAATTTAAGCATTTTTAAAATGTTATGTAAAATCTGAATGGCAAAAATTGTAACTAAAATGTGAATAATCATGATTTTAATATAATTAATGTGGTTTATTCTAATTGTTGCACTGCATCTCTGCACAACCCAGCTGGTTACACTGAAAACATATCTATTTTTTATGCATCAATTTGAATATTTCTTTATAAACGCAATTAAAAGCAGAATTGCGAAACAAACCATGATTGTGCTTTTAAAAGGGATGTTTGCCATGTCACTGCTCTAAATGGGCAAATAAATCTTCAGAGGTGAGCATGGTTCTGGACATTTGGACTAAGCCCCGGCTGTTTAAAACATCGGCCCATGCCCCTAATCGTTACACCCATATGTGGGTCATCCCCATCCATCCAGGTTTTCCAATATGTGGGCCTCCCTCAAATGTTGTGAGCACACAGTTATCTAGAATGTCTTTGTATGCAGTAGAATTTTTTTTCCTGTTTTTCCTTCACTGCAACTAAATGATCCAAATGACAATGCCCCTTAGTACAAAGTGATCTCCCTAAAGACATGGTTCGCCAAAGTTGTCTGGGAAGAACTTTCATAGATCCCTCAAACCCACTGAACACCTTTGGGATGAAAGTGAAAGTGAATTATTTGCCTACTGTGCTTGCACACAGAAGAATGTGACCTTCGCATTTAATCCATCCGTGCATTGATACACACACACACACACACACACACTAGTGATAGGGGGTAGTGAACACACTTGCCCAGAAGGGGAAGGGTGGGGTGGGTGGGTGGTCAGCAGTTGGGGTAGTTAGGTGCCTTGCTCAAGGACACTTCAGTCTTTGAACCCAACTTCACTAATACTCATGTGGTTGAATTCCATAAGCCACATTCCCAAAACTACTGGAAAGGCTTCCCAAACGAATGGAGGTTATTAGCAGGAACTAAATCTAGAATGGGCACATGTGGATATGATTGGTCAGGTATTCACCTACATTTTATAGTGTATTTAAAAACATATCATCCTGTCTTTTTTTCCTTCCTTCTGCCTCTTGTCCTTAGGAAACTACTCTAGACATCCCTATGGAGGAATGACCAATGCTAACTGCAGTGGTATGGGACCTGGCGTGAGCAACAGCCTGGGCATGAACGCCAGCAGCCCCATGCATGGACAAGGACCAGGGCAACCCATGTCCATGGGCCGTACACCAGGACCTCCTGGCAATGGCGTCTACCTGAGTGGTGGGAACAGCATGGCACCCACTTCTCCCAGCATGCCACAGTCCGCTGGTCCAGGAATGGGGCCTCCTGCCGGAAACATGAATCGTAAAGCGGTAGACGGTCCAACAGTGCATCCAACAGGCAACTCTGGACAGGGGAGGTGAGACTGTTACAAGTGCATGTTAGTAATACTGAAAGACACTGGACATTTTAGACAGTTTGCTAGACATTCATTTAGAACTAATATAGTAGAACAAGAATGTTATGTTGGTTTTTATTTCAGTGCTTGACATTTGCTTCATTTTAAATAAATGCTGTAGAATGCAGAATGTAGAATTTTTTTTTATTAAAGTACAAAAAGGAGCAAAATGACATTAGTTAAAATGTTTGTTTATTTTTTTAATTTCTATTATAAATGTAATTTTAAATAAATTCTAATATGGATATTTGGCCCAAAGAAAATCACATTTGAAGCCATTTATAAGGAAATACTTATGAATTCAGTATGAATGCTGCTGTTTTTCTGTATGTAGACTCGCACAGTGTTATTATTTGTCTTAGTGTATGTGATTATAAATGGTATAATTGTAATATGATGCTAGTACGAGCACAGTCTCTATTCAAGGGTTGTGCTTAGCTCATACAAATGCCGCCACCCTAACTTAGAGAACTTATTACACATTTTACATTTACACGTCTCTACAGTGGCAACTTAAGAAAAGCCATAATAATCATTCAGAATTTTTTACCCATTAATTTTTCACACTATAAAGCTATTCATAACTCTGCCAGATAAAGTCATTGTGGCCAATGTTTTGATCGTGCATGGCACTATTATCATAATGCTTTTTACAGGAGTGAAAGGAGAGCCATCATCTTTCTAGCATGGTAATAATGACAAATTAAGTGCTGTCCAAGCATTGTTAACAGGCGCCTTTGTGGAGGGCTCTGGTCAATACATCACAGACCATTTGGCATTTGGAGGAGAAGTTTGTGTTGACACTGCAATGATTAATGGGAGATATGAGTCTGTGTTGCAGCCTGTGTGTAAATGCTAAGAAAACCATTAAGAGAAGGCTTCACTGCCAATAAGAAGTGGCATGACATGATGACTACTGCTGGGCGCAATCAGACGGGCTGTCACTCCCGTCTCTCTTTCTCTCTCAGACGTCTGCACACACAGAGAGTGAGAGATTATACGCTGCAAACACCATCCACGCTGCACATCTCATCGTGCTCGTCTTTTTAGGTGACCTCTAATGCTGAGCTTTCTGTTTTTCCCCCTCAAGCACTATCCAAAGATTCTGACAGGTGTGTGTGTGTGTGTGTGTGTACGGGTTCAGAGGAAACGCCAGATTAAGGATGCACTTTGTTTGGAGCTCTTCAACAAATTGGAGATTTTATAGCTACAGTAGCTTTTTAGTGGGTCTGAAACAGACAGCAGCTGCTCTTATGGCGTACAGTTTATGCTGCCTGGTGGGTCAGAGTCTGAATAGATAGTGATTTGAAAGCTGGTCTAGTACCTGTAAACAAACTGAATGGGGAAGCAAATTGCAAACACCTTACCTGCTTGTGTTATTTCTGAGGAGATGTAGTGTAGCTAGCTTCCAGATTAATATGTATTAGGCTGGATGAATTGTTGGGTTAAATGCAAAAAAAATAAAAATAAAAATGAACTGGCATACAGGATAACAGAAATACTTTTAAATGCAAAAGCATAAAAGTTGTGAAAATGTTTAATAAAAACTGTGGAACAGTTTTTAAATATACTGCAGAATTTATATAATACTACTACTATTATTATTATTATTATTATTATTATTATTATTATATTTACTAGTATTATTAATTATTAATAATAATATTTTAGGTATTATATTATATTAACAAATAAGTTATTTAAAAAATTCAGATAGTTCTATTTTATATAGAAGAGCTTTTAAATATGTTAATATGTAAATAATATATAAAATTTTTAATTTGTGCTGGAATAAAATTTTCTGGAATAAAATATCCTAAATTATCCTAAAATATCCTAATTTATACTATACTATACTATACTATACTATATATATTATAATACCCTTTTTCTTTTGTTACTCTTGTACACCGTTAACAGCTATTGGATAATTACTTTAAATAATTGATTAATTCCAAATTACAGTTCCTAATAACCCACACCAGTCAGCCATAACAATAACACCACCCACCAAAACAGTTGCCAAGGCAACTCTGACCTGTCGAGGCATGGAGTCTACAAGACTTCTGAAGATCTTCTGTGGTATCTGGCACCGAGACATTAGCCTCAGATCCTTCTGTAGATATTCTGTTGGAGCATACGCAATGGGCTAGCCTTTGCCCCCTGAATCATATCAGTGCGTTTAGGTGCTCATGTCACTGGTTGTCCTACCCTGGACCACTAGTGTTCTTAATATTCAGTAGTTAGCACTATATACTGGGAGCACTCTAAAAACCTGCTGACCGAGTCGCCACTATTCTCCAGCTGCCTAATATAACCCACCCCTTAACAGGTTCCACTGTAATGAAATAATCAGTGTTATTCACTTCACCAGTCAGTGATTTTAATGTTATGGCCATTTGGTGTTTATTTATGTATAAATAGCTTTCAAGGCTATTATAGAGTAGTGATGAATTCATGTGTGTACATGCATGTCTGTGTGGTATTCAGAAGTGACTCTATGCCTTCCTGCTTCTGAGTCCGAGTGTCCGAGTGGGCAGCAGAAACGTTTCCTTAAGCATTTGTTTATGCTTGGTTGAAGCCCGAAACTGGGTTTTGTGCTGTGCTTTTGTTACTGAATATTCATACCCGTACTCATGGGATACGCTAATTTAGTTGTGCTGATTCAGTGCAGAAAGACTTGAGGAAATTCTACTCACTGCATATTAATCTACACCACAACCCCCAGCCTCTGTACACACAGGCTTCAGCTGCATTGGGTTTCTTATCTAAGGCTGGTGATGTGATTACAGCTTCTCCTTGGCTAAGAGGGCATCTTTGAATGTAAAATGGAGTTTAAAGTTTGTGAAGTGTGTGCGTGTGTGTGTGTGTGTGTGTATGGTTCTTTTCTGGTGTTCAGTCTTTAAAAGGATGCAGCATTGACAGGTCTTTGTCTCTACTGCAAGTGTTTTTATTGCCCACTATATACAAAACACAGGCACACACTGGTTCTGGTTTGCTAGCTGCTGTCTATAAGGGTCCAAAATGAAAAGAAATAAAAATGAGTGACCATTAAACAAAAATGTTAACTTCTGTTAAATGGCTTATTGTGATTGTGATTATTATATAATTACATCACTGTTAGTTCCGACCCTGCAATCTGATTGGCCAAGAGACGTTCCATGAGTTCTGTTATTACACGATAATGGCACTGGGGCCGAAGCTCTCTAAATATCACTCCGCCACAAAAAAAACCGTAACCCTAGCAACAACAAAACATCGCAGCTATAAACAAAGCAGCAACATCTAAATTATAGCGAGTTCATAAGTCATATTTTATGAATGGATGTGTTTGTGTTTATTATCTGTATAATAATCATTGGGTAGTTAACGATGCTCATCGACTGTTATAGTCTGATGTTTCAGCAGAGGGTCGTTTAGATATATAACACTAGATGTTTTAGCAGTGGGCCGTCTGATAGAATGGAACTATTTTACCTGGCGGAATGTTAATAAACAAAAAGATTGTATTTTTCCATTCATTTTGTCCTAAAATCTATCAATGAACACTGATAATGGAACTGTGGTATAATCACAATAATACACTAGAGGTTCATGCTATATCGTGATACATTGGCACTACAGCCTATTGGCACACCAGTGCCAATATCTCGGATATAGCACTCCTTCTTGTGTATTATTGCTGGTATCATCTTCAATAATGAATCATACTGAGACACTGGATGACAAGTGATCCTAGACAGTAGCTGTGCTGTGTGTGTACACTAACTATACTTTAGTTCGGTATTGTTCAGTATTCATAATCAGTGATTGGTTAACAGTTAGAAATAGCACGTTCAAATAGGATATCAAGGCCCATATATCTTTCATATACATATTGTGCACCTCTAACTTTAATAAAGTTTATTAAATTTAAATTAAAGTTTAAGGAAATAATGTTACATTTTTTTTTTTACATTTAGGGCACACGTGTCACATATACATATACAAGTAGACATGGTTAAAAATTAAATATTATGTTAATAATGTTAGAAATAAGTTTTGACAAATTGTTGTGACATAAGATAAACCAATTCGGATTGTATTGTAAACCAGACCAATTGATAATATTCCTATAAAAGCACACTCCATTGTTGTTTCATACTTCTGTAAGCACTTATTTTACATAGATAATGTATTAATGTTTAAAACATACTTTTCAGTTTGCTAAAGCATCAGAAAAGCGTTTGCCCTAGTCTTAAGTGTTTATCCAACAATACCACAGCTATTTATGGCCAGCAAATTTTGATGTTCCACATCAGTCCACTGCCTAAACATGGCTCCTATGAGCTCTTCTATGTGGAAGAGGGCAGATAGTGTTTACATCCCTGTAACACAGTGTGAGTAGCAGATTGAAAAGATGTGTTTGGCTTCCTGCATGTTGAAAAAAAGAAACATGTTGTGGTGTGGTACAGTGGTAACGTCATTGGCTCCCATGTGAGAGACCTGGGTTCGATTCCTAATCTGGGCAGCCAGTCTGTGCTACACCAATAAGGGTCCTTGGGCAAGACTCCTAACACTACATTGGCCTACCTGTAATACCAGTAACCTTGTAAGTCACTCTGGATAAGAGCGTCTGCCAAATGCTGTAAATGTAAATGTTAGCTTTACTCTTTTATATACTGGCCTTCAATGTAATGTGTCTTCCCACCTTTCTTAGAAAACGCTGCAGACTTGACAATGAGCTACATAAAGTTATTAAAGATGAATAAATTGAAGTTCATGGATACTGTAAAATGCCACTTTATGGGTCAGACACATAGGAAACTACAGCTAGGCTTAACCTAGAGAGTAAAAAGATACAGGAAGTACACCTTTCTGTCTCAGTCATCACGACGGACCCTTTTGAAAGCGCTACTTTACGTTACAGTGGATGGGTCTCAAAGCCATATTTACAGTCAGAAAGCGTCCTCTTCTGTGGGGAAGGAAAGACTGCAGCAGGGAAAGCTGGCATTTCTAAATGAGTTGAGGCGCTATGAGCAACTCATAATTCTCCTAGAGTGATGAAAACCACCTCTGGGAGAAAACTGACGATGGCAATCCTTTAAAAAAAAGAAGGACTGAACCAAATCAAAAGAAATGGAAAAAAAGAAGAAAAAAAACGGCTTGCAGGCAAATCCTCGCCAAATAATTCATTTCTGACCTCCTTAGTAAGTAAATTTGCTAAATAAATAAGACCTGCTTGGATGTCAGGAATCCAGTGTGGCCCCCAGTGATGTGGCTCGTAGCCTTGGCACACAGAGTTGGCTTTAATAAACAGCGAGAACAAATGATTTTGCCTCCTGTTTGATGTGAGGCTTTCTCAAGGATTTAATATGTTAAAAAGTGTCCTTTCATTTTGTATTTAACTCTCTCTCTCACTGTCTCTCTCTCTCTCTCTCTCTCTCTCTCTCTCTCTCTCTCGCTCTCTCTCTCTCTCTCCCTCTCTCTCTC
>JAOVVF010000002.1:18781483-18799686 GCA_028565595.1 Duopalatinus emarginatus
TCTATCTATCTATCTATCTATCTATCTGTCTGTCTGTCTATCTATCTATCTATCTGTCTGTCTGTCTGTCTGTCTGTCTGTCTGTCTGTGCTGGGGCTGATGGGTAATGTAGTTCTATGCTTATTGGTGCTATTATGACAATGGCACAGTTTGAATTAATGACAGCAAAAATCAATGTAGCTGTAAAGTATTTCTCGGTGATGCCGTAAACTATACTACACACTGTAAAGTAGACGGATGATCTGAAAATAGTGTAAATAAACACACATTGCAGGTAAAATGCAGTGCTTGGTTTTAAGAGAAGTGTTATTATTAATAGCGGGTTATTAACCACTTTTAAATTGATTTAACAAACTGGAGTGTAAAAGTATCAAATATAGTAAAATACAAAAAAAACTAGCTTGTATTAAAAAAAATAGACTTTTATATTCTTATGCAGTATGTAGATTTGGATAAATGTCTTGACACCCCTTGAATATTTCTAACTTAGGCCCACTATAATGACTGATTGTAACGTCCATCAGATTTGAAGGGACCATAGATTTCTTACATGACGCAGTCCATTTCTTGCTAGAGTACATTTTAATCACAGATAGTTGTAACATATGGAGGCCTTTACTTTTAATGTTCTTGTAATAGTTCCACAATGACATGAGTTCTCTGTCTCTGTCTCTGTCCCACACTTTCAGAAATCAGGCTCTGGCACAGCAACGAACGACAAGGTTTCCCGGCTGTACGAAATGGGAAGTGAGCCAGAGAGAAAGAGCTGGGTGGATTGCTATCTGTCCTTCATGGAGGACAGGGGGACGCCAGTTCCTCACCTCCCTGTCGTAGGCAAAAAACAGCTGGATCTGTGCAAGTTCTACATAGCTGTAAAGGAGCTAGGTGGCTTGGCCATGGTAAATCACACTTAACACACAATGATTCTTCATCCTTTTACTGATGTCTCAGATGGGATTTGATCCTCTAATATTAATGTTTGTCTTGGCTCTTTTCTGTGGCAGGTGAATAAGAATAAGAAATGGCGCGAGCTCTCTTCTACGCTCGGGTTAGGCACGTCTAGTAACGCTGCCAGCTCTCTGAAGAAGCACTACATCCAGTATCTGTTTGCTTATGAGTGTAAGGTCGAGAGAGGAGAAGAGCCGCCACTTGACGATGGAAAGAAACAAGGCAAGACCGAGCCGCCGTCTCCTGGTGAGTGGCAACAGAGTTGAATAAGCCACAAGGTTGACATGAAATGATGTGTAGATGGGGTTTTGTTGCATCGGTAACCGCTCTTCAAACAAATTCTTGACAATGCAGGTCTGTAGCTAGTAAAATTTTAATGAAACCTTGGGTTCTGGAGCCAGGAGCTTCATCACATAAGACTATTTTTATATTAGCTTGTGTAGCCACAGATGAGTTTTTATGGTTATGCTGAATTAAATAACAAATACTATTATTCAGGGTGGCATGGTGGCATCGCAGGTTGTGTTAGCTACACAGCTCCAGGGATTTGTGGTTGTGAATTCAATCTTCACTCTTCAGGTCTCTGCCTGTTAGGAGCTTGGTGTGTTCTCCCCATGTCCATGTGGGTTTTCGCCTGGTGCTCTGGTTTCCTCCCACCTCCCAAAAACACACATGGTAGGCCAATTGGATGCTAAACTGATCTAGGTGAGAGTGTGGGAGTTAATAGGTGTGTGTGGTATCCTGAGACGGATTGTAAGCCTAAATTATTGCTGTTTGACATAAAAACGTGATGTACAACATCGGATTAACAGTCAGACTAACTTTTATTACTTACACAAGAGGAATTTATCCTGATGAGCACTTAGGCATTCAATTATTCATCACATCACATTACTGTTGAATGATTGATTCTGAATGCTCGGAAGGTGTTGATTAAGTTTTTATAACAGCAGCTCTGACAAAAGGGCAGTTCAAATCACTAAAATAATAAAGTTCTGCTTCTAATATGCTATTGTATCTATAGACTGATAATATGCTTTGTATAAACATATTTTTAAAAAGCTGCGATTGTATATTTAAAAAGCTGTGAATTACATTTATGTAGTATTTTTGGAAGGAGACTCAAGTGTCAGTGCTTTGTAACAATCAATCATTCATTCAGTTATTCATTATCTAAGCCGCCTTTCTGCTGGGTCATGGGGGAGCTGGAGTCTAACTCATTGGGTGTAAGGCATGGACACACATTAGACAGGTCATGACCAGTACCTCACAGCGCAGACACATAGACACACACTCGCACACAAGGGTTGCCAACCGTCCTGTAAAATTGGGTATCATCCTTCATTTGGAAGGTAAAAGACGTGTCCCGTATTAAAGTGATTGATATTGAGAATTCATTCACTATAAGTCTATGGGAGAGAAATATTACAGGTTAGACTACACACAGTGTTATTAGCATGAGGTTGGAACTCGAATTATAATTTAAAATAGCTGTTTTGCACGGTTAATAAAAAACATTCCAAAGTGAAATTAAATTCTATCAAAAATTTTTGCACTAGTGGAAATCATTTGTTACATGATATTTTTATATCTATCTATTTATTTTTATTTTTATATCTACTGTTGCATGGCCCAAATGAAGCATTTGAATCGTAATCTGTTACGTATTTCTATCACTTAGAAATACAAAAACTGATCAAATTCAATGTTTCTTGTCTTAATTCATGGCCCTATAGATATTGATACACATAAATTAATGTAACCTTTGGTAAATGATTATGGTGGCCAGCGAGAACATCAAAGTTCACATCCCACCATCACCAAGCTGCTGGACCTTTAAGCAAGACCCTTAACCCTCAACTGCTCAGTTTTATATATAAACTAAATGTAAATCACTGTGGTAATGGTGTCGTAAATACTGGAATAGTTCTTTTTTTTTTTTACTGATTATTTGCGCTTATTTATACATTATATAGTTTATATACATATAACTGAGCTTTCTGTCCATGCTCTACATTTATTTTGTCCATATTTGTGCATGCTTTCTGAAATCACCTAGGCACAGTGTATTCAATAGTACAATCTAGAGATAAAACTGAAATTGTAAAAATGATGGAGCTTTTAGACATCTGTATGATGTTTACAACACCTTCTCCACATTTACCTCTGTCTCAACAGGTCCATTATTACGATCTCCTCCACCATCATGATATAGATTTGTTGTCCGAAGCTCTTGACTCTGAGCTGCCCTCTAGTGGATGTATTGCTTAGTATCAATGCCAAAGTAAAGGATGCATGGAAGTATGTTGGCAGTGACGGTTAGGTTATTTTTGTATTTAAATGTAGAATAAATGAGCCTCAAACCTTTTTTAGTGTGCAGCTTTGTTACACCAGCGAGTGACTGATTATTTACAAGTAAATGCAACCCTCACCCACACCCCCCACTGCCTTCTATTCTATTAAAATAAACATTCGTATGAATTCAACGCTAGTAAAACCTTGGAAATAAGATTTATGACAAAGTGTGTGTATTTGTTGTTAATTTGCACCTGCATTCAAGCCCTTACTGTATTTAGATCTTGTATCACTTGCGGTGGAGTAACAGTGGAAGAAACACCTGTGAAAATGTAGTACTCGTGATGCATCTCAGAAAGGAATATTATGATGTATATTTATGACAGAAGTGGTATTATATTGCCATATAACCCGGCTCTGGTGGCACAGCAAAAGGTGCTGACTCAGCGGTTTTATTATATCTATTATTGAATATTGAATGCTAGGATCAGCTCCCGGGCTTTCTGTCTGGTTCACTGAACAGGGAAATGGGATGTGCAGTAGCTTTATCCGAGCAGTCGGATTCACAGCTGAGGTGAAAACACACTCTTTGGTCAGTCCGGCGTTTGGTGCCCGGGAATGAACAGCTGACAGGCTGTGATGTCACTGTTCTGGTTGTCTAGCAGCTGTGCGAGAGTAAGGGAGGGGTGATGAGATTCCCCCAAGCAAGATTAATGAGGATTGCATTCTGGGATATAAACAAACATGACCTCCAGTCAACCTCAATTCAGCAGCATTTTTCTCACTCTCGGTCTCCTCTGAGTCATCATCATTATCTTCATCTTCATCCTTCTCATGATCATCGTCATCATCCTCATGTCTTGATCTTTGTGTGTGTCTCAGACACGCGCTCCCTCTGCCATGGTAATCTAAACGAAACTGTTGAGTTCACTTGGGGTCAGAGTTCCTGAGTGAGTCAGACAGAAAATGACAGAGGAATTTCTGTGATATTAACCTTGCATAACCCTTCAGTTGTTTACTTTTGAGAAATCCGCATGTGTCTGTGGGCAATTGAGCAGAGACATAGTGAGTTGGAGAGTAAAGATTTCTTTGTCTCTGTCTCAGCGGACAAACCAGAGCACTGCACATTCTTTTTTTTTAGCAAAAAAATATATGTTAAGTCTTAAAAGCTCTATAGTCTTACAGGCTCACAGGAGCAGCCACATAGTGATTGTTTAACCATTTAGAAACATTTTGGTTTATCAGTGATTTTTGTACGTTTCTGCTAGCTTTACTTATGGCATCAGGATTGCATTGTGTTACAGGAGTGTAATATGTAAGGTGTAAAAGACAGACCATGCTGTTATAAGAAAATAACTCATGTTGGAAAAATAATCCAGGCTTGGAAACTAATACATGCTGGGAACATAGTGTATATGTCCTTTTATAGCCAACGATTACAGTACTGCATTTATTAATGCTACTGCAAACCCAGAATGTCATCTGTCCTGAAGACACCAGAGACTTTGTCCGTAAATAGGTAATCTATAACGTCTTTTAACAGAAACCTTCACAATATGACAAACTTTGACAAACAATAAAAAAGAAGTAATGTATTAGAATAGGGCATTAATTTAAGGTTTATATAAACTTGTCATTTATATGAATTACAGAAATGCTGTGAAATAAAATGAATGAACACAAGGGGTATGTAGGTATCGGATAATAATCGTTGGCAGGGTTACCGTTTCCACCGACAGTACATCTGGATGTGTTTTATTCCGCTTATGGAATAATTTGCCAGCAATTGATTTTTAATTATTATCATTATTATTATTATTATTAACTAAAGAACAACACACATTTGTCATTTTATTAGCTTATAATTACATTTAATGTTGCGGAACATCTCTGAAACAATTTAGTTCATGTTACTACTAATATTATCGCAGCTATAAATAATTATTACATCACCAGCTATCATCATTTCTGGTCTCTTGTGAAGTTAATGATGCTGCTAGTTAATAAGTACTGTGGTGTTCAGTATAAAATATATAACTAATATTCATAGCGCAACTAACGTTGTTGAAGAAAGGAACAGGTTGGTGAAAACAATAATAACTTTACTGTCTATGGTACGTAATGTAGAGCTAAATGTAGCTGAATGTTGCATTTTCTCTGAGGCAGCTGTAGGCTGGTAAGGTCCCCGGTTCCATTCCCACACCGACAAGACATGACTGAAGTGCCCTTGAACAAGGCAACACTCATCTGCTCCCAGGGCACTAAGAATAGGGTTGCTTACCACTCTGGGCAAGTGTGTTTACTGCCCCTAGTGTGTTTGTTCACTAGTGTGTGAGTGTGAACTTCATATAACACGTATAATATAGATGAAATCTACAAACGTAGTTTAGTGTTATGTATCATAACACATGCATTAATTGATCTGCAGCATGTCATGAAGGTACAATCCCTTCAGCAGATTCTTTTGCCAAGGGGCCCTAGCTAGTCAACTCCACCGTCAACACCACTGTGGCATCCCTGACTATAAATGCGCTCTATTTCTAACAGCCCAGACATTAGCTTTTTCAGTCTATTTTTACGTTGTAAAGTGTAGAACCTGTCACTCATCTGAATAAATCCTGGATCTTCACCGAGAGGACTCGGTCTCGTAGGAAATGTGCTTCGGCACTTGGATGTGGCGTTACATTTTTACACACCTGTCTAGCACAGAAGCCGCTTTTTTTTTCTCTCTCCCCGCTGACTGTGTGTCCTCCGAAGCAACTCCTCGCTGAGTTTACTACGGCAAAATTGGAGAAGTAGAAAAAAAACCTGAAATCTTCGAGAGGCTGACAAAAACAGTCCAAGTTTCACACACTCTGGCAAGCTATTCCCGCAGTGAAAGCTCTCTTGCTCTTTTTTTTTTCCTTGCTTGCTTGTTGTTGTTTCTTTCATGAAACACTTCATACTCCCTCGCCGCGCCTGAGTGTTGAAGGTGTAGGACAAATCAGTCACACTGTCAGTCTGTCACTTTATTCTGTTTACCCTCTTTTGATGCATATTTAAGTACTTTAATACAGGTAGTCCACACGTTGTTGTTTCATAAACAGTCTGTATATATAAGAAAAGAAGTCCAGTTTTTGTTCTAGCCTACATTTGCTTGGGCTTGATTTAGCTGAGGTTCAGACTGTGCAGAGGAAAATAGCCTAGTAGGTAGAGCAGACAAGATAAACCTGAGGGTTTGCTTCAGACTGGATTTTCTTAGAATCTTATAAATAACACCGGGTTACCTTAAAATACCTAATTCTGAATTTCGTGGGATTGTAAATGTATTAATATTAATATTGTTTCATGTCTCTTCTTTCACTTTGTTTCTCCTATGTTTTGTCTTTGGCCTTTTTTTTGGGGAAAAAAAGGCATTTTGTACGCAACAAAAATATTATACAAATGCTAAAGAAATGAATAAGGGATAAAGGTGGCTACGTGAGGAATAAAACACACTGGGCCATGAAGTTATATGGAAATTATCACCACCACAGTGGCATGATGAGGCCCAATGCAAAACTGCAAATCTGGGGCAGTCATGGCCTAGTGGTTAGGGAACTGGTCTTGTGACCGGAAGGTCTTGGGTTCGAGCCCCTTGAGCAAGGCACATAACTCCCCCAACCGCTCCCTGGGGGCTGTGGTTTGGTTTGGGGCTGCCCCCCACTCCGGGCAAGTGTGTTCACTGCCCCCTAGTGTTCACTGGTGTATGTGTGTTCCACTGCACGGATGGGTTAAATGCGGAGGTCACATTCCTCTGTGTGCAAACACAGTAGGCAAATAGTTCACTTTCACTTCAACTGTAACCTCCAACATCCTATAGCAGCTATAAACAGCCATTCCCTCACTATTCTCTCTTTTTTCCTCTATCTTAAAATAATGTTATGTTACCAAGCATGACACATCCTACCATAATTCTCTTTCCTGAAGACTTTCCTGTGTCAGAAAACTCAGGAAAGTTAGCACGTTACCTCTGATTGGTAGAAAAGCGCAGCCAAAAAAAAGTAAAATACACTCACAAAAAAAAACAAACAAACACCATATCAAACGTATCAACATATATCACATAACACATTTTTAACTATATTTCCTCCATACAAGTCCATGTGAATTATGTGTTACTATAGCTTAGTGTGTGTGTGTGTGTGTGTGTGTGTGTGTGTGTGTGTGTGTGTGTGTGTGTGCCTGTCACTGCCCTAAAGGGGCATACGTGGTTTGACTAATGTTTAGGTAGGTGGTATGTGTCAGCTTAACACCCACATGAATGCCAGTGCCCCTGCAGAACATTGCTCGACCGATCGACCGCATGATGTAAAAGAAAACATCAATTATCAGACCAGGCCACCTTCATCCACTGATCCATGGTTCTGATGCTGATATGCTCACAGTAGGCATCTTCAGTGGTGGACAGGGGTCAGTGTGGGGTCAGTGTGGGCTCTTTGTAGGCAGTGTGTGTTCTATAGTAGCTCTTTGTAGTACTTTTTAAGGATCAGACCAGACGGTCCAGCCGTCGTTTTCCATCCGCTTCACTAAGCGTTATGCTTTCATAACCCTGTTATCAGCTCACTGGTTGTCTTACCTTGGACCACTTTTGCTCGGTACTAACCAATACATAGCTGGAACACTCCATAACACCTGTTTTTTTGTGGGGAGATGCTTTGACCCAGTTGTCTCACTATCACAATTTGACCCAGTCGCTCAGATTGTTCATTTTCACCGTTACCAACACATCAACTTCAAGAACTGTCTGTTCACTTGCTGCCTAAAATATCCCACCTCTTGACAGATGTCATTGTAACAAGATAATCAATGTTATTCACTTCACCCCTGACAGTGGTGTAAACATTATGGATGATCGGTGTACATAAACATACATATCTTAACCACATATTGCTCCTCCTTTTCGTTTCCCTCTGTATTTTATTTTCTCCCATCCTGCCGTCTCCCCTATTTCAGCCACCTCAGGCTCACTCCAGGGCCCTCAAACCCCTCAGTCGACGGGCAGCAGCTCCATTCCTGAGATGCCCTGTGAGCTAAAACCACCCACGCCAGCTACCACTCCGCAGGGGCACATCAGTATCCCAGGCAACAGGTAAAAAACACCACCTATACAACAGCTCCACCTTCATTTATCCCCTATCTCTGCACTTCCTTCACCTAACAAGGAGATGTTGCTAGCTCGTACACGTTTCTGAGTTTGTGTTTTTATTTGCGTTTTTAATATTATCTGGCTCGGTTCCGCTTGTTTAATCTATTTGTTCGCACTTGAGTGAACATGTATTACCATTGATTTATTTTTCCCAAACTCACAGTTAACAAATGCATGTTACTGATGAATAGAAATAATCATCTGTATTATACATGACTGCAAAAGCATATAATGTCTCAGCATCTTAATACATATATATTTTATATATGTAAATACGTGTAAATACATTATGCATATGCGTATATACAATATAATATACAATGCAAATACATATATATGCATTTATAAAATATATAAAATATATGTGCTGTATTTATACTGATTGTGTATCCGTCTCTCCATCTGTATAATTTCATGTATATCCATTTAAATCTGGATTCATATTTGAATTCGCATGATGCCTCTGTGTGCTCTTGTTTAACAGCAATTACTCAGTCAGTATTCAAGACCCGTTCTCAGACGGCAACGATCCTGCCTTCCAGAAAAGGAATATACTGAGCTCTGGAGGCTCTTATCAATCAGCCATGAACCCCATGGACTCCATGATGAGGATGCAGTATGAAAATAAGGATCATTTCGCAGGAATGAGAAAAGGTCAGGGTTTTATTTAGGTCTCTTTATGGGCAGCACTTGCAATTTCCCTACATCATACCTCGATATGTAAACGAGTCTTATCTAGCTTTATTTATCCGTTTCTTTTGTATTAACTTAGTTCCCTTTATTAGCCTGTTCCTCCTTATTTATTGCTCCTTTCCTCTGCTCTTCTTATAGCCAGTAAAAGTGATTATATTTAGGAACATGCTGCCACCTTGTGGTCAACACTAACTCACTGACTGGTATCTCTCCTCAGCGGTAGGTGGAGAGCAGTGTATGCCAGCTCAGATGACCCCTGCTGGCATGCAGGACATCTATGGTAGGAATCCTTCAAGTGGCCCTATGGCAGGACTGGGTATGGGTCAACGTTCTCAGTACCCATATGGACCAGGATATGACCGCAGGTGAGACACGTCCCCAAATTTACTCGACCACAACCCTGAAGCCCTGAATCATTTTATACTGTAACATTAAACTGTTACCAATTTTCCTTCCACCAAATAAATGTCAACAGGCACATACAGTTCACTTCATAATTATCGGCACTGCTTCACTTAGATGTTTACTTACTTCACAAGATACTAACCTTTAAGCAATATTATTTAAAATTTAAAATGAATTATTTAAAATTTTTTAAGTATTTAAAATAAATTCAACTAAATAAATTCCCGATTGCTCCATAACTGATATTTTTGCCTATTTGTTGTTTTCTTGGGCTGAAAGTATTTTGCAGTGGCAAAATCTCAGGCGTCTCAAGTGTATCCAACTTTGCAGTACGAGACCCTTAAGAGACTTAACTAGATATTAATTGTGGGGGTGGTGTTAGGTTACTTTTATTGCATCTCTATTGTACTTTTATAGCATTTTTATTATGTTTATACATAGTTCACTATATATTACAGAATACATGCCCTTATAAACTTTTTCTTACATGCAATAATAATGTAACAAAATGCTAAAATATTTAAATTTAAAAAATTTAAATAAGTTTTTAAAATACGTTACTCACTCTGACTAATGAAATACATTACATATTACTTAACAGTGTAAAAGTAACTCTCCCTGTGTGGGGATGCCCATAAAACCTTAAGTCATAATCTGTATTAAATAATGTCTTAAAAGTATAACAGCTTAAAAAAAGTATTGAAGTTTACATAGTCCTTAATTTGATACTGTATCGCAGCGGCTCCACGTCTAGTAAACATGCATGTTAATCAGTGTACCTTTTTAAGCAATTTCTTGCTGGAAGCGACAGGGCATGCTCTGAGACGCTTTTTAATTTACGAACATGAAGTGATTATTTCCCGCACTGGGTTAGTAAACAGAACATGCAAATAGCCATACAGACCTTCAGAATATTTTGACTGAATATGTTTTAACACTGTATATGCTTAGGTAATGTTCAATTCTCAGTAATAGTATTATTACAATGCACGTAGCATCGGAACTACTACAATACAAACACCAGTGTTTACAAGACTATATACCTATATACATGATCCTAAATGTAGCATAAGTATTGTATTCTGAAGTGTTACTAGACAGAAAATAAGCATAAATGTTTTCCTATTAAGCATTTCTCCAGCTTTGTGTCTGTATGTTAGCTAGCTAACACACATGGATTTGAAGCTATAATCATTTTAGTTTAAAAGTAGTTCCTTTTTAAAAACCTAGACTTTTGTCTCCAATTTTAAAAGTTTAAAGGTTTTCAGTTTACTCCTAAATTTATGCATAAATAGCACTACTTAATAAAAAAGCTTTAAGATTTAAACAGTGTGAAAAATATAATTACGTAGCACCACAGGTGTTAAAACATATTTTAAAGCATGCATTTAAATATGATTTTACTGTATTGTATATGTAAGCATACATTTATTTTGTCCTTTTAGATCAGACCATTTAATGGGGATGGATGGGACTATGGGTCCCCATGGAAATCAAAGTAACATGAGTCATGCTAACAATGATGGTAGCATGTATGCTAACAGATACCATAATCAGCAAAGGTATGACTTTCATTATTTTGTATTTTCTTGTGATTATCCAGCAATACTCATATATGTGCACTATATGGTCAATAACTTGTGGACACCAGAGTATTGTTCCCATATGTGGTTGCCACAAAGTTGGACACACAATTGTATAGGATGTTTAGTTATGCTGTAGCATTACAATTTCCCTTCACTGGTCCTAGGAGACATAGATTCATCATGACAATGCCCACGGGCACAAGGTCAGTGGTGTGGTTTACCAATGGTGGAGTGGAAGAATTCTAGTGTTTGGCACAAAGACCTGATCTTAAATACACTGAGCTCCTGTAGGATAAACCTGAACTCCAGTGGCACCCCAGACCTCTTTACCCAACACCAGTGTGTGACTGAATGAGCACAAATCTAGAAACCAAAATCTAGTGGAAAGCCTTTTGAGAAGAGTTGAGTTTATTATTACAAAAATGAGGATTAAACCTGGAACTTCTTATAGATGTAATGGCCAGGTGTCCACAAACGTTTTGCTCATGTAGTGTAAATGCAACGCTGCATATCTAATATCACGTCAATATATTATATATTTTATCTTGTCTCGTGCACAGACATGATGGCTATGGACAGCAATATCCAGGTATGCCATATGGCGTCCACCCTCCAGGGATGTACCCTCAACAGGTGAGAGTCTTAGATGGGGCATGTTCAAACATAGACTTTTCCATCAATTTATTGTTTTTTCCGTAAAACACACTGCAATGATAAATCCAATATGCTGTACAGTATTTCATCATAGTCTAGCATAGATAGCTAATTCACACCACCAAGCAGGTTATATTCCCTACAAATGGAGAATACGGTTAGTGTGGTATCAACTTTCCAATCTAATTTGTGCTGAATGTTATATATGTCATATGACTTATTACTGAAAAGTTAATTTATTTTATTTTTCGTCATTTCCACAGGGCTACAAGCGTCCCCTAGACGGAATGTACAGCCCTCCTGCTAAGAGACATGAAGCAGAGGTTTATGGGATGCGGTACGGAGGCCAGCAGACAGATATGTACGGTCAATATGGAGGAAATTATCCAGAGCGCCGACCCATGCAGACTCCCTTTCCTTATCCGTATAGCCGGGAACGACTACAGAATGCCAGCCAGGGGCCTCAGCATCATCCAGTTCAGCACAGCATGATGGGTGCTGGACATTCAGTGCCCACGGCAGATGGCCCAACACACATGTGGCCTTCAAGGACAGACATGGCCTATTCTTACTCTAACAGACACGGGACGCCTAGTCAGAGCTCTCCGTATCCAGGAATGGGCCGCATAGATGACATGAATGGAGTCAGAACAGACAATCAGTGGCCTGGGCATCAGCGCCAAACACCATACATATCCGGTCACTCTAATTCCATGGCTCTTATGAATTCACGGCCCCTAACGTCCTACCAGACCTCTAACCACATCTCCTCTGAACCAAGCCCAGGGTCTTTTCAGCGCTCTTTGGAATCACACATGCAACCCAACAAGATGGCCTTTATGCAGTCTATGAAGATGCACAAGCCAGGAATGCCAGTGCCAAGTGGCTCAGGGAATGGAGCCCCAGGTCAGATGCCACCCAACATGAGGAGAGACTATCCAATGGGGTGTGTGGAAGGGACCCAACCTCTTTTGAAACCTAGACGCAAAATTACCTCAAAGGACACTGGTAAGAATCCCCTCAAATGCCATTATTATCTAAATGTACAAAAATCATATGTGTTTGTACAAAATAACAGTAACTGATTTCTTTTAAAGGAACCCCGGAAGCCTGGCGAGTTATGATGTCACTCAAGTCAGGGCTTTTGGCAGAAAGCACGTGGGCTCTGGATACAATCAACATCCTGCTTTATGATGACAGCACTGTAGCATCATTCAACCTGGCTCAGGTACTGAGATTGATAAGTAAATCTTTGTGCCATGCTATTAGATTAAAGATTTTTTCGGTTTGTAAATATATACTGTGCTTCGTCTTTTGCCCCCAGTTGCCTGGATTTCTAGAGCTCATCGTGGAGTATTTGAGAAGATGCTTAATTGAAATCTTTGGCATCTTGGAAGAATATGAGGTGGGGACTCTTGGCCAGAAGACTCTGCTTGGTCCAGTTGAAGATGAAAGAGAGGAGGACTCGCTCAAATCAGATGTGCCTTGCAAGCCAGAGACCAGCCAAGACCCTGAGAAAAACTCCACAGACTCTCTGCCTGGGTCTTCCGAGACAGACCAAGAGTTAAATCAGGAAAGTCAGAACAAGAACGAGATATTGAAAAATGTGAGCGATGAGAAAGATGAACAGAGAACTGAGGATATTACCGAGCCTCTTGAGGGCCATTCGTCAACAATGCCTGAACCAAGACCCAAACAGGCCAGCAAGTATGATAAGCTGCCTGTCAAGATCGTTCCCAAAGATGACTTCATCAGGGATATTTCTGATGAGCTTGGCCATGTGCAGAACTTTGACAGTGGACTTCTTCACTGGAAAGCAGGTGGTGGGGACTCCACAAGCCACATATTATTGCATTTTGAGAGTCATGAAGAGTGCACCAATGATCTGATCAGTGGTCTCCAGAGCAAACAACACTGCTGTGCTTTAAAATCAGAAGAGGTACTTAACAACCAAGTTGCAACTATAGATGATGTGCTGTCCCCAAGATTGAGGGCTCTGTCTGAGGAAGAAAACTCATCAACCTCCATCAGCAGTTCCTCACATTCAATACGCCTTTTTGAGAACCAGAAAGGGATCACCCTGCTGGAGGATGAACCTCACTGTCCAGATGAACCTCCATTGTGCACAAAATCCAGCTGGCAGGACTCACTGACCAAACGCTGCCTGTGTGTCTCTAATATCATTCGCAGTCTGTCGTTCATCCCTGGAAATGATACTGAGATGTCCAAGCATCCAGGGCTTATTCTTATCCTTGGCCGATTGCTTCTGTTGCACCATGATCACCCAAAGAGGAAGAGAACCGTCCCAAGCTATGACAAAGATGAGTATCTTAAGGAGGAAGAAGTCAAGCCCTGCAGCAGGGATGAGTGGTGGTGGGACTGTCTGATAGCCCTGAGGGAGAACACTTTGGTCACGTTGGCCAACATTGCCGGGCAGCTAGACCTGTCGATTTACCCAGAAAGTATATGCCTTCCTGTTCTTGATGGCCTGCTCCACTGGATGGTGTGTCCTTCAGCTGAGGCCCAGGACCCATTTCCTTCAGTCGGGCCAAATTCACAGCTCAGCCCAAGAAGGCTGGTGCTGGAATGTCTGTGCAAGCTCAGCATTCAGGATGGCAACGTAGACTTGATCTTGGCCACACCGCCCTTCAGTCGCCAGGAGAAGTTCTTCGCCACACTGGTTCGCCATGTGGGTGAGCGCAAACTGCAGGTTTACCGTGAGATGGCAGTAGTCGTGCTGTCCAACCTGGCTAGAGGGGATTCTTCAGCAGCACGTGGCATCGCCATTCAGAGGAACAGTATTGGCAACCTTGTAGGCTTCCTAGACGATGGAATTGCCATGACTCAGTATCACCAAAATCCACAAAGTCTGCTACACATGGGTCATCCTCCCATGGACCAACCCAGCGTAAGCATGATGTGTCGAGCCGCAAAAGCTCTGCTGGAACTGGCCAAGGTGGAGGAGAACAGGCCTGAGTATGTGCTGTATGAAAGCAGACTGCTAGATATTGCCATCTCCTCCGTGCTTAATGTAAGTGTGGTGGCCATCATCTGTGAAGTACTCTCTCATCTCGGCAAGTCATGACAAAAGGTGGAACGCCTTTGAAACTGTATTACACCAATCACACGGATGAGGCACTTTCATATTTATATTTAAAATCAAAGTTGCTTTATATATGAATATATGAAATAAATCGATACGAACAGCTTCTGTGTCCAACTCTTTCGTTTGAGGATTTTAGAAAATAATTTTAATACAGATATTTAATATTGTCGTTTGAATGTTAGTCTCGTTTATTTCACTTTTATTTAAATGATCAAATGTCTGACTTTTGGTTCAGAAGATTTATGAGTATCTTTGCCCCCTTCCCTACCCTCTCTTTATAAACTTTTGGAAATTTTCTAAGTGTACATAATCCATATCTGTGGATTTGTTTTTAACAGCAGAATTATTTAAGATCTGACAATACTGTAGATAGTAGCTTCTGTTTGATATTTGCTATGATCAACTTGCTTTGACCCATTTTGTTATATATCCACATCTGGAAAATGAATTGTGCAATATTATGGTGCAAGTTGCCTGCTGAAGGCACACGAGATGTGATTTCTTTCCTATGTCTCATGCAAATAACATGCTTCACCATGAGGTGGCAGTATTGTGTCAGTTATGTAAAAAAAAAAAAGAAAGAAAGAAGGAAAGAAAAAAGATAATCTTGGACTGCAAATGTTTGTTTGCCTCCTTGGTGTTATATCAGTTGCTATATTTACAATGGAAGTGTGTATTTAGGACTTGCTTTACTTCCATTTTGAACCCCAAGAAACTGCTGTATATAGATCATGTACTACTTTTTTTTATTTTCTTTTTTATTATTATTAATTTTTTTTTCCCAGAAATGTGGTAACTACAAAGTGACTGTAGTTTGTCAAGATACAATTATTGTTCTTGTGGTTACATCTATGATAACTATTGGTATTTTGTAAATGAGGTCCAGTTTTGGATTGAGGGTAGTGAATGTGCTCTGTCAGTATAACATTTCTGTATGCGCTCTTTAATAGCTGACCTCTGATCAGACTTTGGTAATCACACGTCGAAGTGCCATGGTCAGCTCATCACGTGCTAAGATGACATGAAAATAGACAGCTAATGTAAAATGTTTTTTTTCTCTTCTTTTTTTATTATTATTATTATTATTATGGGATCCAAATGGGCATATTTGTTATCTAAAACCATGTAGTTCGAAAATAAATGATGTTGAGGACGACCTGCATTAAAAATCTGTAAACTGTTTATTCATTGTGTAGCAGTGGATCCTGGGAACATTGGGTGTGAGGTGGGAATATACCCTGGATGGGGTCCCAGTACATATCAGGGCACCATGCATATACACATTCACACACTCATCCCAGACATGGCATAATTTAGTTTATTGAATCCAGCTTCATTGCTGTTTTGGGAAAGTGAAAGAGAAAGTAAACTATTTGCCTACTGTACGTGAACACACAGGAATGTGACCTCCGCAGTGAAACACATACACACACACCAGTAAGGTGGTGGTGGTGGTGGGGGGAGACACGGTGAAGGGAGCAGCTGGGGGGGTTAGGTGCCTTAATCAGGGGCTGCCCCCCCACATATATGTGTCTGTGTGTAAGTATTCATTCATTCATTTAATATATCTATATCTATATATAGGGTCTTAGGAAGACAAAATTAAATTGTTATATTTTAATTAATACTATAAATTATATTAAAGTTAATATATATATATATATATAATTATTATAATAATTATTATTATTATTATTATTATTATTATTATTATTATTATGTTACAGAAAAGAATGTTTCTATGTCATTAAGGGAGCAATCTGTTAAATAAGATATAAAAACAGAATGAAGGAAGAAGTGTGTGACAGTCCGTCCCTCCAGATAAACAGGTTCTCCAGGACACTCAGTAAAATTGATCATCTAATTCCCTAATAAAATTGGATCGTCCCAACCTGGGACGACTATTTAACAAAAAAGCAAAGTGTAGTCGAACCAAATCCTGACTTTCTTTACTTTATTACTGTTTACTGCTCATTGTGGGGGTTTTCTTTCAAATAGTAAAAACCTCATCACAACATTTCTTTACATGTGCCTAAGACTTTTACACAGTACTGTATGTGTGTGTGTGTGTGTGTGTGCGCACTTTATATAGTACTTCCTAAATGAAGCCTTTACTGTTGTAGTTTTATTGCTAATAAACCATGTCTGTTCATAAGAACTGTCTCTGAAGATAGACAAGACCAAAGAGGTGGTTGCTGACTTCAACAGGACAAGGTGTCCCAACACCACATCGACAGCTCCACTGTGGAGATCATCAAGTGCACCAAGTTCGTTGGCGTTCACCTGCGACCTGGTTCATCTCACCTGGTCCCTCAACACCAGCACCAAAACCAAGAAAGCCCAGCAGCGTCTCTACTTCCTGCAAAGGCTGAGGAAGGCACATCTCCCTCCTCCCATCCTCACTACATTCTACAGAGGAACCATCGAGAGCATCCTGAGCAGCTGCATCACTGCCTGGTTTGGGAACTGCACAGAATTGGATCGCAAGACCCAGCAGCGCATAGTGTGTCTCTCTCCCCACCGTCACAGACATTTACTCCATACGCTGCATCCGCAAAGCAGCCAGAATTGTGGATGACCACACACACCCCTCACACACACTCTTCACCCTCCTACTGTCTGGAAAAAGGTACCAAAGCATCCGGGCCCTCACCTCCAGACTGTGTAACAGTTTCTTTCCACAAGCTATCAGACTCCTCAACAACCAGAGTCTGATCTAAACAACTGCACTTGTTGTATTGTGTAGTTGTTCTATGTAGGTTCTATATAGCACTTTGGGCCCTGGAGGAACGTTATTTTTGTTTCACTGTCTACTGTGCACCACTGTATGTGGTTGAAATGACAATAAAAACCACTTGACTTGACTTGACTCCTGAACCTTCCCCACCCAGGTTGGAAGAACGTGCACACTCTCGTTAAAAACCGTTTGCCTGCGTAATGGCATCACGTCAAGGGTACAAGTACGTACGAGCGTGACTTACTTAATTTGTCAGCACGCACGCCGCGACTTGTTTCAATTAGTAATGAAAGAAATTAGAGGTCCGCCAGGTGTGTGACAGCCGGCCCGAGGAGTCATAGCGAGTCTGAACCGCTGCTACACGGCAGCAGAGTCGAGGAGGTGTCGTTATAACGGGTGACAGAGACGGTCCGGTCCGGTCCTGGTGTGAGTGCTGTAGTTAGATGAGTGTGTTAAAAGACAGAATGTCGGAATGCGCCTGTTGTTGGGTTGAGGTAAAGATTTAGCCTGTTAGCATTGGCATGTTTATCTTTATCTTTGACACTGATAAGTGGAGCTTTGTTTTATATACAGCTATATACACAGTAATTATTTTTTTAAGTCATATATATA
>JAOVVF010000002.1:18799786-18847878 GCA_028565595.1 Duopalatinus emarginatus
ATATATACTGGCATGCTGACTGCAGGAATGTCCACCAGAGGGCGTTGTTGTGAATGTCAACATTGTGAATTGAGTGGCTCTTTGTGGTGGTGGATCTCGTCATGGTCATGGTCAAAATGACATCAATAAAATGCACCTGTGTTCGTTGTCCATTATGCTTGCCCACAGCATACCTGTTTACTGCACGGATGGGTTAAATGTGGAGGTCAGATTCCTCTATGTGCAAGCACAGCAGGCAAATACAGTAGTTCACTTTCACTTTTATTTCCCCTAGTAATATTTACACGTCCACATGATGGCACTGTTGGTCTTATTTTTGATACTGGGGCCTCTAACACGGACCTTAAACGTCATGCTGTAGCTCTAACAAATCAACACTCGTGATAAAGGTTTAGGATTGGAGTTTTAACCCTACAGTACTTTTTTCTTTTTTTGCATTTATGTCGTCCTGTCAAAACGTGAGGATGTCCGTTTCCCCCTACATCCAGACTGTCCATGTCTGATGTCTCCTCCCTGCACGAACAGGCACACATCTGGACAGATGTGTTGCCGTGCAACGTGTTATCCAAGTTCATTATTATTATTATTATTATTATTATTATTATTATTATTATTATTATAGTTTTCCAGGAAGACAAAAGTTGTGCTGATTTTTCTTTGCCATTTCACACCCCTCAACTCGACCACCTTTTGTACTGCTTTGCTTTAAGTGCCTGCGGGCACACACACACACACACACGCACGCATGCACATGCACATGCACTCATGCACACACACACGCACGCTCACGCATCCAAGTTTGTTACGGATTTTTGTAGGTTGCAGGCAAAGGAACAAACGGTAGAGGCGCGCGCGCACACGCACACACGCGCGCGCGCGCGCACACAGACAGACACACACGCGCGCACGGAGGAGCTCGAGGACTGGAGTTACCCTCTCTGTCTTGCCTTTCCTAATCCTCATTCTGCTGGTGTTTCTTGTCTGTCAGACTGAATGTGGATGTGTGAGGATCATCTAGACTGTACTGATAGTCAGGATGCGCTCTCTGGTTTAGTGTGGTGGAGGATGTGAGAAGGCGAGGTCTCTCTCTCTCTGAGTGTGTGTGTGTGTGTGTGTGTGTGTGTGTGTGTGTGTGTGTAAGAGGCACCATATCCTACACACAAGTGAAGATTTCATGTTGTAAACGTCAGTGGATATTTGTTATAAAGATGATCGGTTTAGTTTTAGCAGCTGCTGTACGGAACAAACCCGGATAACAGAAGGAAAGTCAGCTCTTCTGTACGGTGAGTTGTGTATTGATTACACTATAATCACATGCTCCTGGGATATGTGTGTGTGTGTGTGTGTGTGTGTGTGTGTGTGTTTGAAGTAGAAGCGTGTTTCATGTAAAAAAAAAAAAAAAGTGCTCAGTTTTAAAAACACACTGCAGGAGCATTAAGAAGTCTTAGGGCGGATCACTGACTCACACACACACACACACACACACACTTCATCAGTCACACTATAGTCCCCTCAGTAACTCTCTAAACAAACCTCTTATTATCCCTAAAACACTGTAAATAAACATATTTCGGTGTAAAGGTCCACACTTGGGTTGTTAATGTGATGTAATTATCCAGCTAGCTGTTTAAATCTGTTAAAGGAAGTGTGATTTGTAAGCTAGCTCTCTGTAGCTAGCTAACTTTGTGTCCCTTTATAAACTAGCTAACCTCTTTATTCCTTTTATTTCGCACTTTTTTCCTAAAACATTCCCAAATATGATCACTTCAGGCTATTAAATGTTTAGGTTAAATTCAGCTATCGGCTAAGTTATGTGTTTTTACAACTGGTTGGATAAACATGTTAGCTATGCAGTTAGCTTAGCATGAACTTATTTCAGCTAGCTTTGTTTTCATTTTTCTTCTTGTTTTTTCTGTTTTTCCAAATTCCTAGAGATTAATTGTATATATTTGTTTTTGCAAAACGTCAACTGTTTGTTAAATACAGCTGTTTAGATAACATATTCAGTGTGTATAGGACAAGTGGCTGGTCCAGTCCTATTAGACTGTGTGCTCATTACATTATATATCAACCAGGGGATGTTATTTATCTTCTGTCCACTTTTATTAACAAATCCTAACATTTAGGACACATTACAGCTATGTGTATAATTACAGTAGTGTATGTAATATTGCCTGGTTTCTCCTGTATCAGGTGCATTAGTCCTTCTTAGAGAATCATCTGCCAAACATCTCCATCCTCCATCATCCTGTGGTCAATTAACTAATCAGGGTTATCAATAACAGAATAGAAATGACTACAGTAGACTAAAGTAGATAAAAAAAATAAGCCATTTTTATTTATAGACCCTGAAAGAAAAGTTTTACGCATTTACAGTAAAACAAGGAGTGGCTGTAGTATTGAAAGAGAAGCTTACTCTGGTTTTATTACTGTTTAATGTATGTTAAAATCATGTTAAATAGTTCAAAACAAAGAAGTCTGAATGTGGGTAAACAGTAGTAATTATATATCAGATTAATGATTGGCTGTAGGGACAGTGACGATCAATAATTTGGTCGTTGGGACAGTGATGATCAATGATTGGTTTTTGGGACAGTCATGATCCATGATTGGTCATTGGGAATAATGGTGATTGGCAGTTGTGACAATCTGACTGATAAGTGATTAGAAGCTGAATAGACTGATCAGTGATTAGGAGCGCTGGAGCAATGAAAAATCATGACTGATTGTTGGGAGCAGTGGTGAATAAGGAAGCAGCAGTGATCAGTGAGTGGTGGTTGGGAAACAGTGGCTGTCAGTGATTTTTATCATTGGAAGCAATAGAGACTCATGATCAGTGGTTGGGAAACAGTGGCTATCAGTGATTTTCGTCACTGGAAGCAATAGAGACTCATGATTGGTGGTTGGGAAACAGTGGCCATCAGTCATTGGTCTTTGAGAACAATGGTGAGTGGCCATTGGGAAACAGTGATGATCACTGATTTATTGTTTAGAGCAATGGAGGATCATCATTGGTTGTTGGGGAATGGAGCTGATCAGGTTTATCTGTGGCTCTGATGTGACCTGGAGAGCTTTATAGAGTTCAGGACAGTCACTAGCATCTGTTCACGAAGTCATTAGATTTGTCACCAGGCTCTGTTTATAAATTAAAATAACTAAAAGAGGGAAATAAATCACCAAATCCAGCAGCACATTAACAAAAAACTGTTAACAAGTTTAATTAAGAAAAATAAACCACCGCTGGCCTCAAGACAGCAGGTAAATCTTACGTGGTGTTAGCACTTTAGCTTGTTTGTGTGTTGCTGGATCAAGTGTGTCACAGTTATCTCTGGAGATTATCTGACATTAGACATGCATATCTTGTCAGTGCATTCACCTCGGCCAAACCACAGCTTAATACCTCAGGTTTCATTCGATTTTTATTAATGCTGCACTAATTTCAGTCTCAGCATGTGGCCTGTCCATCAGTGCGGACTGCCTGATGAGAATCGTGACACATTCACATTGATGTCTGGCGATAGTCACTTCTCATTTGCGTCGAGTCTTGAACTTTCTTCCTGTCCTTATCACTCACTGTTCACCGTTCCTCACACTCCCACAATCCTCTGAGCAGGATTTCCACCAGTATCCATAGAAAATGCAGGAAACAGGATGTAAAATGCTTCAGTGCTGTTTGTATTTCTTGTTCGAGAGACAGTTTTGTAACTGGGATGTATACAATAGCAGAGATTTATTTTACGAACATTTATGGTCTAAAAGAAAGATGTTCTTCATGTCAAGAAACTCTACAGTAATTGGTAAACTGCTATAACACACACATGGTGTTTTAGAGGAATGTTGCACTATAGAGTTGTATATGTTGTACATTAGATGGACTACTTTCAGTAAGTGTACAATAACAAAATGCACCTTAGTGGCGGGTGAAAAATGAGAAATCAAAGCAGATTTCAGAGCAGTTTATATCACAGGATAGTTGTGTGTAGTACATCACGTGAGAAAAAGGTAAGTGGTGTGTGTAAGGCGTGTTCCATGAAAAGACGGAAAGGGTTTGTGGTCAAAAAGTACCATCAAAAGCTGTAAACAAGAAACAGCTGGCTGCCAGAACATCCCTTATTGCCCCATTTTAATCCCACATCCCCTTTCTTCAGTGCATATCCATCAAGATTTAGTCTCATTTAGCTAGCATCTACTTTCACTAGACATTTACATCCGCCAGCTATAACATTAACACCACCTGCTAAAACAGTCAGAGCAGCTCTGACCTGTCAAGGCATGGACTCCCCAAGACTTCTAAAGGTGTTCTGTGGTATGTGAGGTTTTGGCGACCAATTCGTCTGAAGTTTCTGTTGGATTGGTCCAGACTGGACTATGCAAATGAGAGAGCCTTGGGTGCCGGTCACTGGCTCACAAGCTGCATCATTTTTGGTAGGCACTACCCACTGCATACTGGGAATACCCTACAAGACCTGCTGTATTAGAAAGGCTCTGATCTAGTCATCTAGCCATCACTATTTGGCCCTTATCAGTGTCACACAAAACCTTAGCTTGCCCATTTTTACTGCCTCTAACACATCAGCTTTAAGAACTGACTGTTCATTTTTCTCCTAATTTATCCCACCTCTTGACAGGTGCACTTGGTAAGGTTGTCTAATCTGAGCAACTTTGACAAGGTCTAAAATTGTTTGGCTACGTACCGAACTGTAACAGGGTCACAGGCGTCCAAGGCAAACTGACGTGTGAAGGCTAGCCTGTCTATCCGATGCCACAGAAGGTAAACAGAAGGATCTGTTGCTAACATATTGGTGCCAGATACCGCAGAACACCTTTAGAGGTCCTGTGAAGTCCATGGCACTAGACTGAGGTGTTTTGGCAGGTGGTGTTTATGTTATGGAGTCATTTATAGTGTTTAGATTGTGTGCTATAATGTTTACTGTTTAAAAAAAGTTTTTTAAAACAAAAAATTATTCAGTTTCCATCTTATTTTATTCTATTACTGGATATAAAGTTTCTGATGTCAAAAGTGCAGACTGCTTTCCTTGAAAAATATAATGGGTATTAAAAGTTTACACATGCCTGTTAACATTGCAGGATCGTGTGATGTAGAAAATGAAACCGAGATAAATAATTTCAGATGTTTTTCCGCCTTTGATCCAGCAACCAAGAAAACACAAATAAAAACACTGAGAAGGAAAAAGGTTAAATAAACTGGTGGTGTAAGTTGACCATTAAATATTTTTTCTAAACACTAACTGTGGGAAAACATCTGACTTTTTCTTTACTTATTTTTATTTTGTTTACACAAATTGCAGCAACATATTAAAGTTAAAATATTTTGATCAAATTAATGTAATATTTTATTTTAACCAAAACCACTAAAATGTATAGGTCCAGTCAACATAGCTAACCAGAGACAACATTCACCTTTTTAATGTTTAATCATCATTAGTTCATATGGATTAATAAGACAAATCTCTATATTGTGTTTTTAATGGTGACTCACATTGCTACTTATAACTAGGCACAGAGACTGAAAAGATAAGGCACGGCACTGACACTGAGAGAATAAACTCGTACGTCTCTCTCCGTTTCTATTACTTAAACACTCCATGTTGTCAGCTTGCTCCTTAGACCAGAGAGAATAAACACAATACAAAAATCAGTAAAAACACTTCCTTTGCTGAGCTTAATGGCTTCTGCCCTGTAGCGGTTCTCTGACCTGATGAGATCAGTTAAATAATTTATATGCGTTCATGTGATTGGGTAAACTTGAACAGGGGATCTGCTACAGAAGCCTTCATAGCTCTCCTGCCTGGAAAACTAGAGTCAGTGAACTACAGCCAGGTTGTATGACTCATGTTCGGTCCGCTCAAATACTCTTAAAAAAAATCCTCTGGAATACTTAATGAGCACTTGTAGTTGGTATGTAACAACCAGAAGGATTATAGTTGTCATGTCTGTAATAACAGCTTCACCTTTTCTCTGCTCAGGATTGCAGGCTTGCAGCGAAGCACATGAAGCTCGGGGAAGCCGAGCGCATAAGAGAGCGTGAATACAGTCAGATCAGCACTCGCAGCTCCACGCCAATGGAGTCTCCGCACAAGAGGAAGAGCGTCAAGAGGAAGTGGCAGGTTTTCCCTGGGAGGAATAAATTCTACTGCGATGGCAGGATTATGATGGCAAGACAGACCGGGGTCTTCTACCTGACCCTCGTTCTCATCCTTGTCACAAGTGGCCTCTTTTTCGCGTTTGAGTAAGTATTTTTTTTTTTTAAATGTCTGTATCTGTATCACTATGCACTATGATTTTGCCACTCTATCTTTTTATCATTGCAAGCACTTAAATATGTTCTTCTGCGATATGAGCAAAATATCATATGATGCTTGAAGATTTCTCTTCAGTGTGATATGACTCATGAAACACACTGAAGTGCCAGAAAAACTGTACACCAGTCAAATACTTGGTAGGTCCCACAGGCTAGCAGAAATATTCTGTAAACAATAAACACCATACTCTCTACAGAAGGGTCCACAATATTCTGAGTGTTTCGCAGTACGTTGCATGGCATCCCACATGTGTTCAATACTGCTGATGAATTAGGTGGGAACAGCAAACACTCCTGAGTGTTCTTTTAATCATAATTTGGCGTCTCTAGACACGTGTGGTGCTGCATTGTTCTGTTAAAAGAGCCCAAATTCGTCAGAATGAATGCCGGACATGATCTGGTGTAAGTCGTCAAAACGGAGGCACACAGTGTTCACCTGTCAGAGATGTTTATAAGTCTCAAAGAATGCCAGCTAAACAACTCCATATCATTATGGAGCCACCAACAGCCTATATATTTTGCATAGGCTCGTCTGTACCTGGTTTTCTGACAGTACTAGCAAACCAAACTGCTGATAAAAGAACAATGTCCATGCGAAGACAGCCGGCTGTGTCATGAACGTAAATCTTCACATACTTTCCAATGTGCTACGCATGTTACAGTAGAGGCAGACCAGAGAGCACCGACCATAAAAACTTTTAGATTTATATAGTAGCTGTGTCCTAATTAAGCGGCTGAATTTGAAGACTGTTTGCGTTATAGCAGCATGACTAGGCTGTCCTGTTCATGCGGCCAAGAAATGCACCCTTTCTTTTCCATGCCAGTGCAGGTTCCAACAGGTGGATCATATTCCAAGATTCGTTTCGTGATGATGACAACTCAAAAATATTAGGCATCAGCAGAGTACACCTTCAAATGTATTACACTTTGGAACGCATTTGGTTTGAGCTCAAATAGCTAATGGGGGCGAATGAAATAATACATTAAAAAAAATATTAATTACAATTTCTGGCACGGTAAAACACCATTATGACTGATTTGGACTTGGAATTTCCTAGTGCTGAATCTTCAGATTCCGATGATATTTTTAATTTGATGAAGAGGATGAATCTGTAGTGACAGTGGAGGTGACTGGATATCATAAGGAAATTAAACACCTTTTTTTTTTTTTGTCATTTTTGCATTGCCGTGCATCTACTAGTATTGTTGTCCATCACATACGTCACACCCTGGACGCCTACGACAGTTTCTGAACAGCGTGGCTAAACAAGGGTGGGGCTAAACATCAGTCTTTTAAGCTGGACGCTTACAACAGTTTCTGCACAGCATGGCCTTTTAAGCTGCTTTTTTGAAATTGTAAAGAATAAATCATTATCTGGCTATCAAGATAGGTACTCAAATTCCTCTTCATTTATGTGAGCATCACTTTTATATTAGGTGGTGCTTAGCCTTTAAGGAACTTTAGCAAAGTTTCATGAGGCAAAGTTAGGGGCAGGAACAGCAGTGCTGTGACCCAAACAGAAAATCTTCGTAGAGCAGAATATTTTATTTTTTTCACCCTTCGCCACAGACTATGCTTTGAAGGATATGCCTTTGTGGACCACGTGGGCCCCATCCTTGACGAATGCGGCCCCTGATTTAGGACAATGTAAACATGGTGACACTCGTTATGCTCTGACGAACGTATTTGTCACTTTGTTATTTCCAAGGACTGGGACAACCGATGCACCAGACGCAAAGTCCATGAGGCAGGCATCATGTCGAACGTGTAGTTAACAGCAAGTTTATCTCTAGCCTTTGCTTTGCACGAGCTGTGGTGCAGCATGAACAGCAGGTCGAAAAGATGTGGTTGTATTACGTTTCATTGTATTAGGTGGTGTGCTTTTATAATGTTTTACAATACTGAGTGATTTAATCAGTTGAAAAAGGAAATCTAACACGCGTTCAGACAATGCTTCTTTTTGCTGTAGTGAAAGTTATTGTATGATATTGTTACCCTCCTGTAGAGGAGAGCTGGCTGGTGGGAGATGACAAAATTACGGAGAAAAATGTGGAACAGTGAAACACGAAAGCAAGCATTCACTTAAATACAGGAATAGTTAAAGAAACCTGAAGACACAGACACGTTTCAGTTTGAACGTGTTCCTGCGTCGAGCTTTATGTATTAGTCTGTACTTCTGTTGAAAGACGTGCTGAATCAAAACTTTTGTCGAACTGTTTTCTCCAGAGAGAAATCCCAGAATAAACATGTGCGAGCCACTTGGGTGTGATGACTCAATCTTTCTTTCTTTTGATTTGGTAAGGCTTTTGTCCCTCTTGACATCGCCCGAGTGAATCAATCATGGAGATGTTGGGTAATGTTGTTTTGAAGCGTTTATATATCCTTGAGGGACACGGTCTTGGACGTCAGCGCTTTGCGAAGAGACGTTAAGCTCATGGCTGTGTTTTATGACCTGTACAGAGAAGTTTGAACTTGTCCTGTATTTGAGTGTTATTTATATTGTGCTGGAGAACTGATTCAACGTTCGTGCTAATTTACCTATTTACGTACATGAAGCACTAGTCTTACTGAATTATTTGCATGGAGTGAGGTACCAGGAAATAGTTTTTTGGGTTCGAGTGCCAGTTCTGTGGTTTGACTGTTCATTTTATTTTTTACTGTTTTAGCATGTGGTCACTTGCACAATGTCCTGCTTTCCCCCCGAGAAGCCCCACCAAACCAAACCGAAAACAGCTGTTTTGACTTTGCTTACTAACATAACGTTCATGAGATACATTTCATTGAACAGTGCTGTGTATCGGAAAGCAAACTAGGAAATCTATTCGATACTGAAACGTTGAGTATCGATCGATATCGATATGTGTCGAATATTTTTTACTAACTACTATGATGACGACAAAGACCCCAAAATATTACCTTATCCTGCAATGGATGTAACCATTAAACATAGTTAAACCGTAATTACCTGATTGATTAATTAAAAGATTGATTAACTAAGCAATTTAATAGTTAAATACGTAATAAATAAGCAAACAAACAAATAATAAAAAATTAGTGTTTTTAAATCTAATATAATTTACAAAAAAGAGGAAAGAATTAATAACTAGAAAGACAACTTAAAGTAAAAATCACTATATTTTAAATATTATAAAACAGAAAAATGAGAAAAATCAGTCAAGCCTTCTTCTATTCCAGTGCCATAAAAATCTTTTCCAAATCCACTTCCAGACTTTTCTGTTTGTTACAGGATTAGATCTAATTCATTTGGTATCTGGGACGCTGGTATCATCCTGCTGCCCATCCTGTATTGAAGATCTGTGTAATTTCGAGAAACATTTTAATACTGTGGCTATCTGACCATTACGCTTATGTTGTTCTTCCCTAAACTGCTGCCACAGTTGGAAGCACATGATTATACAGGATGTCCTTGAATGTTGTAACAATTCAGTTTCCCTTCTCTGGATTTAAAAGGCCCCAGACATGTTCCAATATGACAATGTCCCTATTTACAAAGTAAGCTCCATGAGTCCTCACCACAACCCTACTGAACACTGAAACACTGACTGTACCCCAGACCTCCTTAACCAACAGAACCACACTAATGCTCTTGTGGCTGAATAAACAAATATCCCTACAACCACACTCCTAAATCTAGTGGAACACATTCCCAGTAGAGTTAATATAACAGCAAAGTGGGAGTGGAGTGGTATGTTTAACAAGCACACATGATTGTGATGGTCGGGTGTCCACAAACCTTCAGGCACTTAGTTTATCTTGGCTTTTAGGATCAACAGGTACTGAGCAGTTGTATTTACTTCAGGTGCTGTCAGGCTTACTCTTTGTCTCTGATTTGGCCCTGGTGAGTCCATCACTGCCAGTGTCTTGCCACTTCAGATCAAGACTTTTTTTTTTTTTAACATTTAATTATTTGTGCAGGTTTCATACACAAGAGTCTCTTAAACTCTGGGATCTGCGAAAAAAGATGTGTGTGTGTGTGTGTGTGTGTGTGTGTGTGTGTGTGTGTGTGAACAAGCTCATGCTCAAACTGGTGTCCCAGTGTCGGAGCCGAGTGCCGCAGTGTGGAAACGACGCCCTAATAATTGATGACTCTGCGACTTTCCATTCACAACATCTTGCTTCCCTCGGACAGAGTGAAAAATTCGAGTAATATCTGCAGTGGTTGCTATGGTAACACCAACCCTGATAGGCCCGGTCGTGTATCGCTGGTATTTCGTATTTCCATGGCAACCGAATTCCCAGTTTACTACTGGACCACAGTGCTGAGTGTGAAGCTATGCAAACTTCAGACAGCGGTATTAATCATGTTTAGTTGAACTTATTGCGCAATTCTTGTAATTTAATTAGCATTTTTTTGTTCTTTGCTAAATTTAAAGCTTGCCATAGAGAAAAGGCTGCTGTTTTAAAGATAAGGGCTGTCCTGCATGCAGTGCTCACCACACCACTCGGAAGCCACTCAACGCTTTACACATATTGATCGACGTTAGGAAAATGAAGGCCTAGATTATCGATGTGTAATGGCCTTTAAATGATTACGTTCATGTTTACTGCTGTTAACAGCTACGTTTATCCATCCAAACAACAACAGCAAAAGCTAGTCTAATTCCACCTGACTTAATTAGGTATGCAGTAACGAATATTCAGACAGTCAATTATTCACATAAATTCAACAAATATAAAAGATAAGTTGTGCCTTATAAATGAGAGGCTGTTAATAATAATAATAATAATAATAATAATAATGATGATGATCATTTTAATTTATATAGCACCTTGCAGAATGTAAGGATGCTTACAATCGATGTTTGGTGAGCAGGAAGCTAGAAAGAGTGCATATTTATATGAATTTTGATGACAGAGATAGAGGACCAATCGTGAAGTAAATTCCAAAGTTTTACAGAAGCAGCATTGAATGATCTACCACTCACTGATGACCACTGAAATCACAGTGCAGTTAGAAGTCCAGAGCCAGAATATCTGGGTAAAAATAAAGGAAAGAATGAAAGATGGTGTGAAATGTAGAAGGAACAAAATGTCGAAACATCCCAATGGCTATACATGAGGGTAGTTAACGAACATTGGACCTCATTTATCAAGCTTTATCAGATTTATGTGTAAATCGTTAGTAGGTTTTTTTTTTTTTTTTTTTTTTTTTTTTTTTAGTCATGAAAATCCTGTAAATTCTGGAAACTACTCCCACTACTCAAGTGTGTGCAAATGTACACAAGAAGTGTGACAACCTTGACTTCAGATCATATAATTTGTGTATGGCAAATATAATAATAATAATAAAAAAATATATAATAATAAAAATTATCATATCATGACAAACCACTTTATTTTACTTCTTCTTTTTCTTCTTTTTTCTTCTTCTTCTTCATAATAACAATAATAATAATAATAATAATATATTTATTTGTTTGTTTGTTTATTTATAGCATGGACTCTTTTTGGTGCAATAAACATACTTTGTAAAATGATGGAAAAACACTTTAAATTGACCTCAGAAGATCCAGTATTTATAGGGTAGTGCCGACAGCCGTAACTAATTTGTCCTCAGTGTCAGCACTGTCTCTACTCTTAGACATGTTTGTTTCTCATTACGTGACATGAGAACGTGTGACTTGTCCTTGCGTGTTTATGAGTATTCCACATTAAGTGCTCCCTTTTTTTCCCCAGAGGAGCACTGGGCCTACTAACCTGGGAAAAACAAGAGCTGATGAATGTGTGATAAATCTGATAAAGGCTTATTCTGAAACATTCACCCCAGATGCCATAACACAGACAAGTGCATTTTCCAGTCTTTTTTTTTTTTTTACCTTACTAAACTGATGAATAAAGGTTTGACATTTTTAAAATAGGTTTATTCATGTGTTATTGCATTAAGGCTTATCTTCTGTTGTGGAGGATCCTATTTTGCATTTCCTGGCATAAATACATAGTACTTAAAAAGAGAGCTGAAAGAAAGTAGATAATTTAAGAAAGTTTAAGAAAAAGTAGTTTCTATTGTATCACTACTGTGGTTGCTAGGGTGTTGCTATGTGATTGCTGTGGTATCTCAGCTTGTTACTAGGAGGTTGATTGGTTGTTGCTGTGGTGTTCTTGATTTGAGGCTAGACTGTTACTGGGCTATTCCAAGTGGTCAGGGGGCGTTTCTTTTTCATTTTAAGAGTATTTAGCAGTTAGAAGCGGTTTTTATAGAGGTGCTTGGGGGCATTTAGAAGTGAGGAGGTATTTGTTTTTGTGTTTGAGGCATTAACAGTGATGTGTGTATTTGGTTTGGGTTATTTGTTTGGGGGTATTTATGTTTTGTGTTGGGAGTGTTTCGCACTGAGAGGAGCGTTTGTTTCTGTGAGTTCATGCATGCAGAAGTGGGTTAACACTTCTCTGATGAGCGTGTTATGCTGCCCTGTGATGCAGCTCGAGCAGTTCAAAAAAACACCTGAATAACCAATGTACAACAGTTTAAAATGTATTATTGTACTTTTAGTTTTTTTTAAGTATTAGTTTTAAACTTGAATAGATATGTAAGAAAAGTTAAATAGCAAAACTTACGCTGAGGTATCATTTTGTTTTCAGGAGCAAGGAACAAAACAAAACAATCTTTAAAATTAAAATTTCTAAAAAAAGTTCTCTAGCAGAACTTTAGCTGCATTTTGTAAGGCAAACAGTGAGAGCAGGAATAGCGCTGCTATGAATAAAACAGGAAATCATCGCAGACTACACATTCTTCAAAGGATATGCTTTAATGGAAAGCATAGACCGTATCCTTTAAAGGATGCAGCCCTGAATTGGGAGACAGCTTTATTTTTTTATATGCCAAGTTTTCTAGCACTATAACACTAGCACTAGAAGTCCTATATGGGACTTCTATTAAAAGTCCTATAAGCTCATTTTAGTAGTTTGGTAAGAGGTCAAGCAGTCTTGCTTCATAATATAGAGAAAAGCTTTCAATCCGAAGTCTGCTTTCAGGAAATTCCACACTTGTCCTTTTTATTTTCATTTCTAAATTTTAGCTTATCTGGTAAGAAAATTTAGCCAGACAAAATATTGCTGGACTTTCAGGGTGTTTATTCCATGATGTTTATTTCTGTTAAAGGTTCTGTGGTAGTTTTTATTCTGCTCGCTAAAAACTAAACAGCTGCTTTGAAAACTATTTGTCTACTTGGATTGATGAGGCAGGACATGCAAAAGATCATCATCCAGACTAATGTGATTAGAGTCATGTGCACCTAACTGTGCAGGAGTAATAGGATTAGGCTGGAACTCTGTCAGATTAGATAATGGTGTTAAATGGGGAGTAAACAGAGTAAAATAGATTTGATATTTCCTTCAAGTGTACAGGTAGAAATTATACACAGGGGAAAGCAGCTCAAATGTCATTAATTCTACGAGTGAGGAAAATAACAAAAGCGACTTTGTGGGGTTTGTGGATTCGATTGGCTAAAATTTCCCCTTTTTATTTGATTAAGACAGAGTTGTTTTAGTGACGAGAAATTTAGTAGCCAAATAACTAATAAAAAAACACCAAAGGGTCTTATAGAAAAACGGAATAGTTTATTAATTATTATTTTTAGATTAATTGTATATATAAAGTTTTTAATTGTCCTAAACCACATCACTTTTCCAACAGTAAAATTAAAGAATGAAACATACATTTTTTCATCAGATTATAATTGGATTTTATTTTGAAGAAATGTCTATGAAGCCAGACTACAGTTAAAGCAGCTACATACCACACTCTGTTCACCAATCTGTCTCTTAAATAAGATGATGAATGCTTGTCATATGTTATCAACAGACTAGAAAGCACAAAGTCCTCTGGCCTGAAGAAGCTCTCGTCATGGAAAACTAGTAGTGACTGTTTCAAATTTACTTGACAGGGTAGACTCCCTCTATACGTGCCAGATAAACATCTGCAAGCTTCAGCATATATACAAAATTCAACTCTTCTTTGGGTAAATTACAGCACTGTTTAAATGCCTCAAGTTGTTTAAGATTGTGTAGCCCATCAATTAGCAGTTGGTGTAAAAACAATGAATTAATATAGACTATGCAAAGGTTTGGAAATGCAAGACATTTCTGGTTGGATGAGGGTAAAAAAGTCAACCAATTCCTGTTTATATGTTATTGTTATTTTGTTTAAATAGTAATACCTCACAATCACAGACATAAAAGTTATAAAAGTTTAACAACTATATAATTGTGATTAGCCCAACACATCTATTAGCCCAACAAATGTATGATTGACGAGAACCCTTATTTCTCCAGAAAGTATATTTACAGTAAGTCTTTACTATGAGCATTGTTCAAATGTTTTTCTTTTTTAAATATTATAAGAAAAAATTGTTTATTACTATGCGGGAGTATAAAAAGAGAGTTTTATCTTATTACAGTGAAGTACTATATCAGGTTACTTTAAGACATTTTTGCAGTACACAGTGTATCACAATACACCTCTATTAAATATTATAATATTAAAACCACAAAACCACTGACAGGTGATGTGGATAGTAAGTCTGAATGACTTGTCTGATATCTAGACCTCTGGGTCAGAGCAAAGTCCTGTCCATGATGTATGCAGTGGTTAGATACTAAACATGTCCCAAGGAAGGCCAACTGGTGAATCTGCAGCAGGGTCATGTGTGCAAAGGGTAGCCTGTGTAGTCTGATTTCATGAAATATCCACAGAAAGCTCTGTCTTGGTCCAAGATGCCAAAGCACACCTTCAGAGGTCTTGTGGAGTCAATGTCTCAATGGGTCAGAGCTGTGTATGAAGGTTTGCTAACACAGCAGTAGTTTTAATTCTATACTAATATTTGATGTGTACAAACATTTATTATTCAATGGTGGCTTGACAAAATTGAGTTCTTATTTATATTATCGCTATTGTACTATTTCCCAGATTTAGTAAACACTTGGTTGTAGCTGGTTCTTGGTGAATTGGGAGGGGGGGGGGGGTAAACGAGGCTTTCCAGCTCTGACGTGTTTTTTAAACTGTTATTTCCTCCTCAGCTGTCCGTTCTTGGCGCTGACACTGACCCCAGCGATCCCAGTGGTTGGTGGTGTGCTGTTCTTCTTCGTGCTGGGGACGCTACTCAGGACGAGCTTCAGCGACCCCGGCGTCCTGCCCAGAGCCACCCCGGACGAGGCCGCGGACTTGGAGAGACAGATAGGTCCGCCGTCATTTAATTTACCCATAATTCTCTTCTGTGCCTGTCGGAAAACATCTAGCAGTGTCTTGTGTCTGTGTAGGATTTGAATTTGATGTGTCAGGTTGCTTGTGCATGAGAGAGGGTTTCGCCTTATCAGCAAATTCTCGTCACGTAAAGTGCCCAACATGTGTAAGGCAGTGATAAGAGAGTCTTCAAAATGCTCTGTCCACACCGTTAGTTCTGACCTAGATAACTCGAGGTGAGAAGAGGGTAATCTTTTGGCTCCTGAGGGACTGATGTGTTGGAAACTGATGCACAGAATCACCCGCTAAGAGGGCCATCCTGACCTTTACACAGTCAGAGGCAGGTGTGTGTGTGTGTGTGTGTGTGTGTGTGTGTATGTGTGTGTGAGAGAGAGAGAGGTGCCATAAAAAGTGCACAGTGCAAGGAAAATTGGATTTTAAAGTCTTATGCTGATTACATTGAACAGCTTTGTAGCTAGTCAGTGAATAAACCATGACAGGTTCGCTATTCTAGGAAAATAATCAATGCCACTGAAACAGAGGTGATTTATTTTACAGTAGCATCTAATTTTGATTTATTTCTCTGATACAACAGCTATTTAGCAAAGATTGGGGTAACGGACTCTTATTTTTCTAGCGTGAATTATATAACAACAATAACAAAAAATAATGGTGGTGGTGGAATAACACGAAAACCTCAAAATGTCAACAATCGTAGATGTGGATCCATGCATTTCTAGAGTACCACATTTTGCACATTCAAACACAGTGACTTTACACACTCATAATCTACATTACAACCTGAACTTTAGCTTTCGCTGATTTTTTTTTTTTTTCCCCCTCTTACAGAATGCACTGTTTCAATGTAAATATGCATCGGAGTCCATCTATTTGATATTATTTTATTACATAAATTAAATATCTTACTATATTAAATATACTGCATTTCTATAAAGTAATTTATTTATTTATATTTTATTTCCTCTTGGAGAGCGATACACTGAATTTAGTAGTACACAAGTATAATGTCAATAAAGGTTCTATTCTGTTTACACGGATGAGAGCGTTAATAATAAAAAGTTGTGGGGTTATCATGTTATGCTTTATTAGCGCTTGCAGTACTGTTACTGCACACACAAAATCTCGCAGGTGTGCAGGTCAGGTGTTTCAGTTAATGTTCACATCACTCATCAGAATTGGGGAAATGGTATCTCTGTGATATTGACTGCACTGGCAGATGGAGTGGTGTTTCAGAAACTGCTGATCTCATGCTATTTTCGTGCAGTCTCTAGAGTTTACTCAGAATGATGCCAAAACCAAAAATATCCATTTTTTTGGTAACTGTCCAGTGTCTGTAAGTTAGTTCACATTGAAGCCTCAGAGTTCTGTTTCTTGCTGGCAGATGTAAAACCTGATGTTATCGTTCATTGCTGTAGCCCATCTGCTTTAATGATGAGATCTGAGATGCTTTTCTGCTCACTACGGGTGTAGAAAGTGGTGATTTGAGTAGACTTCTGTCATCTTAGACCAGTCAGATTATTCTCCCCTGATCTCTCCCTTCGACAAGAACTTTTTGGCACCAATCTGAGTCTAAAAATCTGTGACTGTGCTTTCCAGGAGACACCCAAACCAGCCCATCTGGCACCTACAACCAGATCTTATTTTCTGATGTTTGATGTGAACGTTACTTTATGCTCCTGACCTCTGTCTGAATGGTTGTATGTGTTGCTGTGCTGACTTGCGATCGGCTGATTCGATAATTGCATGACTGACCAGGTGTGTGGGTGTTCCTGTCAGTGAGTGTAACTGTGTGAGTGTTTGTGCGTGTCTAAACCGATACATATACATATATTAGGATACGCATAGATGCACGTGAACATCGTATGAATTGTATTCCACTTCAGACTGAACTATTGTAACCTCTCGAGTGTACGATTGCTCTAGCATGAATCTGGCTGAAACTGAGAGTAGGAAACACATGATCCCCCTGTGGTATTGTGTTCAGACACTGCCATGTGGTAATAGTTTGTGTTCCTAGAATCGCCTCAGACAAGACAAAAGGACGGAAGTCTTTTATAAATAAAAGTCTGTCAGCACTGCAAAACTATGGCCCTTTTTTCCGTCTGTTAATCGTCTGGACTTCTGAATCATGGCTTGGTAGAAAATTCATGATACCGAACAGGTTGTGTAACCCATTATTTAAACTACTGTTATTTTACGATGGACACAAATTCATTAGTTATACCACTAGACAAGTAAACGCTTCATTGTCATGTTTTGGTCATATTCAGTATTTATTTTTTTTTAACAAAACTGATCCAAGAGAGGACAACTAGTGACCTTGGCGGCAGACTCCTGGATGCCCAGCACTCACTGATGTTCGTGAGCAGTTCAGACTACCCTGTCTAGTCCCATCCCACAGAACATCCACAGAAGGATCTGTTGCTAGCATCTTGGTGCCAGCTACCACAGAACTTCTTCAAAAGTCTCCTAGAGTCCATAGCTGTATTTGAAATGGCATGCTACATACTACTCACATACTAAATCTGCCTAAAAGTAGTATGTAGTATCCAGTGTGTGACCAAACTAGAGTTCTGTAGTGTACTACAGGTACCCAGGTGTAATACTACTCCGGTCAGATTTTCTTAATGGTGTACTGCATCCCAGCATGCCTCACCGGCTCCACCTGTTTCACTTTACATATATTTAATTATTTAAATATATCATTATTTAATATGAAAGTCATTTATTTAAATATAACTTTTGTTTTTTTAAGACTCTATAAGAAGTATGGTTGTCTCTTTCTACGTGTCCACTAATCTCATAATCTCATCTACACAGATCTGCTTGTGTCCAGGTGTTCAGGCATCTGGGCAAAATGAGTTGAGGGGCAAATCATTTCACACTATGCCTATATTCCACTTTGTTTTGTCAGTTATCGTACTGCTAGCATTTGTCCGGCTGGTGAAAAAAATATCCTTGCTGTGAAGTGTTTGTGTGCAAGTCTGTTGCTTTGAAACCTCTCGATCCCTGCACTTTGGAGCCCTGGATCATTTAATCTGTCAGACCTGGCACAGTGTTTTGTGTCAATATGTAAATAGTGGCTGAAAGAAAAGAGAAGCCACTTAGTAACATGCACCACTTACACTGGCTCTCATTCAAGTACACCTACTAAGATATTGACACACCGTTTCCTCTGCCTGTGTTCAAGACCAGATTAGACAGTCTAACTGCTTTCACTTATCTTTAGTTTGCAATCACCAGAGCTTTAGTGTATAGTGTGTGCACTGTCAAAATGGACAATACAGCAGGGTCTCCGCAAATTCTTAAAAAGTATTAAAAAGTCGTAAATAACATATATGATTTTTAAGGTCTTAAAACGTATGATTTTTTTGATCATTTTTTCAACAATTACATTTCATTCAGGCGGCATTAAATTTCATCTGGGCGGAATGAAAGAAAGATAACAGTATCTGAGATTATTTTTCATGCTAGTTCACCAGCGCACGTCTCTATTTAACCAGACTGTAAAAGAAGCGTGTGCCTAGCACTGGCATCACTTATTTAGGGGGCAGTGTTTTCCATTTCAGCCTATTTGCACTTGGTAGAAATAGACGAAGCAATGTTTGAGTGGTTATTTTTCAGAGACGATCTGCGGCCAGATGTGGAAATGCAGGTTTAATGATAACTGGCTTGAGGATGGAAAGTATTGTGGCTGGTTACAAAAAGCAACAGAGTATGGAGCGCGATTCAAACTGTACGAAAAACATGAAACTGGGGACAATGGGCTGTAAAGCCTTTGACGCACATATGAAAGGGGAGAAGCACAAGCGTTATGCCCACAGCCAGACAACAACTGCCCCCATTCAGATGTTTCAGCACCGGTATCTAACGTTACTGCAAATGCGAACACCAACGTTACAGCAGCTTCGGGAACCCACACAAGTAATGCCTTCTCCCCAACTACTGCACTCAAGGCCGAAATTTTGTGGGTTTTGCAAACGGTTAGCCAACATCACTTCTATACTTCCAATGAAGACGTTGGTAAATATGCACTTCATGTTGGTAAATATAAACTGACTATTTGCTCAAATACAGATGTGTTCTGTTAAACTGTGTGTAGTTGATTTCATATTTTTGCTGTGGTAATGGTCTTATTTTTTTTTTCTTGGAGGTCTTAAAAGTCTTTAAATTTGTAGATCGGAGATGTGCATATACCCTGATACAGTCTGATTTAGAAGGTTTAACATTAACAGGTATCATTGATGGTTTTCATACAAATGGAATAGTGGGTAACATCCATTGTGTAGGTCCCCCACAATGCACTGACTCCACAAATTTGTGGAAATATTCTGTAGGCAATTAACACCATACTACCTGCAGAATGGTTCACAGTTCTAATGTATTTCAAAGTGTAGGATTTGTTCCACACCACATTGCATGGCATCCCAGATGTGTTCAATAGCATTGATGTCTGGTGGTAAAAACCCCAGACTCAGATGAACGTTCCCCTAACCATGAATGTTCGTCTCTTTTTGGTGACGTGTGGTGGTGCATTGTCCTGTTGGAAGAAGCCAAAGCCATTGGAATGAATGCAGGATATGAAATGTTGTAACTTGTCAGAAATAAGAGACACATAATGCTGACCCGAGGAGATGTTTGTAGACATACCAGAGGTTTCGTGGACTGGTATCTAAACAAACCCTATACCCTTAGCCACCAACAAATTATGTACCAGTTGATCGCACGTCCCTAAGCGTTTTATATAGCTGACCACAGCAATGCTACTTTTAATCAGTACTTTTAATCAGTTACCTTTTAATGTTGTCTAAGAAACTGTTCATTCCTGTGATACTCTTTTTCAGGATACTTAGGATCAGCAAAGTTTCCATTCTCAATATTTTACTGCTAAAACTGGAGACTTCTTCCAAAACTGTAAAATGCACATGAATGAAACCTTTGTCATATATAAAAAAAAAAAAACATATCAGTGAAACATCTGGCAAGATAGAAACATTAACACATTATTATAAGCCTGTTGTTTGCCGTTCAGCCGTAAAATACTTTTAGAGCTGCTGCTGTCTATAATTACTCAACACCTTTGGACCAATAGCAGTTGAGAGTTTGGCAGAGCTGTGTTTGAATTGCATAAATAGAAAGAATAGCATTACCACTGGTTCAGTAGTTTAAAAATTAAGCCGGTGTATTGACAGTGTGTGTTCATCCACCAATTTCAGGCAAACAGCAGTGGCAGGTTTCTAATTCTGATATTTCTAAACTGTGGTTTGTTAGTATTTAGTTTTTTGACAGTTCTGTCCGTGATTGTATATTTTCCCTCTTTGGGTAGTGTGAACTGAATAGAGCTCTGACTAAACTGTACAGAAAGTGAAGTGCAGCAGATGGAGGAAGAAGATGAAAGGAAATACAAGCTTCTGTGGGTCCAATCCACTGACTCATAGAAAGCATTTCCTCTGTGATTGTCCTGCTTGCCAGTTTCTTTAGCCTCGTTTACATTCTTCTTCTCCCTGAAGTAACTGAGTTCTGCTCTCTCTCTGCCGTCTGCTTGTTTCTTTGCCTGTTTTTTTACTATTAACTTTTTTATTTTACTTACTTTACATTCTCATACCTGGTATTATGTGTGGATAAATCACAAAAGCCTCAATGTGCTGCCTACTGTTGTTTTGTTTGCCTCAAAAGCTGACTAGGCTAAATAAAGGAAATAGACAAGCGTATGACTGTTATCTTCTTCTAGAAAAACTCATATTTGCAGTGTTATGTCCTAGCAAATGTCAGGCTAGTGTCTTTTTTCTCTCAATTAGGTCAACATGTTTATGAACTAATGTATAATTACAATAAATGATACATGACCGCTTTGTTATAATGATGCTGCAATTGACTTACCTCAGATGTTATCTGCAATTTCCTTGCAATCTTGCTGTAAGGGGTGGTGGTGGTGGGGGGGGGGATTGAAATGGGCTTTTATTAGCAACAACAACAAACAGCTAACTGTGATAAGTGGTGCATATTATGTGGCCAGAGTTTTCACCAACTTGTGGTTCTTCCCCAAAATGTTGCCACACAGCTGGAAGCACATTGTTGTCTTTACGTGCTGTAGTTTTTCAGTTTTTCTACACGGGAACTGAAAGGCAAAAAACTGTTCCAGCTTAGCAACGTCCCCATATATCCAAGGTTGGATTGGAAAAAATTGTTTGACCACCAAAGAGCCATAATCTCAATGCCAATAAACCAAACCAGGAATGGGATGTTGTTATAAAACCGTATCATTAGATGTCCACAAACTTTTGGCCATATGTGTATTGTCTGTGTTACTTAGTTTACTGTTAATGCTGTAAGTAGCCATGTTGTTTTGGCATCACTTACTGAACTCCGCTTATCTTACTGAATTTCCAGTTAAGGGAGTCGGAAATGTCAAGTTATGACCTTTTAGTTGTGGGTCTCAGGTGGCTTTTGATCGATATGATCTCTACAATACATTTTTTTAATGTGGATAAGTATAAGGTGTGGCCTTGTTTGTGATTAGGTCCTAAATTTTGTATTTGCCTTATTTATTTTTTTATTAGTATTTTTTAAAAATATAATGTCACTATGTACGTGACAAATAAAATGTAAAATTTAAAATAAGAAAAATATTTTCTTTATTTAAAAAAATTATAATAATAATAATAATAATAATAATTAAAGTGTGCTTTTTTTATACTGTTGCCGAGGCTGAATAAAGTTGATTTGCTTTTGAAAAACTGAAAGGCCGTGAAGGAAATAGTACTGCTAATTATTTTTTTTTAGTAAGTAGATTCACACATGCTCAGCACTAGTTAATATTATATGCAGAGACAATCTACTTTTCCACCACACAGTTAAGATTAAATAATGATTAGAACTATTAACATGAGTGTCTTTTTATCGCATTTTGGCAGACGCTCTTATCCAGAGCGACTTACAAGGTTACTGTTATTACATGTAGATCAACGTAGTGTTTAGGGTCTTGCTCAAGGACCCTTATTGGTGTAGCACAGACTGGCTGCCCAGACCGGGAATCTACCTAGCTCTCTAACATGGCAGACAATGTGCCACAGCAACCACTTGAAAGGTCTTCCATTGATGGCCCAGGCTGTCTCGAGTGCCATAGATGTTGATTTTGTCCAGCACTGATGAAGTGTCATAAAACTATATGTTGGCCAAATATGGAAGCCTTGAGTGTACACTTATAGCCTATGTACTTGAGTAATTAGTGAACCGTGATAAAGGTTAAGTGATACGGATGGTTAATATTGGGACATAGATGTTGGCGTCGGTCTGTGTTTAAAAGGTAAATAATGTGGTTTGCGGACAAACCAACCCAAGAAAAATTGACTGTCTCCACCTTGAGATCTGCTCTGAGTTAGCTTTTGTCTGAACTCAGGTAATATTTGGTTTGCTCTGGGCTTAATATCTGGTGTTAATCAGTAATTAATGAGAACAGCCTTTATTCCCTTCTCGATTTGCCTTTCGTGGGAACTTTGCGTTATTCATTCACCTCCTACACAGTCTATTGCTTTGGGTTGGGCTCCTGACAGCAGAAGTACAAAGCGAGAGAGAGAAAGAGAGAGAGTGAGAGAGAAAGGACTGATCGTGCAGTACAGATAAAGAGAACAGAATGTGCATTGATCGTGACAGACTAGTAAGACTACACATTTATTGAATTTTTACCGTAATCTGTTTTACACCTACAATCTCCACCTGCTGCCCCCACGCTTTTACTCAGCCTCACTCTAACTATCTAAAATTCACACATGCCCGTACTGGAGAGCTTGTAAAATGACCCTTTTGTGCTTTTACAGCGTCATTAATGACTGTATGAAGCAATCTTATAGCTGAACAGTTTGGTAATGGAGGGGATAAAATCACATAATAAACCATACAGATGCTTCTGGTTATTACTGTCAGATTTTTAGTGCTGGTCATAATGTTATATAAAGGTCTCCAAAGGAAAATATAGCAAAAAGTATTATTTGACCGTGAATGTGCAGTTCATTGAGATGAAAAACGTTGAGACGTTTATCAATGTTTAGGATAAATTAGGCAGCAACTGTTCTTAAAGTTGACGTGTTGGAAGCAGGAAAAATGGGTCTAAATTCCTGAGGAACTTCAAGGGCCAGATTTTGATGGCTTGATGACTTGTCAGAGCATCTCCAAAACAACAGGTTTTGTGAGGTGTTCCTGGTCTGTGGTGGTTATTGGGTACAGTGTTTCAACAAAGGACAGCCGGCGAACCGGTGACCCAGGGCTCATTAATGTGTCTGGGGAGCTTGGCCCGTATGGTCCGATCGTATAGAAAAGCTGCTATCACACAAATTGCTGAAAATTTTATTACTTCCTAAAATAGAACAGGCATCTGAATTTACAGTGCATCGCAGCTTGTTGTGTATGGGGCTATGTTGCAACAGACCAGTTGGTGTGTCCATACTGATCCTTGTCCATGGGCAGCTGAGCGTCAGCACCAGACCATGGAGCTGAAAAATTCGTTGGTCTAGTCTTGTCAGTCACATATTCTCATGTGGATCATGTGGATCATCATGTGGATATCCGGGAGTGTGTGTCACTTACCTAAGGGAAGAGATGGCACTGTGATGATGCACAATGAGAAGGCAGTGTTCTGCTCTGGGTAATGTTTTATTGGGTTCCTGGAATTCATGTGGATGTTACTGTGACATGTAAAACCTATATAAACATTGTTGCAGACCAAATGCACCCCGTATATATAGCAACAGTATTCCCTAGTGGCAGTGGCCTCTTTCTGCAGATTAATGCTTCCTGCCAGACTGCAAACATTATTTAGGAGTGGTATGAGGAACATATAAAATAGTCACTGGAGAATCTTAATCCGATCCAGCATGTGTGGGATGTGCTGGAAGAAATCTATAATAGAATAGAATAGAATAGAATGTCTTTGAAGTAAAGTGACTCACTGACCACTGTGCTTGCACACAGAGAAATCCCTTACAGTGAAACACACACACTAGTGAATGCACACACTAGGCTGGGGTGAACATGCATGTCGGGAGTGGTGGGCAACCCCATCCACAGCACCCAGGGAGCAGGTAAGTGCACTGTTAGGGGCACTGCAGCCACATTTTGTCGGTTCCGGAATCAAACCCTGGACTTTCCGATCACAGGGCTGCTTCCTTTACCACAAGCCTAAGGCTGCCCCATAGATACTGGATGCCAGGTACCATGTCATACCTACAACCTAGATTATATTAGTTTCTGTTATTAATCACAAATAAATTTTAGTATATTAACTGTGCTGTGACTATATGGGGCATTAAAAATAGACTTAAATTGTTCAAATTGATCAATTAATCTTTAATAATTTGATTATTTTATCTTGTAGTTATCTCATAGTGTTCGTAGTAAGAAATATGACTGGTTATTTCAGTATACCAGTTATAAATCTTCTTAAGGGATTACACAGAATGCCTGAGAGCAAGCAAAAGCTTGAACATAGTTGGAAAGCAGGACATTTGTGAGTAATCGGATTCATACAAAGAGGTGTTAAACAGACAAAGATATTTTTAAAAATAGTGGTTTTGATGGGGAAGGCTGTGTAGTCCATTTAGCTGAGATTAACAATTAAGACATAACGTAAACAACACTCATAAAACGAAGTGATAAGCAAAGATATTCATCCATTTATAGAACCGCACAGGCCTGGAGCTGTTACGTTGAGACAGGCGCGAGAGTTGAGACTCGCTTGCAGCATGTGTGGAGGAGGAAATGTTAGTGTCCATCACAAGCAATGTAGAAGGCGATATTTGAGCAGGTTTCTCATGTTCAAAAAGAAAGTGGATTTTAAGGATGACATGAATAAGTTCAGTAGCCTTTATAAAATTGAACAGGCATCACACTGTACCAGTTCTAGGCCATTATGGTGTCAAGTTTTAATAATACTGTGATATAAACATATACATTCCCCTGCAGATGTATTGGAACTGCAAAACCAATTCTATTGTTTTTGCTGTATTCTGTAGACATTTGTTTGTTATAATCATTTGTTTTATAATCAAAAGATGTTTTTGGTTTATATTAGGTTTATAATTAAAAGATGGGTATAAAACAACAGATCAGAATTTCATCTTTCTGTTTTGGTTAAGATTTACATGACATGTTCAATAACTTGAAACATGACTCCTTTAATGCCAGACCAAAAGTATTGGTACGACCATAACTTCAACATTTTTTTAATGCTTTTCCAGGCTTGTACCACAACTTCACTTAGGCCAATTTCTGTTGACTCTTTTGTTTGCATAAAGTAAAAGAAATGGACATATAAGTGCTATGAAAATGTAAAGGATTATCAATATTTTTCTCAAAATCTACTTTGTACACCCAGTACACCAGAAAGATTAAAGCAGAAGGCGACACTGCTTTTAAAACACTATCGCATGTAATGCAGTGTCTGCTTTAATGCTGCGTTTATTACAGGGCTCTAGTTGGAGGTGAGAGGGTAATGAAGCTCCATTAAGTCTATATTTATCTTAAGGCCACAGTATTGATGTCCAGTGCATTATGTACCTCCTTTTGTAAATCCTTTTAATATTGAGTTCTGTTTTGTGAATGTTCAAAGGATTTAATGACTAGTGAAGGTACAAAGACTAAATTAAAATTTAGGATCTATATTGGCCCTCCTGCAACTGAAGTTGTCTTACAAATGACACAGAAAAATTCTATATCAGTGTTCCAAAAGTACCTGCATCCTATTTTATTTATTTCATTTTTTTTTATTTTATATGTACGTTAGGGACAACCGTGGCTTAGTGGTTAGGGAACCGGCTTTGTGACCGAAACATCCCAGGTTCACTCCCAGCACAGGGCAAGACACCTAACTCCCTCAACTTCTCCCTGGGCGCTATGATTTGGGGCTATGCCCTGCTCCAGGCAAATGTGTTCACTGCCCCCTAGTGTTCACTGGTGTGTGTTTCTCAGCATGGATGGGTTTAATAAGGAGGTCACATTCCTCTGTGTGCAAACGCAGTAGGCAAATAGTTCACTTTCACTTTTAACTATAATCTCAGACCTTTTGCTTTCAGTAGGTTTGGATAAAAGTGCCAAAGGAAATCATTAGGGACCAATATTATACAAGGGATAAATATTATCACTGTTTCTGTCTATTCGATTTGTTTTGCAATTCTGTAAGTAATTAAATATGTCGATTCTACATGACAATTTTGTTGCAATTTTAAAACCTTGAGCCAAGAAAAGTTGACAACTAAAGCTTTATGCATGAGCCTGCATCTGAGCGTTAAATCTGAGCCATTAAAAAGCTTTATAGATGTACATTAAAAGAAAATAAATGATGAAAAGTCACCTGTGTTTTTGTGTCTTCCTAACAGATGTTGCCAATGGTTCCAGTACTACAGGATACCGCCCTCCTCCTCGGACAAGAGAGATAACTATTAACGGACAGATGGTGAAGCTCAAGTACTGTTTTACTTGTAAGATCTTCAGACCGCCACGTGCATCGCACTGCAGCCTTTGTGATAACTGCGTGGGTAAGTCGCTATGTTGGTGGACTCGCTGTGTGATGTTAAGCAATGCACACAGACAGAAGAAACTATTTATAATTGCTCAGATTTGGAGCGGGAGTATGAGACAGCATGTTCCTTCTCGCATTTTCATTCCTTTAATGTTGTTTTTGACGGTGTATAATGATGCGTACTGTGGCGTCCAAGCCAAAGGACGCAGTTGTTCTTGGCCTGCTGTTTTTCTACTACATTCTACTACACATGTACTAATTTAAAGAGCAGCTCTAGTGAGATTTTGCCTGTGTCACGCCCACAAATTTCAACACCATCTGTATCACTGGCACTTCACGCCGTGATGTAATCACTGGACAGATCAACTAGTGAGTCACGCTTCAGGTTATTTATTTGCTGGAAGATAGATGTTTCATTTTTACAGTAGATAGATGACAGAAATTAGCAGGTGTTTTACTTCTCATGGACTGATTACAAACCTCAACAATAGCGAATTCCTGTGGGGTTTTTTGGACGGAGGCTGTGCTCTGTCTCTCGCATCTTAAATTAAAAACATTGGTGTGTTATAACAGACACAGCCTAATAAACTCACCTTTTAAACACGATTCACAGAAAGAGGCTGTGCACACACTAAGACGGTTTGTTTATTTTTGGGTGATACTCCTGTTGGCCATATGGTGAACTTTGGCTGATGCTAAATCCAAGCAGTTTATTCGAAACTCAAGCTCTCAATGCTGCAGTTAGAAAAACAAAGTAAAAAAAAAAGTAATAGTGATGTGATTAGCATACTGTTCTTGCACGCAGAAGAATTTGACCTCCGCATTTAACCCATCCCTTTAACACACTTGCCCGGAGCAGGGGGCAACCCCAGTTGAGTGCTTAGCTCGATGTAATTTCAGTCGTGTATTGTTAGTACAGACCGGTTGCCTAACCTTACGCCATGACTGCTGCAAGTCCCTGCATGTGCAATTTGTTTACAACAAGACCAAAACAAATGCATCCGTTGCCTTTCTGGTTAGGAAACAGTAAAACGTAGGCTTCTCAGTTGCAGCCTGGTGGTAAATGTCATATAACTGCCTGACCTCCAGAACTAGACGTTTAGACGGGTAGACGTTTTGAAAAGTTTTTCCATTCTCACATGAGTGGAATGAGGAGTGTGTTGTGGTTTAGCAAAACAGATTACGTTCAGAAATGATGGGCTTTACAGTGGCGCCATCGTATCAAGGCATGCCTGGAGTGCTCTTCAGCAAGACACCCAACACAAACCGCTGCCCGGGTACCGTAGAGTCGCCCCACTCAGGGCACGTGTGTTTACTGTCCCCTAGTGTGTGTGTTTCACTGCATGTATGGGTTAAATGTGATTGTCAAATTCTTTTGTGTGCAGGCACTGTAGGTCAGTCACTTCAGTTTCATTCAACTCAAATGTCCAATTTAGGGAGACAATTGGGGGAAAAAAAAGGATAATAACAATGAAGACATGGTCGAGATGAAAGACCACACAGTTTAAATTTTTCTCTTTTTTTATGCTTTTATATGCTTATTAAAAATCACAAGGACAAACTCACCAGTCCACACTCCATAATCCACCTCGACTTGCCTAATCGACTTTGTTTCTGAATTCGACCCTGATTTGCACACTGCCCTTCGTGCTCATTAGAGTGACAAACGTTTAATCAATGTGCTTTGTAGCTACACTAAATGAGACAGCAGTGGATGAAGTTTAACCCGCTGTGCCCATTATTGAATATTAAATAGATTCTGTCTTGATCTCTGTGCAGATCGGTTCGATCATCACTGCCCCTGGGTTGGGAACTGCGTCGGAAAGAGGAACTACCGCTTCTTCTACATGTTCATCCTGTCACTGTCCTTCCTCACCATCTTCATCTTCGCCTTCGTCATCACGCACATAATCATGAGTAAGTGACTGAGGCTGTTTTTAGCCCCGAGACCTGCTTCTCTCTGCTGCTGTGCTTGTTTAGGAAAAGGCCAGAGTGAGGTGAGGGTGTTACGAGCACAGCCAGAGGTCATCTGTGTGGAAGAACAGCAGGATATGCTCCGGTCTTGTTTTAGAGATCTGTGAATGATTAATGGTTCGGTAGTAAGCTTATGTGTAATCGAATTTATTTTAGTGAAATGAAGACATGAATGTTTAAAATGTACACTGAAGTTCCAGAAAAACTGGCACACCAGTCTACTACTTGGTAGGTCCCTCCACAAGCTGGTGGAAATATATAGTAGGCATTTAAGACCATACTTCCTGTAGAACAGTACACAGAACGAATACAGGACATGAACGGATACAATAAGTCAGAAAGGAGGAGATAGTTGTAGGTGTACCAGGGTTCCAGTAGATTGTGCGCTAAACAAACCCCATACCGTTATGGAGCCACCACCAGCCTGTGTATTTTGCATAGACTCATTTCTCTTATCACTTCAGTGTATAAGGAGTGAAGAAAGGACTAAAACACGAGAGAAGATATCAAGGGTAACGTAGAATGATGTGGAACTTGAGTGAACTGTTGTAATCCTCTTACACCTTACAAAATTGGTAGCAAATATTTTTGTCAGTATACATTTCTATTTGTATTTAATGTATTGGAACCACCTTGAGAACAAGTTAGTTCCTTTTATCACTTACACTGTAGCACTTGTAAACCGAGGCACCTGTACTGTTCTTGCTCAGTCTCTCTCTCATGATGGTAATACGATTTTAAAAATGCAGATCGAAACTTTAGCTAGAAACTGTGCATGCATTTTGGACATGAATCCAAAATGGGGCTCATCATAGGGCTTCTTTTAGATCAGGACTAAAGGGAGGATGCTGTAACACCTCAAAATGAAGAAGAGTGTTGACAGTATGGACCGCGGTGTACGGACGTGTACGCAACAACACAACACCCTTTGCAACTTTGATTGCAGTCCTCTGAATTATGTTAAGATTCTAGCTTTAGCTCTTGAGTGAGCATTTTACTGTTCAGAGCACTGCTGTTTGTTAAACTTGTTTCGCTGCACGCTGCCGTTTTCGTTCAAATCACAAGTGGGGAAGCCATTTTTCTTTCACTGCAGTCACAACTGAACACAAGCCTAACATGTTCAAACCTAGTATGGAACGTGTTGATAAGACAGTGCGGCCAACAGTTTTGGTGTAACTGTTTATTAATTATAAACAATGATTATTTTTTATAACGGTTTTATTTTTAAATGTAACACTATTATATTGCTGACAGTTTGCTGACCTGTATATCATGTTGCATATCATGTTGCATATCATGTGCTACTAAAATGTCTTCAAGAGCTGTAATGTGATATTGTTTACATTACCCACCCCTAGTGCATTAACAAATCTACTGACCAATAGGAGTGCTAAAACAAATCGATTCTTTAAAGGATCGCGATTCCTAGTCCTGGTGATTCTGAATCGATTCCAAATGCCCAAAAATCAATTTTAAAATGTGTTTAAGTTTTATTTTTTGCCGCTCCTACTCCCGAGCATACTACATATCGCATTACGTGTCCACTCGGCCACCATAGAAGAGAGCCGTCTAGGCTGCCATACTGCAAGCTAGTTAGCCAACTCCATGTTAGCAGACTCCATTCAGACAAAATTATACAAAATATAAATGCAGTGATGCACTAAGACTTCATAGTCTGTATTTTATTTTAATAATGCACTGTGGTAGACTGAAGTCTATGTTTACTTTTGTATTCATATATTTTGAATTGTATGTTAATTGATTATTTTTTCTATTTTTTAATTTTTTTCATTTAAGAAATAGCCAGACAGCTAAGCTAACATGACACTGGTACTTTAAGTTACAGAATTTTATGCACCATCCTATTTTTGTGGCATAAATATAAAATGACGCAAAAAGATTTTATACAGTATGGAACCTTTTCTTTTAAGTAGGTTTAAAACAAGTATTGTTTTAATTAAATATTCTATTTGTTTACGTTGTTTTTTGTCTTTTCGTCCTGCCAATCACATGGTTTAAACGAAATTTATTGACCACTTGAATAGAAAAGTTGTTCCTGAATCGAAAATCTATTCTGGATCAAACCATGACCCCAAAAATCGTAATTGAATCAAATCACCAGACACTGAGAGATTCGCACCTCTACCGACCAATCAGGTGTGAGAATTCAACAGCGCTGTGATTTGCGTAATAGTATCCTTGCCTGTATACACTAAATAAAAACAAGGTAAAATCATTCTTTTGTTTTTCATTTTAGCATTCAGAAACCTAAGCGCATTAACACATTGTTTACACATGCATTATTTAGTGAGCGTTCAATGGGAGAAACAGCTTCTACGTCACTAGATTGCTTAAGTCAGCAGCATAAAGAATGAGAGCAGTAGTGAAATTCAATACCAGCGCTGCCTCACTTGGCATCCATACATTTCCCTTTCTGTTCTGTTTCCGCTAATTACGACATGACATGAGCTGCGTCATGCTGCACAACGCTGTATTAGAGCTTCACTGGAGGCACTAATGAGCGCCCACGCCGCCATGTGCGCAGAAAGAGAAGTGCTCCCTAGTTTAGCATTGCTTGTTTTATCACAACACATTGCTCATCGAGACTGCTGCCTCAAAATAATGTGACTTACGGCAGTGTAGTCAGGACCACTGTGTGTGTGTGTGTGTGTGTGTGTGTGTGTGTGTGTGTGTGTGTGTGTGTGTGTGTGTGTGGCAGCTCTGCAGAAGGTTTTACAGCTTCCTGACACACAACCTGCTTTAGCCTTTTTTTTATGAGGTCGATTACAGCGCTCTCCTTTGTAAAGCCTAATATGCTGATCGCTGGCGCTGTGCCACCGCAGAACACCTGGGTCCTGACTCTCAGCCACTTATTAAAGCACGTCTCTGTATCTGCCCTAATTATTTCACAACGCTTGCCTTAGGATCGTTTTAATCCACACTCTACAGAAGAACAACCTGTAGCTGATTTTTTTTAATGAGCACAGTGTGGTCATTTTTTTTTTTAATGAAAAATTGAACTGTAGTGATTTTAAAACTCCAGGGAATCCAAATTGTCTATTAATCCGGGGGTATTTACAAAGGCCACATGGGTAATTACAGTATTATTGGTACCCTTAAAAATTGGCTATAAAAATGTCTTTGTGGTTAATTGGCTTAAAGTTTGAAAGTATGAAAGAACTTATAATTGAATTACCTTTATTTTGAGGGGGAACAACCATTATACGCTAAATTAAAAAAAAAGGTAAAATCATTCTTTTGTTTTTCATTTTAGCCTTCAGAAACCTAAGCGCATTAACACAATGTTTGCACATGCATTATTTAGACACATTTTTTACAAATAGTGAACTATTTGCCTAATGGGCTTGCACATAGAGAAGTGTGACCTCTGCATTTAACCCATCCATGCAGTGAAACACACACACCAGTGAATACTACATGCCAGTGAACACATTTGCTCAGAACAGGGGGCAGCCCCAAACCACAGTTGGGGGAGTTAGGTATCTTGCTCAAGGGCACCTCAGTCAGGTCTTGCCATGTCCGGGGATCGAACCCGGGACCTTCTGGTCACCAGACTAGTTCCCTAACCAGTAGGCCATGGCTGCCCTGTGTAACTTCCCTTTTGCTAACATAACATTATGGTATAGTCTTCGCCTCTTGCCTGGAATTGGAGAACACAGAAAAATAAAAAATATGTCTAGATTCTTCAGTCTTTTCTCATGGTACTCTCCTCTTCAGCTCACCACACAGGTTTTCTGTGGAGTTTAGGTATGTCTGTGACAGCCATGCCTGAAGTTAATTTGTCACTTTCCTCGTATAAATAACCTCCACTCTTCTGTGAAAGCTTTCCACTAGATTTTGGAGCAGACTGTGGGGATATACACTTGCTCAGATGCAAAGACATTATAGAGGTCAGGCACTGATGTTAAATGAGGAGGTCTGGGGTTCAGTCAGTCTTTTAGTTCAATCCAAAGGTGTTCAGTGGGTTTGAGGTCAGCGCTCTGTTCAGATCACCTGAGTTCTTCTACTGCTGCTTTGGCAAACTATGTCCTCATGGAAATCATGTTAAAAACAAATTAAAAACATATATAATTTTGTGCTTCTACCTTTGTGGCAACAGTTAGGGGAGGAACAAGGAAGTCCGCTGTCTACATGCTTGTTGCTATATTGTGTATGTGTTTGATCATTGTCTTGCTGAACCCAGATTTGTTTAAATGGGACTTCATGGAAAAACAACCCACATCATAACAGACCCACCACCATACCCAAAAGTGCAGATAGGGTTCTTTTCTGTATAACTGTAAACATTCTTCATTTAATGCCACCTTGAGGGTTTGTTGCCAAAAAGCTCTGCGTTTTATGGTCAGTCGACACAATAAAAAAAATGTAGCGGAAGTTCCTGTAATGTGTAGGAAAGTTCAGGTGCTCATCTTTGTGGTTAAATAAAAGACTAGGCTTTCTTCACGTCCAAGAGTAACTTTCTCCTATTATGTTTTTTGTTTTTTTACAGGGAAGCATGCCTGAATTTTCTCTGTAGTAATTGCAATAGGTTGAAATTTCCATTTGCTTTGGAGTTTAAACCAGACCTTATCTATCTTTTCTCTCTTGACAGAATCCCATAGAAATGGGTTCCTCAGCGCACTCAAGGACAGTCCTGCAAGATATCCTTTATTCAGCATAAGGATTCACGCTGGTGTGTCATTCGTGCATCATTTTACTGAGTGTGACCGCAACCTTGGCTGGTATAGAGTTCAACCACCATTTGCACTGTAATTAAACAAAGCCTTGTTTCAAATACAGCAGGGTTTATAACATGCCTCTTCATCTCAAGTCATGTTCTATGTGTCAGCATGCAAAGTGGCCCAACCTTCTGGTTTTCCTAGTTTTAGGATTACCTTTGAATAGGTACCATATGTCTTGTGTTTATAGTTCTTGTCACGAACTAGAAGCAGTTCAAATAGTCATTTCAAAAGAAGGTTTAGTAGCTTAATACAAAATAAAAAAAAACATTGCTTTGTGAGAGCTTAGTGAGGAATTTCGTCTCTACCATTAAAAGTATGGGTCATGTAAAGTATCTGGCATGAAAGAGGAAGTGTGTTTGTGTTGTAAATGCCACAGCAGATTCAGATAAAGCCTCTGTGCTTGTGTCATCTGTCAATGACAGTGTTTAATGAAAAGCAGGCTGTAAGAGAACTTGTCACAAATCAACCGTTTTGTGACTGATATGGAGTCTGTATGAGATGTGCCCCAAGGAGATTGGCATTTCTCTGAACATCTTTTCTATCTGTTAGAATATAAATACTTCAACACATTCACATGAATAATATTGTTAAGTAAAATGGGTAATACTTATCCAGTTTTGTTAACCGATTACAAGAGGCAGGAGGATTATATATAGATCAGATTTATTAACAGAAATACAAACACTTATTAACCCCTTGCTTTGCTAAAACAGCACCTAAGGGGAGACAAACAAATGACTTTGGCATAAAGCGCAGTGCTACAAGAGCCTAGCAATGACCAGACATGGCCCCAAATACATAGTCTTCACCTAAGGCACTAGCTAAGGTCAGCTAGCATCTATTAAAAGTCTAAAGACTTGTAGATTCATATTTATTTAGTTTACAGACAGTATTTTTTCTTCAGAAATTCATCAAAAACTGAAACTACATTTAAGTCTGGCTGAAATGCAAATAGCTTTCTATTTGTGCTATTTATGCTTTCTACATAGATAATAATATTAATAAGTTTCCTTCACTAGAACACCATCTGAGATTCAAACACAGAAAAGGAGCAACTCCAATAAGCGCATGTTAGAAAATGTCAAATAATTTACATGCCGTATCTGAGTAGACTGAGAACAGATACTTGTCTGTTTTTTTGTTTAAGATTCACAACAAAGGTTTTCAGCACGTGTTGATGTAGTCTACTGTCAGTTCCACATTCACACATTAAGTTTAGTGTGAAATGGGAGTCTGTGCGCTTCACAGGTCAGGGTGTTATCTAGGGAATTATCAAATGTGCAGACTTGTCCACTCTGTCCTTGTGGCGTGTGCATGCTCAACAATCTGACAGTGATAATTAGGGCATAGTGCAAACTTCGTAGGTTTTAAGGCAGCAGATTTTCCTCCACGTCTGCACTGACGTTTGCTTTCCTTGACCCTTCTTTACTGTGCTGGAGGTTGTTGTGTGTTTTTTCTCTGTGTGGTCAATAGTGGGACTCTCAGGCTTCCACACCTACCTAATTGGATCCAATCAGACCACCAATGAAGATGTAAGTAAAGTGGTTGTGTGTGTATTGGAATTCATTGTACAGATCAATCACAGTGTTATTCAGACTGCCTTTTTCCCTGTATGTTGCCATGAATATGTCAAACAACACAACATTAAAAGTATATTCCAGCTTCACTTTTCACATCCATAGACTGTGTTCCTCAGTCATGTATATACATTAAAAAACAAACAGTTTTAAAACACTTTAAGCATTTTCAGTATTTTGCTGAAAATGTGTCCATGTAATGCCCTTCATTTCATGTGTCCTAAATTACTGAGAAATTGTCACTGAGCCCACTGTTTAAAAGACCATACAGCCCATTAAGTCTGTTGTCTATACAACATTATGTTTATGTAGCAGTGTCCAGTTGAATGAAGGTTTATGGGCATGACAACTAACCTTAAAATCCATGCTCTGAACTGTCTAGAGTTGATTTTCTAACGAGTCAACCTACAAAGACTTTTTACAAAAACATTCGCTCTTTATTTCCAACGTTGGAAAAATCAGGGCATGGCACAGAACACCACTGTATTAGAGATTAAACTAAATGCTTTCATTAGACAGCTTTCATCATAGCTCTTTGGAGGTAGTTTCATTCTGTCACATAAGGTCAATAAGGTAAAAGACTATAAACTAAAGGCAGGCCTATAGGAATAACTTTACAAAATAATTACTCTGCTATTTTATTAGCAAATGTTCTGAGAAGTCTGTATATTTATATTGTTTTTGGACCTTTTTTGTCAGTTTAATTACACTGATGTCTAAATTTTGGGCTTATATGGTTTCTTTTTAAAAGGAATAAACAAAGGTTGGGAAACAAACAAAATCTAATTAGTCTGAAAGGATGTTTCTATAGTAATCTGTGGTATGTTTTTGTGAGGGTGTGTAAATCCAACAGACTGCACATTGCTGTCATTAGGTATTATGTGGTTATAATAGGGTGCTAGATATTCTCACTACAAAATGGCAAACTTAAAAAAATGGTGCAATTTTATTTTATATATATATTTTTTGTTTTATTTTTTTCATAAAATCATATATGTTATAACTTTATTCCATAATTCCCCTTTCATTTTCTTTCTCAAATAAAAAAAATAATTTTCTTTCTTTTTGGGTTTCTCCTCTTTCTAGATTAAGGGGAGTTGGTCATCAAAAAGAGGGAAAGACAACTACAACCCTTATAGCTATGGAAACATTTTTACAAACTGTTGCTCAGCCCTCTGTGGTCCTCTTCCACCCAGGTACGTTATAAAATCTCAGCCGTGGATAATTTAAACCTGAGTTTGCATATTTACATCACCTGTTCATTTCATTAACAATGGAAGTGATTTTAATTAGCCTGTAATAAGCTGTTGCATGTGCTGATAACCATTTATACATTTAAACACAAGCATGTTTTCTAGGTCACTTGGTTTTGCATTACCTTACCGGAGTGTAAAATGATTTTACCAGGGCAAATTAATTGACGTGTGCAGATGATCTTTTGTGATCAGGTTTGTGCAAACACAAGTGAAAGTGAAGTAATTGACTGAATGTGCTTGCACAGAGAAGACTTTGACCCCTACATTTAACCCATCCATGCACCCATTTAACTTATCTATGATGTCCTGGGAGACTTTAGTGGGGGTTACGAGCCTTGCTCAAGGGCACTTTAGTCATGTCATGTCGGTACACAGGATTGAACCAGCAACCACTTTCCATAGAAGGCTTTCCATTAGATTTTGGATCTTGGCTGTGCTGATTTGTGCTTTTTACTTTGTGGCAGCAGTTTGGGATAAAAACATAAATTTGATAGTCCATAAACCTTTGGCCATATAGTGTGTATTGTGAAATGATATTGCAACTGTCGAATACACAGTCCATAGTCTTAACTACAACTATAAGTACTGCTTTTCCTTTCACTACATTCTTGTCATTCTGTCTTTAAATATGAGTTTCATAAATGTTTGTGTGGCACAGTCCACTTCATTATAGCGTAAACTGTAGGAAAATGGTTTGAAATGAGTTCATACCTGCCCATGAGCACATTCAGTCTTATGTGACTGTTTCTCTGGACTATACGCTTGCAGGGGAACTGTTGCTGTGCCATTAAGGCTTTCATTTTGCTTAACGGAGAGATTAAACGCAGATGTTCTCTTTGGCTGCTGCGTTCTTAGCAAATTTATTGTCTGGGCCTCATTTCTGTAATACTACTAAGTCTTTCCATTCATTCATTTTAATGAGAAATCCTTTCTATCTCTGACAGCTTATCTCAGCTGAGAAGCTAGTCTATTTTCTTCTGCTTGTGTAGTCGTGAAAGCGACAACACTCTGTTAGAGGTAAAGCAACTGACAAAACTGTTCTCTCAGCTGTTTTTTTGTGCACAAAGGTTATTGCACGTGGTTTAGTGGTTAGGTCACTCCAGCTGAGTGTGAACAGTGTACATTTCACAATATGGATTGATCATGTTTATATTCGTTACATATATCTAATTAAACTCGGGTCGGAGAGCCAGTAAATGTGAGGACGTTTAATCTAGCATGATTTGCTCCTTAAGATAACTCCTTATCATCTATAATAGCAAATAATTATATAATCCTGTTTATTCAGGTTATATTACAACTTTATCTGAATATCATGACTATTATCTTGTGTGGCTGTAAAACGTCATTCACCTTCACACACATTGTACATTGCAACAACAGCACATTTCATTATTGCAGCATGTTCTGTAAATCAGCACACTAATCATTAATTATTGTTTGTTTTGACCACTGGATTGGACCGTAGCAAATGTATCTGTTCTTATTCTAAATCAAGGTAACCACGTTGAAATGACCATGATCAGAGATTTGCAATTATATTAGCGACCGTAGCTACTATACTGCAGTCCAACCTGAAAAGCTTCACACTTGAAGTAAAGTCAAGTGATTGACCTTTGGTGCTTGACCTCCACATTTAACCCATCCATGTGTTGAAACACACACTAGTTGACTGTACACACTAGGGGTAGTGAACTAACTTGTCTGGAGCAGTTGGCAGTTCCTATACATGGTTCCCAGGGAGCAGATGTGGGGTTAGGTGCCTTGCTCAAGGGCATTTCAATTGTGCCTTGTGGATTCTATGGAGAGGTGTCCGCTCCATAGACACCCTCCGGTTACAAGATCCTAACCTTAAGCCACTGCTCCCCTTTTACTGTGATATATGGGTTATCGCAAAAAAAGAGATTTACACCTAAATTGTTCAGCAGTCAGTGAATTGGTTTCAGTTAATTGTATTTGGCTGCACCACCTTTTTTAAAACAGCTTATAGCAGCTGTGATGCATTTGTTAACAGGAATCTGTATTACAGACGTTTAACATGACTACAAACTAATAAAATACACTGCATGACATCTTTTAGTAATCATATGTCAATTGGCTGTGATGTAAGAGGAACAAAACAATTCGGGATGTCCAGATTTTCGGAAATAATTAACTTCTTACCACCCTGTTGTTGATTATTTTTCCTGTAACAACACACCCTGTGGCGTTTTATTGTTTATTTGATTGCCAAGTCTAAAGTTGGAACGCAATTATGAGAACATAAAAAAAACAGAAAGCGCATTGGTTCTGGAAATAGTCTTGTATCTGTATCTGACCATTACAGCCTACGTGTTGGCCATATCACATGCAAATTCCACACTGGTGTTAGGATTGTCATCTCAAAGAGAACCGCTTATCTGACTTTCACTTGCAAAACTTGCAACAGCATGTTGCGTGCCAGTGTTGTTTACAAAGAACAAAATAAGGCACCATTATAACATCCAGACTTTAATCTCTGTTCGTTTCTATAATATTATAATGCTACTACACAGTGTAGTGGTTCTGTCCACTTACTGGCCCAGAAGCCTGTCGTCTTATAAAGCTACAGTTGTATTTCTGTAAATCTGCTAAAAGTTTCATATAAATAAAAATAAACAGAACTAAATGTTATGACGTTGTATATGACTTGAATGATGTTTGATATCCTGTTTACTAGTTTTGATAGCACATGTGCTCCGTACCTGAACATGCTACGTGCCTTTCCTCATTTCCCATCATGACAAGGTTACATCATTTTGCATACAGATCACTTCTTATCTCCACTCCAGCTCCACTTCAGCTCCCGGCTGCATTATAGCTTTCACTTTGTGCCCCTGAAGTGAACACATCTGTTAAAAGTCCACAGCAAGGCACGTTAAGCAAGACCTGCCCAGACTGGCATGCTTTCTTATAGTACAATAGATGGACTAAAATGTGGGCTGTTTTTTTTGGTGTGTGGACATGAAAGGAGACGAAAGAGAGATTGCTTCTCAAAATAAATCCCGCTTGGCACAATTTATAAAACCTATACAGCATGATCCTGGCACATGTTTTGGCTCTGTACTGAAACAGTGGATTTGTACTGAGCAGTGACTCTGTCTGTCCATATAGGTATCAGTGGTCTTTAAGGTCTGACTATAATAAAGAGGAGTATAAAATTTCATGGACTAAAGTTCTCTATCAGCAGCAGCAATTTCAGTCATATCTGTCTTACAGCAGTCATCTTTGACGGTGATGTAGGTAGTCAGCTGTAGAAGTGTTGGCACGCTTGATGAAACTGGGTTTTATAAAAGATTTTTTTTTGGTGGTTAATCTCATTATGAAAACATGAGAAACAGAAATCTAATCTTTAATTGAAGTGTATGTATGGCATCCCTGCAGCTACTGGCTCCCTGCAGTAGGCAATAATTCATGTGAAAATGTTATTCTGTCAGTTAGTGCCATGCTGTACGTGCAAATATTTATTCAATTATACAATTAACCATTCATGTGATTGTCTAAAATCATAAATATACAGCCCAAGAATTTCAGTAAATGTTTACACCAAACATGCACTAGACAGTTGGAGAAGGATGGGTTAAACTGTTTCTTTTTGGTGAGCCAGAGCCCACCGTAGCCTCAACTTCCTGTTCTTGTTTCAGAAAAGTGAAACCACAGTGCAGTCATCTGCTGTTATAACCCATCCAACTTTTCGAGATGTGTTTCGAGATGCCTTTCTGCTCACCACAGTTGTGAAAAGGTGCCTATGAGTAATGGTAGCCAACCTGCCAGCATGAACCACTCTGGCCATTCTCTTACGGTTTCTGTACCCACTGGGCAGCCGTGCCCTAGTGTTTAGGGAAGGTCACGGGTTCGATCCCGGCCCAGGGCAAGACACGACTGAGGTGCCCTTGAGTAAGGCACCTAACTCGCCCAACTGCTTCCTGGGCACTGTGGTTTGGGGCTGCCCCCCCGCTCCAGGCAAGTGTGTTCACTGCCCCCTAGTGTTCTCTGGTGTGTGTGTGTTTCACTGCACGGATGGGTTTAATGCGGAGGTCACACCTATGTGCACACACAGTAAGCAAATAGTTCACTTTCATCTTTCATCTTTAACAAAGGCTTTCTGCCCGCCACAACCACAGCGTACTGGATGGTTTTTAGTTGTTTGCATCATTCGGTGTAAGTTCTTGAGAATGTGTGTGTGTTGTGTGTGAAAAACCCAGGAGATCAGCAGTTTCTGCATTACACAAACCAACCCATCTGTCACAACAACCATGCCAGGGTCAGAGTCACTCAGATCACATTATTTCCTACTTCTGATGTTTGAGGTGAACATTAACTGAAGCTCTTGAACAGTATCTGATGTATGATTTTATAAATTGTGCCACAGTCACATGATTGGCTTATTGTATAAACTGGATGGATGAATAGGATAAGAAAAAAAAATTTTATGCACATTTACAACCTAAAATGTTTTAGTATTTATTTTCAAATAATTTTCCTGATACCTTTTATTCACTTGCACTGCAACATGTACTGTACACTAATACACTGAATATAGACTAAACCCTTCTGCCTCAGTGTGATGCCAATTATAATCAACATGTTAGACGAGTGACGGCCGCATATGTCAGGCATTCGTTTAAAGTGGACTCGGTGGATGAACAGGATTTGAGTTGCTCATTAACCTTTTCTGCTCTGACCCTTCTGTACCAGTCTCAAACCTCAACATACACTCATGCATTGTCTGGCATGTTACTACAGGCCCTGTTGTTAGTCAGCTCTTGATTTATTTTAGTGTGTTCAATGTCAGGCTTTTGAATAGGTCCTGTGCTGTAACACTAACTATACAGTACCATTTACTGGCTGAAACACGTCATTTGTGAGTTTGTTTTCTGTTCTCTCGTGCTGTGTACGAGTTGTACGATGCTGCCCTGAGTGTGTAATTTGACTTAACGTGCACAGTGGTAACCTGCTGATGATGAGAGGTTTTGTGCTGCTAATTCAGCATCTCGCTTTTTACGTGATCGCATGTCAGAACGTCTGTGTCTTTGTCCCCACAGTCTCATTGACAGAAGAGGCTTGGTCCTGCCCAATACGCCGCAGCCTGCACCACCCACGAATGGTATCACAATGTACGGTGCCACTCAGTCCCAGACCCGCATGGTAAGTGAGAACTCGATGTGTGCAATGACAGGAAACTCGAAAACAGAATTATTTACGAAAGAGCTGTACTGTCAGTTGATTTTTTTTCCACCCTCTTTTTGCAGTGTAATGGGGTAATATGACAGGTAAAGACTTGTAAAAGACCTGTAAAAAAAGAAATAACCCCTTCCAACTCGGTCAAAAAAAACACATGACTTACATTATAATAACCCGAATTTTATTCAATGTCTTTTCTTTTGCACTAATATTTTTGTGAATAATTATAACAATGACCAGTTGCAGTTATAATAAATTATACATTAGCATAAAATAAATAGATTAAGTAAAACAGCACAAAATATGTACACACACACACACACACACACACAGATCAGCCATTAACACTACAAAACCACTGATATACTAGGCAGCAAATCAGCAGGCAGTTCTTGAAGTTGATGTATTAGAAGCAGGAAAAATGGGAAAGTTTAAGGATCTCAGTGTGTCAAAGTATGCAAAGTATGTGGTTAGAAGGGGGGGGTCAAGGCTAGACCATTTGGTCTGATCCCACAGAAGATCCACAGAATCCAGATCCACTGTTTCCTGATGTCTTGGCACCAGATACCACAGCAAGAGGGAGAGAGAAGGAGGGGGGATTTTTTTTTTGTTAAAGTTTCCTGATTTCTCCTTGGAAAATTTCATAGACTTTTTTCTAATTGAAATTATGAACAGTGGCAACATTTCTGACGGAAAGTAAACCTCTGAACCTCTGTTTTTCATGGTGGAGGAAAGTGATGTTGTTATAAAGCAGTAATGGATCATTGCACAAGATGCACAAAGAATTGTTTTGTAAAGCCACTCAAACCAAAACTGTATTGAATTGTGAGGTTTAAGAGAGCCCTGCCTCTATACAGATGAAACTGCTATGTTATGAAGCATTCTTTTTAAACCCCAGTATCCAGAAATCTTCTTTAAAAAAAAAAATTTGTTCAGCATCGTGGGTAGTCAGCAATCAGCCTATCGCATGCCCTGCTGTGTGACGTCCTTCATGTGTGAAAATAAAAATGCACCATTTCCAGGAATCTGATGGCTTGCTGTGGGCTGAGCCTGAGCAAGCCTCAGCTGGACAAAGTCAGTGCCAAGGCACGTCAAACACAGCGCAGTGCCAGACTCTTCCTCTAGTCTCTCCACTAACCCCGCTCTCTGGCCTTGCCGTATGAAATCCCTAATGCCACTGTATGTAAATTTAAATGCTAATAGAGATCATGACTTCAATTTAAATTATTCAAATTGAATTCACAACACAGGCACACCTGGATTCTGGTCACAGTTACACTTTGGTTACAGCTGATTGCTCAGTGCAAACCCGATCACGAATAATGTTAGGAGTAAGGCATGGCACCATACGCTGTTATAGGAAAATGATCAACAACCGTGTGGATAGTGAGAAGCAGGGCTACAGTTATCACCCTAGGATTTTCTTTGGATTTGCCCCTCTATTGTGCATTAGTTTAATTTAACAACATAGTCTGGAGTGTGTTCCACTTATTATACCACAGTGTACAAAACCTCACACATTTTGATAGTTTATAGTTAGATTTATTATTGTGGATTGTCCGAGAGATACTTTTCAGTTCTCACTTGTGTTATAGCCACGATAAACACGTTATTCCTTCACCAGCCTCTTCCCCTCTCTCTCTCTCTCTCTCTCTCTCTCTCTCTCTCTCTCCCTGTCTCTCTCTCTCTCTCTCTGTTTTTCCTCTCTCTGTTGCTTGTTCTCACTGTCTCTCTCTCTCTCTCTCTCTCTCTCTCTCTCTCTGTCTCTCTCTCTCTCTCTGTTGTGCCCTCTCTTGCCATCTTTCTTACTCCCTTTTTTCTCTACTGCTCTCTCATCCCCTTTCATATTCTGTCAGCTGTCTGTTTTTTTAAATCTGTGTATTATTATCCAACTCCGTTTATGTGAAGCATCTGCCATACCAGTCCCTGTGTACGAGCTGTTACTATAGAAACACAATGCATTAGAAGAAGGGTGTTACTATTAACAGTAAATTACAGCGAATTCTTCATGTTACAGCCAGACGTACCGTCTGAGCCATGCTGTTATCATGAAAATAATACACACCACTTTGTGACATACTATAACAAGTGCATTTGTTTCTACAGTATACACCAATCAGCCATAATATTAAAACCCCCAAACCACTTGACAGGCTACATGGTCTTATTTCTGTGGCACCTGTCTCAGTCAGTTCTCAAAGCTGATGTGGTAGAAGCAGGAAAAATGGGCAAATGTAAGAATCTGAGTGATTTTTGACAAGGACCAGACTGTGGTGTCTAGACGACCGTGTCAGCTCATCTCCAAAACAGCAGGTCTTGTGAGATGTTCCTGGCATGCAGTGATTAGTGCCTACAAAAAGTGATCCAAGGAAGGACAACCGGTGAACAAGTGACAGAGAACCAAGGCTCGCTGATGGGCGTGGCGTGGCGTGGTGTGCGAAGGCAGGTCAGAGCTGTTTGAGTCTGTTCCAGCAGGTGGTGTTAATGTTATAGCTGATTGGTGTATATGTATGCCATTTAAATTACAGCCAGAACTACTGTCAGAGTTTGTGTTACAGAAACATAACGTATTCTTATCCGTGCCAGTACACTCTTGGGTTTCACATTGTGTTCCTAACAGCGTTTCCCTGTATGAAATGTTCTGCTATTCTGTAGACTTTTATATAAAAATACTGATAGATGTATCATACCATTATTCCCACAGTCAGTAATTGTTTCAGGATTTCCTCTGCTACATTTTGGGCCTGACTTATCGAGGCAGCAAGTTTTCAGTAATTACTTTTCAGTTTTTTGTCCCCTTGCTTGTCTGCACATTTTCCTACTCTCTCTTTCCTACAGCCTCTAGAGAAATCCGCAGCTCAGCTCCATCTTAGTACAGGCTGTTGCCAGCTATCAGCAAAATGCACCAACCCTTCCCTCTGTAAATTATTGATATAAGTCCAAAACTCTTAATATAATTTACCAGCACATTCTGAAATCTTAAAAAAAAAAAAAAAACAGTAAAAAGTCTCATGTGATGATGGGTGGGTGATATGACTGAAAATATATACATACTTAAAGGGCAATAAAAACTGCTAGTAAAACAGCTTGTTTTAAACTGCTAGTGGTTCTGAAATATAAAAGATAGATGGATAATAAATGGATAGATCAATAGATAAAATTAGTTGTTATACTTTTATTTAACATATTTCAAACAAAAAGCAACATGACCTTAAGAAACCCTGAACTATTTATTCAATTAAAAAAATAATTTAATGATATTACTTTTCATTTAATTTAAATTTCAATATTTAATTAATTTAGTAGTAATTCGTCACATTGTCTAACCCTAAAGCTGATACTGCTCGTAATGTAAAGTGAGAAGTACAACTAGAGAGTGACCTCTTATTATAGAAATTATTTTGTCAGTGTTAATGTCTTTTTTTTCTTTTTCTTTTCTTTTTTTTTTTAATTCTTCCCCCTCTGTCCAGTATCTCTTTGGACAAGTCGACTGCACTTTTCTAATGTCAGAGGGGCGTTCCTCTTGTCATGCTGTGTGATTTTGATAATGTGCCAAATCTCATTCCATGCCACAGAACACCACAGGAACCGGTTCGCAGCAGGAAAGAGATTTGTGAAATATAAGATGCATGTATTCCCCTCCCTGACCCCCCCCCCCCCCCTAATCACCACCTTTCCCCTGTCCTGTACCATTATTTTTACTCATGCTGATGTCCTGATCAAGATGGACTATTATGGCGCTGGTTTTGTAATTGAATCGATGTTTCTATTTGCGCTGGCTATGGAATAGCCCATTACCACACAGCTATAAATGTTCCAGTCTCTATCGAAGGAAAAGAAACTAAAAATAAATCAACCTGATGACCAATTTGCTTGCAAAAAAATAGAAAATGTTAAAGAAGGTGAAGTTAATATTATAGGCCGTGATCGAGGGCACAGGCTGTTACACGGCACTTATCTTTACTGATCATAAACATTAGAATGTGCCAGCGTCAAACACATCAACAGAAAACAAGAAAATTACTCAAATCACACTGCTAATGCAGCCAAGAACTTGAGAAGGAAAAAGTGGGAAGAATTTCCAATATGGTGTTTCTATTTCTATCTAATCAGGCTTACATTACACGTAATGAAAGTCAGAAACTCTTCCAGAGAAGCAGCTGAATATGGCATCAGTAGCACAGCTGGAAAAGTGAAGCAGGCTAACGGATAGATGATGGTGCTAGCGGCCTGCAGTGTGAAATCAGGATAAATTTTGCATGCAAAGCAAATACTTTGTTCTACCACGGTGTGTTTAAATCCCTAATTCTGATTGGTTGATTGGTTGATCTGTTGATTACATTTCCATTATAGCAGCAGTCAGTTGGTTTAGATTAATGTACTTGTTCATAAACATTGTCATTTCTGTAATAACAGTGAACGATACAGAGCATGTTATTTAACAGAGAAAAACATTTCAAGGTTATCTATGTTGGAGATGATTGATTAGTGTTTATTCGAAGCCTTCAGTGGTTGTGCCTTCGCCTACTCAAGCCCTAGGGTGCCGAGACATGTGACAGACACCCAAAATAAATCAAGAATAGCTAGAGGTCAAAATGCATAATCCTGGTCCAATCCCATCGAAGATTCACAGAAGGATCTGTTGCTAATGTATTAGTGCCGGATACCACAGAACACCTTCAGAGGCATTGTGGAGTCTTGAAAGGTCAAAGCTGTTTAGGTCTTAACGTTATGGCTGATCAGTGTATGTTGTCAGTTTGAGTGACATTGTGACTGTTATTATTCTGTGGGGCTCATGTGAACTGGTTACATCTGACAATGCTGGAAAGAGTAGCTTCTCTAGTTTCATATAAAACCTGGTATGTTGAAGTGGAAAAAGAATTATGTGTAGTGTTTGGTTCATTTTACTAAAAAAATTGCCGAATTATTTGTTATATTTACTTTTTACATTTTTTTTAAATTAAATTACATTTAATTTACTTTTTTTTTTTTTTAATTCTCAGTAACATGACAAGCTCAATTTGTGTCAGTTATGTTTTTTACACTGAGTAAGATTTGTTACAAATGTGTTCAATGATTAAATGGACGAAGTTAAATAAGATCCGAATTCCCCCCCCCCCTTCATTGAACTCGTCCCCATTTACACTGATGCACAAACCTCCGCCCCCTAAAACTAGAGATTTAGTGACTAAAAGGAGGACTGTCATGATATCAAGTGCACTCGGGTTCTCGGCAAGTTTACAACTCTAGGATATAGGAGGATATGACAGGGTGTTGGGGGAGTGTATGTACCATGATAAACAAGAACCCAATCCAAATACAAACATACACTATGGACTCAAAGGCAGGTTTCCAAACTCTTTTGTGAAAATGCGGACGGGCTCAGTGAGGGGGGTGGGGGTTCGGATCTTATTTAACTTGAGCCATTTAGTCATTAAAAAATAATTTTTTTATAAAAAAAAGCAAAACAAAAAAACCCAAAAATGCATCCTGTCGTACTGAAAAAATGTAAAATCTAAAAATAAAAAAAGTGCAAAAAGTGACATACTTTGACTTTTTTTTTTGGCAACACTACACGTAATTCTTTTTCCATATATAGTATTTTAATTAAAAACAATCATTTTGGTGTCAACCCTAATATTAATGCTGAATTATCTGAAGGGAAAATAAATATTTCTCCAATTCTACTTTTTACAGCTTGTATTCCATCTTCCTTCCTCTCTCCCTCAACTGTGAAATTTTTTATAACTTGGAGCGTAGTCTGCTGATCAGTCAGTCTGTTTAGGTGTTCTATAAATACACAAGTTCACCATAGGACAAACAAAAAGAGCATCTTTGTCAGTGACATAAAAAAGATACTGGAGAGAGAGAGAGCGCTGTGTGACCTGACGGGATTTGAGCCCTTAAACTCGCTGCAGCACTGAGCTTGTGTAGCTCTTTGTTCTCCTTCAGCCAGAAGGTCCTGCCTTCTTGGTAATGATAAAGGCCTTTTGAAGTCACTTGCTTTCACAGTTTCACCATCGTTCGTTTGATCACAAAAGGCGTATTTTGCGGCAACAGGAAGCGGTGTATAAAGAGTGACAATGCTACAAGCATAGCTGTAAATAGACTTTTCCAAAAACTGTGTCGGCATTTGGGGAAGGGTGGAGGTCTACAGGTGCCAGAAATACTTGGATAACAGCCTTTAATATGCATACGACTAGCACTTTAATGTGCATATGACTAGTAATATTTAACATACTCATGTGTATATCCACAAAATAAGTATAGAGGAGTTTGCATTCATATA
>JAOVVF010000002.1:18852292-18862487 GCA_028565595.1 Duopalatinus emarginatus
AGCATGCAGAGCTATATGCTTGACTTTAAGAACCCAGAACAGGAAGTTGTCTTTTTTTTATTCATTTATTTTTTTTCAAATTGAACTGTCGATGACTCGGCATGTAATTAAATATTTATGCCGTTATTGATTTAGTTCTTTCATTTCTGAAGTTTGTTAAGATGCTTATTTTCACTTCAGTTCTAACAGAAAAAAAGAGTAACCTAAAGTTCTTTAGTTCATTTTTGTCAATACTGAACTCTCATGATCTTCTTTTTATTATAATAACAGCCATGTTCTGGTGTTTTCAAAGGAGTGATCAGTGACCTGTTATTTTTTAAGATCGCTTCACATCATCGGATATGATTATATGCTTCATTTCACAATCCTGGTCACCTTCATTTCACCAACAATTTAGTCACTTATTTATTGTAGTAATCATATGATGCATTTTGTGGAATGTGAAACCCAGCAATCTGAACAGAGAGGCTGTGTTTAAAGGACTAGTGAAGACTTGTGTGTTCAGCGAGATGTGCATTTCTGAATAATTCAGTTGACTGACTCCTGCTGGTTCCCTTGCATTTGTGTAGAATGAAATCCTACAAGTCTTGACTTAAAGTCATACTGATGCACTGTAGTTTCAGCTACATTTCTTTCCTTTACTTTCATTCATGTGTCCTTACTTACAAAGTGCAAATCTTTTAAATCATAAGCAATTTATAACAATAGGTTTTATTTTTCCACTGAGTCTTCTGTTTAAGTGATTTTCCTGATCCTGCCATTCCATTTCTGTGAATTTTAAGCAATATAGATGAGTATTAGATCTATGTAGATCTCAAACTCAATTTTAGGTGCATGTACCCAGCCTATAAATCTATATAAGTACAGAAACCTAAAGGAAAATGTGTGTAGTTATATGGTTGAGAAATGCAACACTGAGTCTGTCCCAGAGCTAGCATCCATTCCTTCTCCACCTTACCACATTAGACATGTCTTCTTGACCGGTCACCTCTGAGGTAAGGTGATTGTCAGGAAATTGGTTATGCCACCAACTGGGACAACCAGATTTAATGGAGCTTCACAATTGCACATTAAAAAAAAAATCTAAAATTTAGCTGTGTCCTAAATCTGCACACTTTGCTTGATGGAGCACACTATTTACTCGTCTTCAAATTGATTTATTTATTTAGAAAACAACTAAAATTATTTATTTGACGTTTAGTTGACAAGCCTGAGAAAAGTAGTAGTTCCTCAGTCCTATGTACTGTGATTGGACATTATGTAAAATAATGCTGATGGAAATGTAGTAAATGTAGTACTAAAAGCAGTACTTCATCACAATTGTGCCACTATTCAGTGATGACACAGAGTGTTCTATTGCTTTTATACAACAGTTTAGGAAATTAATAAAGGATAAAATAAATTGAGTCATGACAATAGCATTTAATATGTTTTAATGTTGGTGTTACCTTCCGACAAACAGCTTCTTGCTATGCAACTATGACACACTCCACTCACTCACTGTACAGCCTGCAGCTCATTCTTCAGCTCCTTACATAGACCAGCACATTCAATTCAAGTCCATTTCCCACTCAGATTTTTTCTTGTCTTGTCTGTTTGCTAATTGTTTGTTGTGTTCATCTCTTAATACTTTTAGTTTCATTTTTGGTCATTCCTGCTTTGTTTTACTCAGGGCATTTATATACAAACATGAACATGCAGGTGTGTGTGTGTGTTGGATTCTTAAATAGTTTCTCTGATAATCTAAGCTTTATTTGTTTGGCAGCACACACAAGGCAGGCAAAGATTCATCAGAAAAAGCTACAATTACAAGATGCTACTATCTTCATTTTTGTCAAGCTTTAAGCTGCAGACATGATGTTTTTCCCCCACAGGCATTTAAATCATTCAGCTTGATCACTATAATGATAGCTGGCATCTGTCTACAATTCATATAATATGATCATCGTCCAAAGCCTAATAATGATAACTGAAACATCTATCATTCATTTTTAAAATTGTATTGAGAGGTGAGAAATTGTTCTGCTGTAATTGTTTTTGAAAGGTGTACCTGAAGGGAGCACAGATGTTTTATCAGCACAGAGTAATCAATTGTTCCCAGTGACCAAACAGTGTGCTTAATGTTGTTACGCTTAATGAAAATGGTCGATTATGGTTTTAGAAAGGTTTGGCTCTGCTCGGCTCAGCTGAATAAAAAGATGTGCTCTTTTGTGTGATGCAGCGTTTCTGTGTTAAAATAATGACACTAACATCTTTTACTTCTGCTTATTCACTTCAACCCTGATCGATAACAATTTCTTTCCAATTTCCTCCCTGTTCATCCCATCAAATTACATCTTCCACCCCCACCCCCTTTTATTTCTGTGTATCTTCTCTATCTTTTATTCAGTGTGACCAAGACCAGTGCATTCAGAGCACCAAATTCGTTTTGCAGGCTGCCGCTACACCTTTGCTGCAGAGTGAGACCCCAGTCATGGCTGATGAGTCATCGGTGCCTGGCAGGCCAGCTCTAGGCGCTCCGTGCCCGATGCTTCCTCTCGGACAGCCCACGCCACCCACCTCCACCCTGAGTCTGAGCTGTGAAGCTGAGAGCCTGAGCCCTCCCGTCCCCGACACCCAACACCACTTTCTTACGCCTGACGACGCCCCCTCACCCCCAGGCATGCTGCCCTGCACAAGCCCGCTGGACCACGGCCACATGGCTCCTTTCTACAACCCTGCCAGCCAGGACTCTCTACACGAGGACTCAGTCAGAGGTCTGGTCAAACTCAGTTCTGTTTAAATAGACTGATGTGTGGTCATCTTTGTGTGTGTCTCTCACACTCACTGCCCTTTAATCTGTGCCAAGAGCATACATGCTCATCATTGTAACTCTTTAATCTCAGTGATATGAGCAGCCCAGAGTCACTCAGTGTGGACTTTAAGACATATAAACTCAGTCTGCCACACTTCCAAGTCACAAAGTGAGCTGCCAAATCCGTCTTTGCTCCTCTGACTGACTAGGCACAGGAGCTGCTGCCCTCAAGGTTGGGTAGCTTTGAAAAACAAAGGGCTGTAACTAACTCAGTGCATCGAACCGTTTAAGAAGAGGACATTCCACTTGAAAAGCTGCTTTTTGTGTTACTTGCTGGGATTCACTCTGTATTTTGGGCCTGATTTGTTTTTTGTTTTTTTTTTACTCAATCTCTCCCTGACTATTGGGAATGGACAGTTTTTGCCTTCCTGTCTTCTGAGATTCTTTCACAGTTGATAACGTAAGCTGTTGTCATGTTGCATATGTGTACACTTTTCTTTTTTTACTATTTTTTTTTTTAGAGAGAATGTGGTATTGTGTTGTGGCACACAAAAAAATGCTCTCCTTCTCAACAAACTGATGTATATCACGTGGATATTACTACGTTCCCTGAGTTGTAATAGGATTCTCTAAAAGCTGTTCCTGCATCTTTAAAGCCTCAGTGTTGTATGCTGCAAAGTTCCCTGGTCCGCATAAACACAGTGTTATTACGTGATGATTGCCTCTAGTGGATGTCTTACCAACACGACCTATGATACTGTGTCATGAAAAGAAAATACACTGCCCAATAAAATCTGATTCATTATAAGCACCAGTTACCTACTTAATTTCACTGAACATTAGGATGGCTGATAAAAAAAAATCTAAATAAATTTTAAATGTACTTTTTTTTGCAATAACATTTACATTTACACTGCTTAGTTAATTACTTGGACTTGCAAATAGGCCAGGATTCAAGAACTCGAAGCGAGAATACTACTAGCATGTAGTATCAATTTACTTACCAAACATACCAAAAACTATCCCACACTAGAGATAACCTGAAGAGAGAATAAAACACAATAGTCACTATGGACAAGCTGAAAAGAGAACAAGACAACTACAAACAATAGTCACTGCTTAATTAAGTGCTGGTAGAACAGATGAGTCTTTAGTGACTGCTGTATTGACATCTAGGGGAAGTTCATTCCACCACTTTGGTGCCAGGTCAGAGAAGAGTTTGGATGTTTGCCTCCCATGTGTCTTGGATGATGGCGGGTCAAGTCTGGCTGTACTTGTAGCACGAAGATGCACACCTGGCCTTAACCACTGCCATCAGCTAGAAAGGAGCCGAACCGTTTTTGGTTTTATAGCATCAGTGGTTTTATATCTGATATGAGCTACTACAGTAAGCCAGTAAAGGGTTTGCAGAAAGGGTGTGAGCTTCCCTCGAGAGAACTGGTCAAATTCTTTGAATGTTGCGAAAGAGAAATCTGCATGACTGAGCCAAGTTAGGAACATGAACAGAGAAGAAGAACTGGTTGTCAACAACAACTCCAAGACTACGTAGTTCTGGCGGTCATCATGATCTTTCGATTTCCTTCGAGAACACTGATCACTTCAGTTACAATTAATCCTGGGATGTAGATCAGCTCTGTTGGGTGTCATTAGCATAATGGTGGTAGGAGAAGCCATGGGAAGTCATGAGATTTCCACGAGAGTGAGTGTAGCACGAGAACAGAAGGGGGCCAAGCACTGAGCTTTGTGGGATGCCAGTGGAGAGTTTGCATGGTGCCCCCCATGTTACCTGAAACTCCAGTTAGAACAGGATACCGGTCTGTAGTTGTTAATGATGGTGCTGTCAAGACTGGGCTTTTTTAAGATGGGAGTCACCCTAGCAATCTTGAATGAAGCAGGTGTTGATGATAGAGGAGATGAAGGGTGGGAATTCCAGGGAGATTGTCTAAAGCAGTGTAGAAGGGATGGGATTAAGTGGACAGGTTGTGGGACTGCTGGATGTCAGCAACTGAAGTACTTTGTCTGTTGAAAGAGGAGAGAAGCAGGTTAGAGATGCAGGAAATAAGTTGTGTGAGGGCACATGGTGGCCTCAGAGGGTGGAAAAAAAAAGGTGGCAGATCGTGTTGATCTCAAAGAAGACAAAATTTTCTGCAGTAAGTGAGGTGGGGGGAGGGGTGGGGAGAGATGAAAAGATGCTAAAAAGCGTGCGAGTATCTGATGCTTCCAGCTTCTCTCTGTAGAAGGGGGAGTTTGCAGCAGTAACTTTCTTTGGAGAATTTGCCAAGGACAGTTTGGTAGGCCCTGATTTCCTCCACCACCTTGCCACCATTCTTCTTTTAGTTCTCGGCGGTTGTTACGCAAGACTTCCTTTAGCCAGGAAGCGAGAGGTGCAGATCTTGCAAGACTGGAAGAAAGGGGACATGAGATATCAATAGATAAAGATAGGGAGGAAATAAAACGTATTTGTTGCAATGTCCAGGGGAAGAGCAGAAAAATAGTCAGCAGTAATAGAAGGTGAGAAGTTAAGGTTGTGACAGGTGTTGGAGGTGTGTGTGGCAGCTGGGGTGAGAGTTGGAAGGGAAAAAGAGGGAGAAAGTGATGATCAGAGAAGTCGAGAGGTGTTACTACTACTCCTGTCACTGAAGCAGGTCTGGTGAACAAGTCCAGGATGTTGCCTGCTCTGTATGTTGGAGGAGACTGGCTGAAGTTGAGATCAAATGAAGATAAGAAGTGAAGAGGGCAGGATAACTGCAGCTCGTCTGATGGCAAGTTGAAGTGACCAAGCAGGGTGATTGGAGTCTTATCAGTAGGGAAGAGACTCAGAAGAGTGTCTAGCTCCTCCATGAAGTGACCTAGAACGCATGAAGGACCACAAACATCAGGAACTTTTATAAGAAACTTGATAAAGACACACCATTTAATTAAACTTCCATCCATACCAGATTAAATATGACAAGTGCTACTATTGTATAATCAGTTTTAAAGATAGTGAACATTATCTTAAAAACTGATTATACAATAGTAGCACTTGTCATACACTGGTGTTATTGTTCTGAAATAACAGGAGCCACTAAAATGTAATCTAATTTTCAGAAAATTAATACATCTATAAACCAACCACATTCCTTTAACAGCTATCCCTTCTGTAGTGTGGGTGACTGCTACAGATCAGAACTGTCGTCATTTGCTAACCTGTTTAGTCTGATAGAATCTGAAGGGCAGTTGTTTTATTATTAATAAGTGACTATATGAAGCAAAGTCAAGACTACAACTATTACACTTCAAACTCCTTTAGATAAGACAGACATGCCTGAATATTTTATTTAAATTGTTGCATGTTTTTTTCACCTCAAGACCTTTGAACTTCAATTACATAAAACTAATTCCTTTTAATAAAAATAAAAAGAATAATCCTTTTAACAAAAATAAAAGCTTATTCTTTAGCCTTCAAATATTAATAAGCTTTAACATTTTGCTATGACTTTTTCCCCCACTGAAAAAAAAGTATTCACATCTGTGGAAAGATGAACCTATTTTATAATTAGCTTTCACGGTAGGATTCGTTAATGTGTGCTACAAAATTATTTCACATTAATAACTCCTCAACAACTGCCTCGGGAATTATAATGACTTGTAATGAGTCAGTCAGTGTAATATAAATAAATAGTAAAAGAAAAAATGTAAGTTACATCAAAACACGAAAAGGGGAAAGAAATCGATCAATAAAATGTGTAAATAAATACATAATAATAATAATAATAAAGGGGGAAATAGTGACACTGAATGATTTTTAACCTGGTCAAATGTAGCTGTTGCCTCTAATTCACATGGAATAGATGATTACAAGGAGTTACGAATAAATGTCTTCCCGTTTCTCAGTACAGGCAGTGGATGGAGATTAAAGGTGGTGGTCTAGACCTTTATAGAAAACGTCTGTCCCGGACACTTCTAAATATTAGACAACTTCACCAGTAGGAACCACACAGAGGTAATTTGCATAATCTGAATTAGAAGGCAAGAAAATCATCTTAAGGACGTTCATAACATGAGTTTGATACCTGGAAAGACTGGACTACAACATTGAATAATCTGTAAGGTCAATGTAGATTTTATTACATGCTTTATTAAATACAAGGAAAGTATAAAGCACATTAATTATAATAACGCTGTTACTCCGTAACAATACATTTGCACTCTTTGCAAACTGATTATACAGTCCTCCATTTTAACCAAACAAACATGACTAGATAATTACCCTCTATTGTGAGTGCAGTCCATTTTTATCATGTTTACTTATCGCAGTTCTTCACCATGAACATTTAACAAAACAGCATTCTGAATGGTTGATTATTCCAATCTGCATCTAGTATTAAACAGAATCCACTGACCCACATTTGTTCATTTAAATATTAGGCACATTAGGCAAATTCGTACCCTCATATTTAATTACTGGAGCCATTTTGTTCCAAATGTTTCCATTCACAGTCTGGTTTCATCACAACTGCTGTTATATTCGAGACATATTTATTTAATAGTCCTTGAGGTTATTGAGCTTTAGATTCAATTTAATTAGTGGCCTATGGCTATAATAACTATAATTAATAGTGTTTTCCATAACATATTGCACTAACTGAGAAACTTTCAACTCCCAAGTTAAAATAAAACTCCATATACAATAAAGCCTCCACATGATCTCCTTTGCCTATTTTCATAAAGATTGCCAACCATATTGAAGTATAACAAATTTAATCGTGGTTCATCTCAACCACTGCAATGTCACTTTAAAGCTTTAAATAAAAATCAGTGGCTATGCCTCAGAGATAGCAAAGCATCTTCACTCATCCGGATAATAGCTTTTATAACAGCTTTCTGAGTCAATAGTAAATCCTCTGTGCATGTCGTTCACACTGTCTCATCTCATAAATTCGACCCTGATATTTTAATGCGTATTTATGTCGTTGTGACATAAGGCGAGTACGTAGCCGCTGATTATGCATGTTTTTATTATTATTTTATTAGCTAATTGCTACGCTAGGGGAAAAAAAAGTTCATTGGATCCAGGTCTTAGATCATGTTTTGGAAACGGAGCCCTTTCCTCACATGCAGTGGTGTGCACTGGGCTTTCTGAGTCAGAGAAACAGCTGTGTATTCATTAATTGGCTGTAAAAAAAAAAAAAAAAACCACACACACACAACACATAAGTGCTGAAGTGAGCATGTGCTGTTATTGATCTGAAAGTCACCAGAGCTTAATGTCCTGTAAGTCCAGGTCTCCGAGGACCTCCAGCTGGTTGATGGAGCTCAGGTCCTGCACTCGGTGTCTGTAATCCAGCAGATGCTCTCCGTTTACAGCGATTTTAAACTGGTGAGTCTGGCACAGGATGATGATCTGAGGATACGGACAACACAACAGGAGCAAGATATTTCTATCTTGTTTCATGTCAACACTCAAGTATCATACAACGTTTTTTTAAATTTTGTTAGTTTTTTGTATAATCATTCACCAAAGACATTTCTGAAAAACTGAGGTTATATAAGTCACCATGATATGGAGTTATAATTAATAAAAATAATAATAATCTCCAAATATGTGTCCGTCTGATCCTTTACGAGTGTTAAAGTCAGAGCTCTCCTCCAAGTGTGTTCAGGATAGACAGACAGACAGACAGACAGAAAGAGATATATCTAGACACTTTATCTAGCGACAAAGTTGTAAATTGCACTTTACGAATGTGGTGTAACATAGCCAGCATATCTTTACGTTTCAGTGAGTATTACACATTGTACAATTCTGCTTGAACAGTAGACGGAGAGTTCTTTCTTCGCAGACGCTCAGAGGGATGGTTGCCAGGTCTTAGCAAAACTCGGATAACTAACTATCTACAAATCCAAAACTTTGTTCATGTCTAGAAATTACAATTCAATTCCTGATGATGCCACAGGCAGGAACGCCAGAAGTCTGCAATTATTTACATAACACTGGCTTTGCTGTCAGGAAGGGAGTATACTAATACTGACATACTAATATTAACCACAATAACACTAACCAAGTGTAATTTACTGAACATCACATGTTAAAAAACAGCTAGAAAATGATGTGGCATAAATGGACATAAACCTAATTCATATAGTTACTGGAATAGATCACACACACACTAGTATAATGGAAAACAGACGCAGGAGAGAAACATTTCAGTTCAGGAAAGCCAGTCATGTTTTCATCACCATACAGTAGAATAACTCCACCATGTGAAGTATTTTCTCAGACCACCTTAAGGATGTTACAGGACAAGGTCACATGCAGAAATAACAATAAAGGTGAACCTGAGATTGTCAGATGCTCTGTCATGCTAGAGCAACTACAGGGAAAGTCTCTCCTCCTAACTCTTACTGTGATGGGAAAGTCACAAGTGCTCATACTCACACTCATACCTCAAAGTATTTTCCTGCTGTGAATGGGAAGTACGACAGCTCAATCTCCTCCGGTCCCCAAGACTCGCTTAAGTAAGAGTTGCGGATCAACGTGCCTGCTTTGATCCGTGCGTTCAGGTGTAGGGCGATGTTTTTCGTCTCGCTGCACCTCAGGTTTACAGAGAAACTGAAACACACAGACATGCTGTTATACTGTGAGTGTTATACATAATAATACATTAAATTATTAGTGCTGATGTACCTGTGAGGAAATAAGCTGACGTGGCCCTTAATCGTAATGTGCTGTCCAGGACTGAGCCCTTTAAGTATACTGCCTCTGTAGGGTATACTCTATAGGAGGGGAGAAATTGTCTCATGACTTAAAACTGGTGTAGTTTGCATTCTGTAATCAAATCAATATTTCAGTTCTTATTAACTCACCAAATCACCTGATTCTGAAAATATTGCCTGTGGAAATGAGGTTATTATAAGTGTTAATTAACCCAGCGAAAACAAGACCTAAATAATAAATCAGTAGATAACTGGGTGTTGAGATGAGACAGAGCTTCTTACTGAGCTTGGGACGTAGCCAATGGCTTGTATTTGAACTTTTCCTGATATGGAGAACGTGTCGACCTTGGGCAGAGGGATCCTGTGCTGATACTCCAGGACATGAGCTCCATTTACTGCCACCTGCAGGATAGAAACAGCCATCGGTTACAATGATCAGGTACAGACACACTACTACGTTTAAGGTTTTTAAAACCATCTCTGCATGAATTAAATAAGCACCCAGTTTTATATGATTGAGAAGACAATATTTCACCAAAACTACACCATCTACCTTTGCTGATTAGATTTTAAGATGCTATCTTTTTGACTGATATTACACTGTGACCCCCCTTATCTTCTTACTGTCTCATCTGACCCACCATGGACATGGACAGTCTTCAGTACACCATGAATTAGATTACAGACTTTAATTCTCTGGCT
>JAOVVF010000002.1:18862587-18875455 GCA_028565595.1 Duopalatinus emarginatus
ACCCTTTTTATTATTTTCTGTAAAGCTGCTTTGGGACAATGTCCATTGTTAAAAGCACTATATAAATAAAATTGAATAAAATTAAACTGATATGCCTGCAAAAAAAGTCATATTTCACACTTTATATTTCAATAGCTTTACACAGTTAAAAAAAAAAGTCTTCTTCAGATCTATTTGCATTACCAGTGTAACCGGATCTGAACTGTACACTCTGTACATACATTCTTTTCTGTGGAGGCTTGTAGGGAGGGTTGCCAGGTCTCTGACCTTAACTACAAAGCCAACACCTTCATGTCCAGAGATTGTGAGTTCGAATCCTGATGATTCCACAGGCATCCAAGGCCAGAGGTCCAAGAGTATTCAGACAAAATTGGCCATGCTCTCAGGGAGGAAAAAGTGATGACATACTCTCTGGCCCACATCAATCACAACACTAACCAACCATGGCATGCAAAAGTGGGCTAACAGTGCTTTCCTCAGAGTTCTATACCACCCCTGACACAGCACGAAAACACACAAAGAGACCTGAATCTAGCTCAGGATGTTATGAAACTGGTAAATACATGCTTCTTTTTTCAGTCTTTTTATAGAACTTTGGTGCACGTTTCTGATTTGGAGCATCTCTCAGTAATATGCGGATATCATACATTGAACCTGGCAACCGTGCAAATCTCTGGTTTAAATCTGAATATGAAAAACAGATATGAATAGGTATGACAGATCTGAACAGTTGAGCACTAAACAGTTATGATACAGGACATTAAAATAAAGTCAAAACCGATTTTGGGTCAACAACGCCCCCTGCTGGAAGCCACTGGGAATTTTATTATATTTATAATAATTTTATAATTTATTTATTTTTATTTATAATTATTTATTTATAATTTATTTTCATAAATGTATTTATTTATAATTTTTTTATTTATAATTATTTATAATTCAAACAAATTATGGAACTGTGCTTAATGTCTAATATAGAATAAAACGTTAAAAAAAAGTGACATGCAGAGTTTTCTGAAGTCACTGCAGATTTATCATATTTTGGAAAAAAAAAAACCTACATGGTGAAAATTCATATCTACTTTCAATTTAACATTCAGCCTGCAGTGCTTAGAGAATTATATCAGGTGGTCTGTCCTTGTGAAGCAAATCCAACAACCAGTCTTTATTCCTGGAAAGAGATCTAAAGTAACCTTTACAGCAGGGATCTGAGTGTTGTTGTCTTTTTTTTAAATCATCTGTGTCCTTGTAATCTGGCAGGGCTTCATGTTAAACCGTGGGCTGCATAAAGATGTCATACTCGTTGCCATTTGATTCACAGAGCAGAAAGAATAATAAATTATTGACCAATTCGCTACAGCACCACCCTGCGACAGACCAGTGCTGCCGCGCTGGGTTAATGGGAAGCATTGGTGAATACTTACAGAGCATAACCAAATTATTTTGTGGCTATTTTGCAGTCCAAAGGGTTAATTAGAGAGTTCGGGACCCCCCACCCCCACAGAGACCCCTGTATAATACACCTTAAATAAAAACAATTAAGGTTTATTCTTTGTTTATCATTGCCTTGGGCTGTGCATGCAATGGTGTAGCATATCACTGGCTGAAAAATTAGGATTTAACTGAATACATACTAAAATTATTTACATATTAAATACCAAATCAGATATTTTTTGCTTACAACTCGGAACTAGAAAAACAGCCGACAAGTGCAACTGAAAATTTATAAAAATATATAATCACAACTACATTGGATATTTTAGTAATGATTTCAGAAACTGTAGACAGCCAGCAGCTAAAACGTCTGATTTTACTTTAAGCTCAGATTGGATTAGACATAAGAAACATCTAAATAAAATAGTTTATACATTTAACATTTAATTTAATAAAGTAGTTGTTTTTGGATCAACAATGCCCCCTGGTGGGAGTCACTGGGAATTTTGTTATAATTTAAACACTGGGGATTGCTGATCAGTAATTAAACTTTGCTTGCTCCAGTCAGTTTGTATTAAGCAATCATGAAAACTGTAGTCCTACATTCATCCTATAGTCTATTATTCTGAATGTATTCTGAATGTTTACCAAGAGTGAATTCTGCCCTAACCAGGACTGTATTATTTTTAATTATAATTTAGGTCTTTCTCAGAGACACATGCCAAACCACCCTGAACCCTGACCACTTACCTTGAACACATCGTCCTGTACTAGAATAATCGTCTCGAAGGATGCTCCTTGCTTAAAGGGCATCTGATCGAGAATCTCCTCTCTGCCCCAGCTACCTTGCTGTAAGGAGTTGCAAACAATGCATGGAGAGTTCCTGAAGCGAGGGTTGAAGTGGAAAGCGATGTCAGCTCGGGGCTTCGTGCTGCTGCCACAGGTCAGGTCAAACTGGAACCTGGAAGTGGAGGTACACTATATATAAACTGTGAAATTAAATACATTTACTCAAATGTACCTAAAAATAAATACTGACTTATTTTACCTTAATGATACACAATCATATTATACACAGTTTATTGGTAAACAACAGAGACCCTCTAACTGACTCCTGGCTCCAGTTAGCTCGTGGAAAAGTCATTAGTCTGTGTGGTATTAGTTTAAGCAGACTGTGTTTGTCTATTGTTGTGACTTAAATGAAGACCAGAAGACATTTAATGACCAATTTATGCAGAAACTCCAGTAATCCCAAAGGGTTCACATACTTTTTCTTGCAGCTGTATGTGTAGGCTTTCGTCTTGTTCTGGCTTCAATTCCTTGATGTTTAGTAGCGTTGCTACTATTACTTGTATCGCTTTGACTAGCTAGCTCTGGCACCACCCTATTTTTTGAACAACAATTTAAAACAAACACTTTATTTTAACACCATTGCACCAAGTCACCCCTGGTGATGCTGATTGGTCCATCCCCCAGAATAGTCCATCAGTTCATCTGGCAAATGTTGACAGACTGGCTATAATCCCAGCAAACTGGGAGCAATATGAGGGCAGGACCAGGCTACACTAGAGCTACAAAATATAAACAAAATCTTTACAATCTATTTATTTCAATAAACATACTTCTATGTATGTTTTATATACAGTATTGTGTAAAAGTCTTAGGCACATGTGAAGAAATGTTGTGAAGAGGTTTTTATTATTTGAAAGAAAAACCCCACAATGAGCAGTAAACAGTAATAAAGTAAAGAAAGTCAGGATTCGGTTTGACAACACTTTGCTTTTTTGTTAAATAGTCGCCCCAGGTTGGGGCGATCCAATTTTATTAGGAAATTAGATGATCAATTTTACTGAGTGTCCTGGAGAATCTGTTTTTCTGGAAGGACGGACTGTCACACTCACTTCTTCCTTCATTCTGTTTTACATCTTATTTAACAGATTATTATTTTCTTTGTTTATATCTTGTTTAACAGATTATTATTTTCTTTGTTTATATCTTATTTAACAGATTGCTTTCCTTACTGACATAGAATTTATTTTTTACTGTAACATTATTATTATTATTATTATTAATAATCTTTGGATTTATAATCTAAAATGTTTTTTGTACTGACTCAAAAATGCAGAATTCATAAAATAAATGTCAACAACAAAATTTATACTAAACACCATATAGGGTGCCTAAGACGTTTGCACAGTACTGTATGTATGTATGTTGCAGAAATATTCTGTAGACAATGAACACCATGCAGAACGGTCCACAGTTTTGTCATATTCTGAGGTGTAGAATTTCTGTTCCACATCAAATTACATAGCATCTCTGATGTGTTCAATAACACTAAGATCTGTTGACTTAGGTGGGACTGGCAAAACCCCAAACAGGTGTAAGTCATCAAAAAGGAAACACTGACAGTGTTCACCCTTCAGAGACATTTATAGATGTACCACAGGGTCCCATGGACAAACCTCATGCCGTTATGGAGCCACCACCAGCCTATGTATTTTGCATGGTCTAGACCGGTTCAGGTTTTTCTTTGCATTTTCAGATTTTCTTTGCAATGTATGCTGTATATTTTGTCCACAGATATGTATTTCTATTCCTCATATTTATTACACTCACATTCTTGCACCATGTTCTGCACATTGCTACTATTGGCACTTTAGGTAGATGCTAACTGCATTTCGCTGCCTTGTACCTGAACTAACAATGACAAAGTTGAATTTATCAAATCTAATTTCAGTTAAATTTATTCACAATTGGACTGTGCTATTCCTTAATATAGACTATAAATTAAAGACCTGTGAATTCTTGATCTCAGCATTGACTCGGCTTGCTGGGTTACCTGACGATGATGTACTACAGAGGTATTAGAATAAGTTAGTGTACAGATGATGAGACGAGAGTGCGGGACACACTGAACTACTAAAGCTCTGCCGCACTGATTTAGGTCGAGCTGAAGGTCCCACTGTATCTCTAATCAGCAGGTTGTCAGACTGCATTGTGGGTAATCTAGGACTAAGATTAAACTCTTAAAAAAAAGTCAACTCATCTACAACTCGAGTGTACTTTAAAAAGTAAAGTCCAGGGGCGTATGCTAGGATCCTGTTTGTGGATTACAGTTCGGCATTCAACACCATCAACCAAAAAAAAATCTGTACTCCAAGCGGCCATCTGTCAGTGGATCTCCAGCTTCCTGACACGCAGGACACAGCAGGTGAGGCTTGTGGAATCCACTTCTAACACACAGACAATCAGCACTGGTGTCCCTCAGGGATGCGTCCTCTCCCCACTGTTCTTCTCCATCTACCAGTCTCATAAATAACTGATCAACACCACAGTTCATTCCCAATCATGTTGCACATCATTGTTTACACCACATCATCCTGCACCATGTGTGTATTGTTTGTATTGTTGTAACTCTATATAATCCTGAATGATATGGACAGCATTACAGATGAGATATTAGTGTTAAAGGTCCATGTGTATGATGTTAATAGAAGTGATTAGTGAAAGTGTTACCTGTCAGCATCATTGAGCACACATCCCTGAACTACAACCATCTCTCCAGGCTGAAGCCCACCTGGGATGAGTCCTGTAAAAGGAACGACCTGAAAGAAATCCATCAGATTTCATTAAAGATGGCGTTTATGAGCAGCTTTCTTTACACACCCAGAATAAATCAGGAAGGCTGTTTGATTTTAGCCCCTGTACATCTCAGTGTTTCACCTGTTTTCACCTGAACCTGAACCTGATGCTAATCAGGACACAGAGCTGCGCTTTATCTGTACCTACAAATGCACCAATTATACTAAACACAAACCAGCTATTATTACCCCTGACTAACTGCCCCTGACTGATTACCTACCGGGTTGAAAATGGCCTGTTTCGCATTGGCCACGGACATTTGGGAAGCCCTGTATAACACCGGTCTGTAGATGATGAGGATGTTGTCAAAATAAGCTTAAAACGCCATTTTCTCCCATCACAGCGTACACGAGTCTGCGCTCTGCTCACAGTCCCGCCCCCATCCGCGTCTGCTCACAGCCCCGCCCCCATCCGCGTCCTCTCTCTCCCTCTGCTCACAGCCCCGCCTTCATTCGCGTCTTTTTAGCCCCGCCCCTACCGTGTCCTCTCTCTCTCCCTCTGCTCACAGCCCCGCCCCCACCAGCATTCTCTCTCTCTCTCTCTCTCTCTCTCTCTAGCTCTCTCTCTCGCTCTCTCTCTCAAACACACACTCACACACACACTCACACACACACACACAGGTTTGTATGGTTATTCTGGTGAGGACCTTATACTGGAATAATTATTAATGCACCTATATGGTTCCAATCAAGATAACACACACACACACACACATACACACACAGGTTTGTATGGTTATTCTTGTGAAGACCCTCCACTGGCAAAATTATTCATTGGCACTGGCATCAAGATAGTTATACCACACACACACACACACACACACACTGGTAACTATGTTATATGAGGACACCTGAAGCAGTACATGGTATATGGGGGACACCACATTCTACTTATGCTACTGGTGTGCAATTAACTTTCCCAAATTAGTTTAAACCCACTACAGATACATCCAAGTTCAAATAACCGATTTTACCTTCATAGCATGGGAACACAAATACCTGACATTCTACAAGTTTATAAGGACATGACTTATAGAGTGTTAATGAGGACTCACATGACTTACAGAACAAACATCGCCTTTCAGCTTCATACATTTTTCTTGAGGGTGGGACGTCAATTAGTGTTGAAGTTTCTTAAGCAGCTTTACAGAAATATAAATTGTGACTGTACACCAGCTTCCAGTCTGGTAAGTCATGTTAATGAAAAGCATTTTCTTTGTGTGTTGTAACCCATTACAGAATCAAAACCACCAGCTTCTGGAGCTCCTTCATAAATAATCTGTGCTTTTTACATTATAAGAAATAATCCAAGATAAGATAACAAGAATCCTTCACCTTATCATTGCTACACACAGGCCCCAGCCCATTCCCTACACCCATGTAGCTACTACCACACAAGCTCTTCACAGGAGTCTTCAAGTAGATACGCCCCTTTGTCAGTGCTTTGCTAAATTAAGCCCACAACACCTCCTTGAGGCTCAACAGTAATGACCCTGAAACTCTCGTATGTCGTCAGATCAATGTCAAAACTAGGGGGCGCAAAAACACAAGGTGAAAAATATAAACCTGCAAGTTTTACCAGTTTGCGTGCATAAATATTCCTCCTGCAAGCGTAAAAGTGAAACTCGTGAGCACAGAAAGAAGTCCTGCGAGTGTATTTATCATTATAAATATTTATCATTATTTATCATTATCGTTTTTTTCGTCTCGATTTGGTTTTCCAATGTGAATTACCCTCGATTGCTTTTTGCGCCCGAGTATTGGATGGTGTTGGTCTTGACAGTTTGGGGGCAGGCTCATGGCCATTATCACACAGTATGAACAGCCCTTCTCCGGAAGACAAACGCGGCGGACGACGCTTAAGTTGGTTATTTACTCGCAGCTCCCGATTCGTTTGGCTCCTTATTCCTAGATCCAGACGTTAGCGTTAGCTCCTTAGTTAGCTTCTTATTCACAGACTGAAATTAGTATCCCCAGATCCAGATTCAGTGAGCCAACTTAAATAACCAACTTAAGCGTCGTCCGCCGTGTTTGTCCTCCGGAGAAGGGCTGTTCATACTGTGTGATAAGCCACAACGCCAGGAGCCATCAGCCATCAGCCATCAGCCAATAGCATTTACTGGCAGAAACGGCCATGTGACCGCCCCCAAACTGTCAAAACCACCCTAATTCCCGCCCCCAAACTGTCAAAACCACCCCAATTCCTGCCCCCAAACTGTCAAAACCATCCCAATTCCCGCCCCCAAACTGTCAAAACCACCCCTATCCAATACTCGAGCGCAACAAAATCACCAACCAACCAATTTTACAACTGCAGCATTACCAGTTTAATGTTCTCTATACACTGTAGCAACTTCCATACACACAACTATCACAACACTACGTAGTTTAATTTACTTTATGCACAAACCATGACCAGTCTTTTCAGATCCTTCTGACAGTTCCTTCATAGCTGCTCTTAGCACACAGCCCCTGAATCCAAATGCAACAAGCACAGATGGCTGACTTCACTATAACCCATAGCACCTATTTTTACCTGTCTAATATGTGTTTGCCTCCCACAGTCTCTCACCTCAGCTACCAGATCTGCATACTTCAACATATTCAACATCAGCTGCGTCTTCAAATGAAGCTGTTAGCTCTATAAAAGAAACTGTTTATTCTCCATGTACAAGACCAGTCTCTAGTCAACACAATGCAATATAATTTGTTGAAACTGATAAATGAATGAAACTGACAAAATGACTTTAACCCAATATCAGATATTTATATAGTAGTGCACAAGGCATTTTGTAAGAAACTGAATGTAGAATTGCCCAAAAAACTGGTACAGATGAGGCTATGCATATCATGGTTCGCATCAACCAGTCTGTTTATATAAAACAATAGACATCTATGAAAACTTCATAATGGTGTGGGGTTTGTTTACCTGCCATTCCACAGGACACCTGGAACATCTGCAAACATCTCTGACAGGTGATGAGTTACACCAGTTCATAAACACTCATCTAAATTTGGGGTTTTGTCTTAGAGTATTCAAGTCACCAGATCTCAATATTATCAAACATCTGGGATGTCATGCAACATTATGTTAGCGCACATAGCTTGAAGTATTACTGAGTGTAACAACTGACCAGCGTTAAAGATTTGCCACTGCAACACAATTAGTTTTAGATTTGTTTGCTTGGTGACTTTCATTATTAAATACCTGTAACTGTGTCCCTTTCTGCCTCCATTAGTGTTTTCTAAAAACTATGTCATATATACAAAATGTCACAACAGTCACACTAATAGAACCAACAAAAACAAGTGATTGTGACTGAGCAATAAAGTCAAATACAAAATCATAAAACAATTTTACAAATCACATTTTTATTTTGTACACTTACAATCATCAAATCCACATCTTGAATTAAATTCAATTTAAATAAATTTTCTCTTTCTCGCCTTCTCTGTCCTGCAGAACCTGTCTCGCACTGCCTAGCTTTCATCATGTTCCTGAAAATGACAATTACAGACAATGCGTAAATGTAAAGGTAAATGTCCTATAGTGTTTTTTACAGGTAGGTATAAACTAGGTTTACGGTAAGATCATTTCAATCATTATTGAAAGCTTAGTGTCACCTGAAATGACTTTATTTCTGGCTTAAACAGCGTTTACAGAATCTCAGAAAGCTATAAAACTTTTAACCCTCTAACTATCCAACTAACAATATATGGACTCCAAAACACACCTACATTTCTGTATACAGTCTCAAGAACAGGTCTTATCTTACCTTTTAAATAGGCTTTCGCAGAGAGTACCACTGTATGACTGAGGCTGCGGCTTTGTATTTAGTTTCTCGTCATATATGTAGGCCTATATATATTTTATTTATTTATTTATTTTTACACATTTGGCAATTCCTGTACATAAAACTGTAAATATAATAAAATTTGACTTTATGTAAACATTATGTAAAATTATGTAACCCTTCCACAGATACCATTGTAATCAATAATCAATGGTATTCACTTTATGATTAAAAAATTGTAATGGTTAAATGACTGGGTCTGTGCATCTCTGTGGTATATCCCAGTATGCAGTAGATGGTATTTAGCAAAAGTGGTCCAAGAAAGGACAACCTGTAAACCAGTGTAAGGGTCATGGGCCCCCGAGTCTTACTGTCATGCATGAGAGGTGAAGGCTTGCCTGTCTTATCCATCCTACATTTTTAGAAGATTTTCCACCTGCTACTAAACACCTACGAGATCTACACTCTGTTTTACAGCAGTCACAGTTTTCTGAAGATCAGGCAGTTATCATGCATCTTGACCTGTCAGAGAGACACAACAGGCATATTAATGACACAGACTGACATCTTTCCTTTTATTACACAACATCTACCAAACAGGGAGGGCTAAAGCTGTAGCCTGCTTCCTCTGAGTCATGTGCAGCCAGACACGGCTTTATTTCACCACAGCGCATCCTAAATAGAGAATTTCAGATACCAATTTAGGGGTTATTATTGTATTAATCTCACAATGTACAAAACAAGTAAACAGTAAATCACTTCACTAGGTGCTATTATATGAAAATAATCACAGACAGTGTGGTTTAATGAGGACCATGGGCATGGACATGGACAGCCAAGGCGTACACAATAATGGAGGGTTGGGGGTGCAGGAGCACTCCGTCATTAACATGATTACAGCCAATGCACTGGGCACTCTAGTCATCAACAAAGATACGGAACGATCTGTGTTCAGTGGTAATGACCGTAAGATTGCAACTTGACATTTCAGCTCATTCTGATTAACTAGTAAAAGGTGTCTAAGAGATGATATTATTTGAATGTGTATTATGAACAAATACAAAACTGACTTGTTATTAGCGTTTTTGTTGATATAGATATACACAGTGTCTCAAAATAAAAGAAACGCCCATATAAAATGAAAGTGGTTTGGCAGTCGGTCATCAAATTTTAGACACAAGCTGTAGGGAATTACGTCATGTCACCAACATGGCCACAAAAGCTCGTCTAAAATTGAATCATCGTCTGCTGTTTTTTTTTTTATTTTGAGACATGCTGCATATCTGTACACACACAGAGTGGGCAAAAAGTCTGGATACATAGACAAATCTGTTTCATTTCAACTGATTTCAGTATGGTTTCCATCATGAGCAATGTGATATGAACAAATGCAGTAATGTGCTACGTCTGTTGATCCTAGCATCATCTGCTCCCAGTTAATATGACCACCCCTTATACACACTCATCAGTCACTGACCAAAACCTACATTACAAACATCACTGACTGAAACTTGTAAGATACATAAATGACTAAAATCTATATAATATAAATAACTGACTAAAACCTACATTACAAACATCACTGACTGAAACCTATATCAGATATATAAATGACTAAAATCTAATAATTAACCTAATAATTATTAATTAGGTTATTATTATTAATTATTTATTATTATTATTAATAATATGTTAATTATTATTATTATATCTGGGATTCAGCATTTCGACTTTTACAGATAACGAGTGACAAATCCCATATTAACATAGGGCTGGTTATGTGTACAAAACGTGTATATACTACTTTATACTTTATAATCATGCATAAGAAAAGCACACTAACATTAATACTACATATAATACCTTATACTTATGGATAAGTAAGCACACTGACATTTATAATGTGATTATTATGCACCCCACGCAATAAAAATATCACAAATATTAACAGCACTTTTATTAAAGTTCTTTAAAGTTTCATAATATAAGACTTTACTATAACTTGTCCATTATTTACAAGCTTTTTTATGTATAATCAACAAAAGAAATTACATACCGTTCAGGGTTTTAAAGCATTTTGACAAAAAGGCCGCTCTATTCATTCACTTTTACCCAAAATGAAACCCAGCAGGATCTAAACCCAGTTGCTGCCTTAAAATAAACAATAGTGTAATGTTATGTAGGTACGCTACAATACTGATAGCAAAGTTTTATGTTTGTATAAAGTAGATTTGTACCTACACACAAACAGTACTGTAGCAAATTAACAATACTACATTGACGTACGTCAATATATATTCAGAGATTACAAATGATCTTAAAAATGACTTAAAGTGACCTGAAATTGCACATCCTTCATTTCAGGTTACATAAGGACAATCAGCAGGTGTACAAATTCTGAACTTTGCACTTTGGTGTTCCATCAGGACAAACACAGAGAATTCACCTAGTAAACCGTTAAAAGCGTCAACAAAAAGTTTGGATGAGGATAAACATTTTCTAGAACATTTTGCTCTAGTGCACCATGAAACATTTTGATGTCCAATACATTGTAAAGACAGGTTATAGTCTTATAGTCTTAAAAGTAAACTTCAGCCTAAGACATATTTGTGATGCATTTCATACAGCTGGTGTGAGAAGTTACCAGTTACCAAATGTGTGCCTCTCGTACATCACAGTTTAATAGATTAGGCTGCAGTGATTTACAGCAGAGACTTTGCTCAGCTAGTCAGCAATCTATGTGATGACAAGCATTCAAATTCAAATTTGAAACCAAGTGTACAGATGAGTGCTGCCTAAAGTGCCATGCTTCATCAGATGAAGTAAGAGCTAACTCTGACAAGCCACACAATCAGCAGGAAAAGGAGGAAACATATAAACAAGGTGGCAACAGTTTTGAAAAGTCCACTTAGAATTTCATTACAACATACAGTAAATGTTGGGCAACATTATAGTCATTCAGGGCACAGTTTTCCCATCAATGGCATCTGTTGAAGTAATACACGTGGCATTGAATTTTTAAGAATATATCTGTACAGACTTTGTACTTCAGGCTCATTCTGGTAATGAGAAGAGTTTACAACAAAACCAAGCTACCAGTATTGAACAAAAGCTTCCAGTAAACCTGGATGAAAAGTAAAGTAACAAGTAGGCTAAAGTAGGTAAAGTAAAACGATTTTCTTAGTTCATTTGAACAGAGGATTTGGATGAGTAAACAGGATGAGAAACTTTGTTCAGTTTAAAGAGGTGACAAGTTAAGACATTTTGCTCAGATTAAAGAGATGACATGTCAAGACACTTTGTTCAGTTCAAAATTTTGCAACACCGATCTAGGTATTTAAAACTAAAACAAGCTCATAAAAATTACAAATTAGTCTAAATTTAAAAATCCTAGCATATTTAACCTTACATCCAGTTAAGAAACCAAAGAGAACTTCATTATGCTGTTGGTTGAACAAATTGACCAGAAAAAATATATACTCAGGGGCACACACTCACAATCACACACACACACAAAGCTGCCTGATGCACCATGGGAAATAAGCATTTAAGCCCCAGTACTCTTTGGGTTTCACACAATCTGGTGTGAATGAATGATCTTCAGCATTGTCATGTCATCTTCATCTCTGCTGTTCTTGTTGTTGAAGGCTTTCCAGATCAAACCTTCATTAAAACAACAAAAAATAAAGGAAAAAAAAATGTGAATAAAGCAAAGAGAGGATAATATTTTGGGTCATTCAGATCGCCTTAAGCAGTCTTTTCAACAACGTGGATGAAGTAGCGAGGATCTTCTCCTTGTCCTTCAGTATAGTGCTTGAAATCACCAAATACATTCAGCTTGCACTTTCCAAAGAATGCTGCTTTCAACAGCTCCTTGAAGCTGTCCAGCTGGTGTGGGTAATATGACAAGCGGAATTTACTGTAAGACAGAGACAGGAAATTAGTTCCTCATATTATACGTCAATAATAAGTAGAATGCTTTATTGCTGGCATATA
>JAOVVF010000002.1:18875555-18888744 GCA_028565595.1 Duopalatinus emarginatus
TCTCCACATCATTGCATTCAGTTTTTATTCACAATTTGTTTAGTGTCCCAACTTTTTTGGAATCCGGTTTGTAGTAGTGGAAACAAAACAAAGTGTCTTTCCAATCCTACTCATCTAACTGGTTACTTACTGTAAAAATACAGCGCGGTGGAATTTGAGGAAGATGACATAGAGTGATATAATAGCCACATATTTAACAGTTTTCTGCTGTCAATGAACTACTGTTCATTCATTATTTCAACATTTCAGCAGACTATCCAGACACAATAGATGAGATTTAACAGGTTAAAACACAGGACAAGCTTATAGCTGAAATATGGCTGAAAAATTTAGCCAGATGATTAGCTAGCACTTTAGGAAATGTACAAGGCTTTTTTTCCCACAAGTGTACAAATGTACAAGACTCACTTTAGGAAATGTACAAGGCCCAGGATATGAACTGCCTTAATACCATTATAACAGTAACTCAAGGACACTGATTAATTTTAACATTAGTTTAAAGGGTTTTAAGACTACCGAAATATCCATATGCATATCATTACAAATAATCTAGAAAATGTTGCCTATTCGGCTAGTATACCTGGATCAGGAGACAAGAAAGGCACATAAACCACCATCTGCTAACATACAATAGACATAAAGCACAAACTCTTACAATAAAAATCTGCTAAAGTGTTACTCTGCATTTCTGAGAGTTAACAATCAGGATTGTTAACTCTATGAGATCCTTTTTAAACATACATTCTTGCAAATTTCTTCATGTGAATGGGCATATCAATAACAGAAAAAAGATGCTTTTGTTTCAGTTCCTACCACTTATATTTGTTTTTAGAGACACATGAGCTCTCCATTTGGAGAAGGCTACACTTCCCTCTACAAAGAGGAAGTGAAGAAAGAAAGTAGAGAAATCTGAACGTTTGTCTGCTTAGCATTTTGCCGAATGTGATGCAATGTAAGATTGAATTGACGTAAGACAAATAAACAATCTATCCCACTGAGGTACTGCAACTATTTCAAAACATTCATTCACATGAATTAAAAAAAGATGTTTTGGTCATGCAGACACCGGAAGCACTTTCAGAATGTCCAGCTATGTTAATCAGAGCATTGATCCAACTCACTGATGTTCTATTAACTTCCTCTGATCCAGCTGGGACATACATCATACTCATAAGTATGCCCAATTGAAACCCTAAAATTTTGAATGGGGAGTCACAGCCTATATGTTTGCCCACTTTGAGTCCAAGCCCAGGTAAACACCCAGTGGGTCCTGGGATACTGTGCACTGTATCAGTACACATACATTTAAAGTGGCTGCAGCCTGTCTGATCTTCCAGAATAAACAAGAGGTGAGTCAGTTTCTATAAATGGCTATCCTCACAGATTTACAGATTAATTAAGTAACCTCTGGCTGACATTATTACAAGGGCAGCACCAGATCTGGTGCAGTGGTTGGAGTTGTACTAACATGCCATTACTTAGTGGCGGTCCGCTCTTACATTCTTCTGAATTGGGCAGTAGGGGTGTGTGGCCGTAGGGGCACGGTTGAGCATCAGAGCCAGGAGGAATGAGAATAAATTACTATTTATTCCCTGTGCTTCTTTCCACAGAGTAAGAAAAAGTCTTGATGACAAAGCTGGCACTGGACTACTGAAAGCCAGCAAAAAACATGTAGGGAAAACAGTACAATTCCACTTTTTAATTCTTAACTCACTGGAACTCATGTTACTAAAACTGTATTTGGCTAGGTTACATACAAACATTATGCTCATCGCTTCGCAATGGTTAGCTGCACGGATGAGTTAGGTGTTGTACTGGGGCTAATAGATAAACCACCCGAGCTTGTCATGTCTTGTCAGCAGGCACACACACTCACACCTATGGGCAATTTAGAGTGACCGATCAACCTTTCATAGTCTTTGGACTGTGGGAGGAAACCGGAGAACCCGGAGGGAACCCAAGCAAGCAAGGGAGAACATGCAAACTCCACACAGAACAGCCTTTGTTTATATTTATATGTATATTAGTAATGTCAATTGTAGTCATATAGAAATATAAATAAATGAATGTGTAAAGTAATTACTCAAGCACCAGATAACATACAGTATTAATGTCATTAATTTGGACCCACTCATAAGGGTGGTCACACGCTTGATTTAAGACTAACACTTGGATTAAATATAGATAATATAGTCATGCTTCCACAGTCTGATGCTATCTCGGACCATTACCTTATCACGTTTAAAATACGTATTAACCAAAATATATGCTATTCACGTCAGTACAGCCTGAAACGTACATTTATAAAAATTACTGCAGATAGTTTTGTCAGTAAACTCACAGATTTATCAGCTTTGATTGGATCGCCGTCCGACCCCACTGCTTGATCAGGCAACCGAATGTTTAGAGTCAACATTCCGTTGTACTCTGGATAGTGTAGCCCCTCTTAAAACAAAAAAAAATAAAGAGAAAAAAAACTAGCACCTTGGTATAATGATTGCACGCACACTTTAAAACAGATCGGCCAGAAAGTGGAACGTAAGTCGTGTCAAACCATCCTGGTTGTGTTTCAAATAGCATGGAAGGAGAATCTGCAATTTTTAAATGATAAAAAGCTCCTAGTGCTGCTAGAGCAAAATATTTCTCCTCGCTAATAGAAGATAACAAAAATAATCCTAGATTCTTATTTAATATTGTAACAAAACTAACTAGGAAGAAGACAACTACAGAAGTGTCCACACCATCAGTATGCAGTAGTGACGACAACAAAAGGCACAAAATTAATACTATTAAACTGATACATCAAACAGATCCTACCGGTAATAATCATACCCATTTTTGAAAATAATTCCTCTCTTAGTGCTGGCTATGTCCCTAGATCATTTAAATTAGCAGTCATTAAACCCCTAATTTAAAAACCTAATCTGGACCCCTGCCAGCTGTCTAATAACAGACTGATATCAAATCACCCCTTCATTTCCAAGATCCTAGAAAAGGTTGTAGCGCAACAGTTATGTTCATATCTGCATAGCAAAAACATTTTTTAAATCTGTCAGTCAGGATTTAGGCCTCATCATAGCACAGAGACAGCGCTGATTAAAGTTGTGAATGACCTGTTACTGGCCTCTGATCAGGGTTGTGTCTCCCTGATTGTATTGCTTGACTTAAGTGCAGCTTTTGACACCATTGATCACACTATTATATTCATCATAGGCTAGAGAATGTTGTTGGAATTAAGGGAACAGGCTTTCAATAAATGGTCTCGCACCACAGTACCTTAGCAAACTTCGAGTCTCTTATGATCCTCCATGCCTCCAAAGGTGCAGGCTATTTGCTGATACCTCGAATTACAAGGGCTACAGCAGGGAGCAGATCCTTCTCTTATAGAGCCCCACAACTATGGAACAGCCTTCCAATTAGTGTTCAGGACTCAGACACAATCTTAGTCTTTAAGTCTAGCCGAAAACATATTTATTTAGTCAAGCATATTCTTCATAGTTTTACATAGTTCAAGGCATAGAGCTGGAGGGTTTCACTCAGACTTGATGATGGTGGAGTAGTTGGCTGCTTTATGTCCCAGGGCGCCCTCATGTCTGTGTCACCTTCTGGTTCTCCCTTGTAGTTATGGTGGCTTAGCTAGCCGTAGTTTCTGCTTGCTCTCTGCTTGCACAACTTATTTTTAAACTGATCATTACATAAAAGATCATACCTAACTCTCTGTACTTTCTTCTCATCTTCCGTTATGATGAGCTACACCTGCTATGGCTGAGGCACCAGGTGATACCAGCAGCCCTGAGTTTTGATTTCTCCTGCTTCCCACACCCTACCTGATCCACGATGATCCCCCTTATCTTCTTGCAGTCTCATCTGACCCACCATAGACATAGACAGTCTACAAAACACTATAATCAAGGTTTCTTCCTTAGTCATCTCAGGGAGATTTTCCTTGGCACTGTTGCCACCGGCTTGCTCATCAGGGACAAAAATAAATAAATAAATAAATAAATAAAAATTCTATACATGTATAACCCTTTTCATTATTTCTGTAAAGCTGTTTTGGGACAATGTTCATTGTTAAAAGTGCTATACAAATAAAATGTAGTTGAATTAAATTAATTGACACATTTTCTTGATGACTAAGTTCACTTACATTTACTCAAGTGAATTATTACTACAAAAATACTTTATAGCAGTACTTTACCCATGTTTTTATGTTTTGTTGTCTCTCTATACAGTTGTAGTATTTTTTTTATGTTTACTTTGTTAAATAGTATTTGATGAATAATTTAGTAATACACTATCAGTACCTATTCCACATCTGTTTGTAAAGTAGTAAAAAACAACAGAGACTTTATTAAAGATTATAAGTACACAATGGACAACAAACCAACCTATCTATCTATCTATCTGTCTGTCTGTCTGTCTGTCTGTCTGTCTGTCTACAATCATATGAAAAAAATAGTACACATTGTGAAAGCCTGTGTGTTTTTTTTTTTTTTTTTTTTTTTTTTACATATTTTTTACATTTTACATATTTATACATATACATATTTTTTAAATATCAATTTTAACAATAGTAAGAGATTCAAGTAATACAAGTAAATTTGAACTTTCTGGTAAGGAATAAATTAAGACACCCCCACATTTCTTCCCACTAAAATCACGAGTTGTACAACATCTGGTTCACATGATCAGAACATCGTTATTCAGCATTTTGTAGGAGTCTGCCTTATTTAAACCTCAGACAGACTGGCTGAAAACTAAGAAATGGAGAGTCCGGGAATGGCTGAGTCAAAACCCAAGTCTTAATTACATTGAAATGCTGTGGGGTAAAAAAGGCTGTACATAAAAGAAAGACCTCCAACATCTAACAGCAGAAAGAATTCTCAGACCGATGTCAGAGACTGGTAGTCTAAGAGTCGAGCTAAAGTTATTTCAGCCAAGGGGGGTAACACTAGCTAGTAGGGGGTACATCACTTTCTTTTTGAGAAATAAATAAAAACAAGATATATATACACACACACACACACACACACACACACACACACACACACACACATATATATATATATATATATATATTAATAAATAAATAAATAAATAAATAAATAAAGGCTTCAACGTGAAATGTTACAATTAAAATGGAAACACATGTTATGCTAAAAGTACTTGTTTAAAAACTGCTGGGTCAAGAAAAAAAAAAAATAATAATAATATATATATATATATGTTATATATAAAACCACACCCTTACATTGATTATTTTTCTATAACAGCAAGCTCTATAGAGGTGTACATTTTTCAGGTTCATTTTTGTGGTGACAACATTTATTAACACTGAAATACCTGGTAATAAATGTTTTTGCCCTGTGGAGCTCTGCCTGTCTTGAGGATATAGTCGTAGTTACGGTGATCGATGATCAGGATTCCTCCAGGCTTCACCATACTGGCTATGTTCTGAAGGGCCAGTTTCTGATCACTCTGATCCCCTGGGAGATATTCAATCAGCCAATACAGCCATCTACAACCAACAATAAGCTAAGATAAACATTAACATGCCTTACCTTTAAAATCCGGTAAATGAGCGAATGAGTTCCCCAGGCAGATAACTGCATCAAATCCATTTCCTGGCTTCCTAATATCATCTGCTAGTGTAAGCCAGTTAGCCTCTTCGATTACTGTGAAGTAAAGTTAAACCATGGAGGAATAATCAAAGGAACAATCCAGAAAACACATTACAGTCTTTTACAGGATTGCACATGGTGCCAAGCTATATAATTTCATACATTTTTTTTCTTACCCCAGTTATCAAAAGCTGGCTCTTTCCTTCTGTCCCATCTCTCTTTGAGTGCATACTTCAGCATCTTATCACTGGCATCTACACTGACCACACGGAAGCCCTCCTCCAGCAGCATGATTGAATCCACACTGTGGAAAGAAATGGTTTAAGCAACAGTACTGTCCATATGGCAGAGATTTTAAAGTCACACAGAAGGCAACATTTTTCTGGAGAAGATCATCTTCCTCCACTGTACATGAAGACAACCTCTGCATCATATCATGTGACCGAGTTAGTGTTGCAACTTGATTATTTAATTGTTGTTGATTATTTTTCTGTAACAGCATATAGCAAAGTGTTTCATTCCTCTTATAGCACAGCAATTCGGCAACCATTACAACTTCTTTTTTATTATTAATTGAAGCCAGCAGTCATATTTAATTTATTGCAAATAAAAATAGCACTGGGTTAAATATAGTATTCAAATTTTATACTATTTCACAATTCCCATATTAGTTATATTGTATATGTGTAATGTTGGATACGCAGGTTACCATCAGTTATCATATTATGCAGTAGAAACATTGCAACTAAAGGGCATCAGTACGAGTTCATTTCACCACCGCAAACAATGTCACCCAGTGCAGTTTGCTGAGTTTGCAAAATACTACAAACAGAGACGGACCTCTTTTGCTATGGGTAAAAGCTTACACTGCATGCTGCTTTTGTTAAACACATTTTTATTCAAGTAAAGAATTGTGGGTTTTTTTTGTTTGAGGTGGGTAACCTTTACTTTCATACTTAACAACAAGCAGTGTGTGCAACTGTCTTATGATATTTTTTCAAATAAAGCTTGGACACAAGCCCTTAGTTATTTAAATTCATACTCTTTACTTACACCGTGTGCTGTGATTTTAGTGTTCCAGTTAAATACTGATACTTTAACATCATACTTTGTTATCAATTTATACTTATTATTTTAATAAAGTTTTTACAATATCACATGTAGCCAATTTTCTGAAGCATGTAGAGTGCTTCATTATTATTTTTTAATTAAATAACTTACTTATTGTTAGCTATATAAACGTCTAATATAGAAACAATAAGGTATTACAACAAGTTTATTAATATTAATCTGTGATTTTTCCTGTCACTGGATCTCCTGGAGTTCCTCTTGTAAAAACTGCAATAATGAGCCAGAATATGTACTGAAGAAGTCCTTGGAATTTATTCACCATTTAAAATGGTCTAAAATGTGCACGCAAATTATATGCTTTTCTAACAAGGGACTTTGTGTACCTGTGGACTGGGAATGTACAAATTCCAAAACAACAATGATAACCAAGCTGTCATGGGCAACAATTTGCACATTTAAACATGGAAACATAAATCTAAACTTTGTGCCTTTAAACATGAACAATTAAAACCTAAATTTGCATTTAAACATGAATAAGCAGGTAATTAATTACACCATACAAACTAAATTCTGTGCAAAATTAAACGCTCTCTGTATCACACCTCCAGTTCACGAGTGAAGAAACCATTCTGTCTGAAATTATTGCATCAGCCACCTTATCTATCAGTTAAACCTTGAATATTGAACCAGTTGTGATATTTTAGGTCAATAACGATCAACTGATGCCAAAAAGGGTTCAACATGCAAAGTCTCAGACGTACACTGGACTTTTAATATAGAACATATATAAAGCAATAGTGATGTGTAGGCATCTGCAGCATGACAAAAATAAACTGAACTTGTAAATGTGATTCTTCTTCAAACCTGCCAGAAGTAATGACATTCTTCAAATTGGAAAGATTTTACCAATGGAGCAAAAAAAAAAAAAAAAGAAAAGATCAATATATGGAACATAAACCGAGAAAAAATACATGATGTTGAATATTGCATTACTACTAAATGTAACTGATACAAAACTAATGATCAGCTGTGGCTTGTGAGCATGGATATTAGTGGAATGAGCAAATTACCAGCATAGCCTTAAATAAAATTACAGTGAGCTGCTTTCACACTTGACTACAAGTTTGTGCATTTATGCATGTTTAAAGTAATCCTACAGGATTACACAACTCCTAAGTAGCTATGAGTCAGCCTACAGTCCTGTGGTATACAGTCTAGCAGCTTGTTCTAAATTATTTTAGTCATACCTTTGTTTAACTGTTTTCAAAGTAATATCACTAACCAGCGTTTACAGGTTTCAACAAACTTTCCAAGCCGAACTACTTCTCAAAAATTACACCTGAAACAAGCCTGAAAATTAGGACATTTGAAAAAAAAAAGACATTTCTTTTGTTTAGCCTTCTTAGGCTCTTCCCTGTCTTCCAATAAAAATGTTTATAAAGCAAGCTAGAAAAAAAACTTTCCATGTGGAGCTCTAGTAGTGCAAGTTGCAGTTGGCCAGTAATAACTCCTATACCAGCTAATGACTCTATGGAAGTAAAGTGGGCCAGTGGGAACCTGAACTGTGCATCAAGAAAGCTAAGGAAATCAATGGAAAAATTAGCTTATATTTGTAAACTAACAGTTTTTATGTTGTTGGTGACTCCAAAGTTACTCATGAGTAATTTAACAAAATGTAAAATGTATAGAGTTATAAATCAGGGCTGGTTAAACTGCTGATATAAACAGAAGATCTACTCGTCATTCCCTTATGGACGAGCCACCACTTCTAAGCAATGCTTACATAAATGTATAGTATAAATGTTAACTGTGAATATGTACGTGATCTCATGCCAGAAACCAATCGGTATTGTATACCACTGTGCTTTTCTTCAGAAATAAACTGTCCTGCTAATGTGAAGTAGAATGTACATACAGGGGTATGGATATGAATAAGAGTGAGATGTCTGGTGTGTGAGCGTTGCCATTCAAGCAGCTGCTACATGTATGTAACGGTACAAGTACAAGTTATTATTAGGTCAGGTTAGTGTGTCACTGCTTCACTGGCAGAGAGGCTAAAGTTCAACAAGCCTGAGCTGTAGCAAATCTATAAAGCGATTTTATCATCTGTCTGAAAACAGCATTCCATTTTTAGATAAGAGTTGTAAGTAATATATCACCTCCATGTGCCTCCTGAAACATGCTGACACTGTAAGGCATGTCAAATGTGTACTACACAGACTAAGCAAAGTCCATGTGTAGTCATTTTATCCAACACAGACGGCACTTTCCATGATTTCCAAAATAAAGTGATAAAACTGGTAAAAATATTTCAGATCAGTCTATAACAACAAAATTGTGTTGTTATAACATGCTGGTTTTTGTGCAATTTTTTTTATATTTATATTGATGTTTGTTAAATTATAGATTTAAACAAATTCACAAACATTTGGATTTGGTTGAGGAAATATTTTTGAAAAATATAACATTTAAATTTGTACTACAGCACCGTTAACATCTCAGATCTGATTGGTCGAACAATGAGAAATCAGAGGTGTATGTTAATGTACTATGATGTTGCTACGATGTTTCCTGTAAGTGGACATATATTTTGGAAGGTTTTGCACAGTCAAAGCTGTAACATTATGTTTTCCACCAACTGAGTGGTCTGACCTTGCTAGATTTTAACATGCTTTTTTTTTTTAGAGAGAATGTTAAAGTAAAAAAACACTAACTAACCTGTTTCACAAATGCTTTACAATATTAAATGATTATAGTAAAATAAATAGCTATAAATAGTAAATTATACTATATAAAATAATTTACAATTAAGTACTTCAGGATGTTACGTTACTACAATCTAAATACTGCATTTTATATGTATTAGATATTTTCAGACGTCTCCATGGGCCTCAGAACTCCCACAACCTTTCACCTCAATAGTGATGATCCTGCCAGTGGTATTGTATTACAGCTTCTTCTACCCTCTTTTTCTGAAGGACTTGGCTATATACTGTAAAACATACAAATCCAAAGCTTTTTGTTTCACTTGCATGCAATATTTTATAGCCTATACTCCAAAGGTGTTTTTGAGGGTGTTTTTACATATAGTTCCTTTTAAATCATCCATAGTCTGTTCTGTTCAAGTGAACCTGAAAGAGAACCAACTGCAAATGTCATTAACTGAATGCAGCCATTTTTCTCAAGTAGTTTTAATCCGTAATTGTAGCTGGGTATGGCAAGCCTCAGGATTCTATGCGTGAAACAAAAACTCGAAGAGGACCCGGGGAGCTTTGTTCACACAACACACAAATCAAGCAGGCTGTGCAATCAGCCACAAACAAACTGAACTGAGATCTTCTAGGGAGGTGGTTTCAGTTCAGTTCATTTGGAGTGGTCCGAGTTCAGCTGACATGCTTACAAATGCGTGTAAATTTGAAATACTTTCTATGTGGACTTCTGTCCAAAGAGTTGGCGAGGCAAAGAATTGGTGATGTTTGAGTGTTAGTGGTGTAGGCGTTAATCAGGGATCCTGACATTTGCTAACAGTATCCCAATTTTATTTCTATATACAAATTTAATTATCAGCCACTCAACTTTATAAATCCATATCTCACGATTTACCACCATTCTCATGATACATAAGTTGGACTCACCTAAAAGTACAATAACTGTGTTACTTACAAACAGAAAAATAAAAGTGCTAGATCCAGTGGCCTTAATCCAGTCAGATGTTAGTCACATACTGTATGCACGATGCATGTGAGCTTCTCCTGAGGAAAGAGTGAACCTTTCAGGCGTTACAATAGACAGGTGTTATAATACACCGAATGTAGCATGTTATCATACAAATAATTTGTGATGAAATCACATTTAATGAGTACAGTATTGTTTACACGTTGAATTGTCTAGAGTCTTTTGTTTAGTCTAAAGCTTTTTTTCTGCACTGAAGTCTGTTGTGCACACTGTAAGGCGCACCAAAACATGATCGTCTGTGATTACCCACATTACACAGATAAGGCACAGCACTGTCAATGTCACTAAACCACTGATTGAGCCTTAAATTACCCTCCTGTCGGAGACAAAGCAAGCAGAATATGACCACGGAGACCAACTCTGTCCTGTAGATCTGGAGTTCTGCACCGTCTGGCAAATTTCCTATTTAAGGACACTTCATTCAGCTTATTATTACTTATTATTACTTTAATGAGTTGTCACTGGAAAATCCACACACTGTAATGTTTACATTTATAGGGACACCTGAACATTAAACACACATGTGGGTCTTCCCTAAACTGTTGTCACATAGTTGGAAACTATGGAAAGCAGAATTATACAATGCATACACAGTCTTTGTATGCTGTAGCATTACAGTTTCCCTTTCCACCTGTACACAAAGAAAGCTCCATGTACTCCATGTACCTCACTGAAACGGCTGGCCCAAAGCCCTGATCTCAACCCCACTGAACCCCTTTGAGACCAGCTATGCATGTAGTCTGCACTCCAGACCTCCTGACCTGACATCAGTGTCTGACTAATGCTAATGCTCTTGTGACTGAATGAGCAAACCCCTACAGCCAAACTCCCAAAATCTAGTGGAAAGCCTTCCCAGAAAAGTGGAGGTTATTATATAAGAGTGGGGAGGAGGACTTAATATAAAACACCATGGACATGAGTACTTTTGGCCATATAGTGTGTACCAAAAGGTGAAATCAAAAAGTATGCAGGACTGGGTTTAAGACCATGTAAATACATGTACTTTTAACACACCAGACCAAAGCAGCATTTTCAGGTTTTACAGTGTACAAGCCGGTATAATTAAGGTGTCAGGCTACCAAACATTGCAAGATTGCAAGTCCATGGTTAGGTCGTTTAGTAAGGCCTCAAACCCCTCTGAATTTGACCCCAACTTTCTGACAAGTTGGGATATATATGAAAAAAATAATTTCACTTTGTTTGTGACATCATAGACTTTCTTCTTTACTTTATATGTCTTTATATACAATGTAACTATTCAGTTTTGTTGCTGATCCAATGCAATGCCATGTTGAACAACAAGTGTAATAGATGGAGATCCCCTAAACTGAATGTTTATGTGTCTGTCTAATCTACAAAGTGAACTTCATGACGGCTGAGAAAGACGAAACAATAAGCAGCAAGTGTGTAAATGCTGGGGAATTGAAAGGTCAGAATGAGGGAAACATACTGGTATATATATAAGTACAAAGAAATAAAGAAATAAAGGGTTGGGTGTATACAAATCAATTTGCATAATAAACACGCAAATGGAAGATCTTCACAGGAATAACCAGACAAACCTGTGTGTGTGTGTGTGTGTGTGTGTGTGTGTGTGTGTGTGTTATCTTGATTGGAACCATATAGGTGCATTAATAATTATTCCAGTATAAGATCCTCACTAGAATAACCATACAAACCTGTGTGTGTGTGTGTGTGTGTGTGTGTGTGTGTGTGTGTGTGTGTGTGTGAATTACCCGGTTCCGCACGCCACATCCAGCACCACTTTGCAGCCCTGTTGTCTGAGCAGAGACACCACCCAGCTGCGGTACTCCTCCGTGCGGCTCTTCGTGTCTCCGATGTACAGCTGCCACACTTTGGCCGCTTTACCGTCCGCGTACTGATCCGGCAGGCCGACGGCGGCCACACCGAGAGAGCGTGTGCGGTAAATACTGTCCACCATCCTGCCTCTATAGTACGCTTACCGGTCTTTGTGATATAACTGTGGAATCAGATATATTTACACAATTATAAGGTGGTCTGATTGTACCATGGAGCTCACATAACACCGCGGTGTACGGCTGTTTTTATTTATATACGGAAGCGAAATCACAGGAAGAACTTTGAACCAATCGGATTCTAGCGTTTCCTCACACCTACATTTTCATTGGTCAAAAAGCCGCAGTGACGTTTTCAAGGCAACGTGGCTCCGCCTTATTTGCTATTTCATCATATTTTTAAGCAGCTGTGCGCCACGTGTTATTATACCAATAAAAATCTGGAAGAAAATAAAGAAAAAAAAAATAATGACATGTTTATTAAACACTTTAGATCACCATAACTAATTTATTGATTTACTGCATTGGTTAATGCAGCTCTAGTGTCAGTAAGATAATAATAATAATAATCACAGGGCGTGCTGTTATAGGAAATTAATCAACAACATATGCTGGTTAAATGTGCAGTAGTCAGATTGCTTTTATGTCTTATGTATGAAACTAATATGTAGAACACAATGAAAAATTATTGTCCCCCTCCCATAAAACTTACTCACCATGAGAGAGTACTCACCAAGTACCTCTTTTGAAAAGTAAAGTTTGTTGTTGTTGTCATTGCTGAATAACAATTATCTTTTAAAATCCATTCATTATTTGTCTTAGATTATAAGGAGCATTTGTGAATGAGCTGTTATTATAGTGTATTAGAATAAATGCATTAACATAAACCTGCGATTTGAATTATAGCTTCATAGCTGTTTGTTGTAGTATATTTAATCAATA
>JAOVVF010000002.1:18898239-18921288 GCA_028565595.1 Duopalatinus emarginatus
AAATATAGGGAGGGGGTAGTGCAGGTAGCCCACTGGTAGTGGGAGCAGTAAGGTGCAGTATTGTCCATTTTTGTAAAACTAAACACTCAATATTAGCAGCAATATTGTCCGTTCTGTGTGAGGTGTAAACAAAACAGCATTATGTTTGTGTGTGTGTGTGTGTGTGTGTGTGTGTGTGTGTTTAGTCCAGTCACTGAAACAGTTTGCAGTTAACTTACATTAGATTAAAGAAAAGAAGATAACTGCATGCTGTTTTCACATTTTCAGGAACAGTAAATCAATTTATATTGATACTCTAAAGATTCTGACATGTGCAAATGCCGTGGAAATTTGAGGTTACAGAATGTTAAAAATAAAATAGTCAATAATAATATAAGGAAATATTTGTATCAGTACAAGTGAATATCACCACAGAAATGTGGCGTTGCTATAGCAGTCCACCATACATATCTAAAAATGCTATAAATATATATCATTAAAATAATACATAAATAAATAAAAATTAACCACCATTGCACTCAGTCTTGTTTTGAAAGTAAGAGTATTTTCAAGCCAACAAGCCACAAGCTGTAAGCATGTTATTATATGTAGCATCTTATATATACTGCTAAAAAAATAAAAAAATAAGCAAACCCTTAAATTATATTGTCTGACTGTAATGAATGAAAGATTCATGTTAAAAATAACATGTTATTCATGTTAATCCACTGAGGGCTGGATTAAAAATAGAAAAATCTTCCGAATCTGGTTCAGTTAGTATCCTTCTTCTATGGGCCTGTTCAGCTCTCCTCCTGTAATAGCCAGTCCTACTATCTCCTCCATGATCTTGAGACTGTGCTAGGAGACTCAGCAAGCCTTCTTGTGGCACCATGTACAATATGGATACACCACCCTGTAGGGGCTGGACTACCTGTACAACCTGCAGGTATAGACTCATGCTACCATTAGTGACAAGGACAGTAGCCAAACACACAAATAGAGAAAAATCAGTCGGGAAATATAAGAAGAGGGTTACTGTCTGTACAAGGAGAAAACATATATAAAAAGGATAAATTCTCCTTAAATTTGATAAAAGCAGAAACTGTTTAATGTTGTTGAATCCTGGCCTCTAGTGGGGAAAAGGTGAACAAACAATACAAGTATACAAACCTGGATTCTAAAATGTACAATAGCTGATCAATAATGGTTTATATATATATCATATATATATATATATAAATCATATCTAATGATCTAATAATCATTGCAAGTGGTGTTTATTCTTTGCTGCTGTGTAAGAAGCAAAAAAAAAAAGCCTTTCTTATATCACTAGACCTACATCTAGTTATAACCCCTGGAGTAAACACAAAGATGACATGCTTTATTAAGTGGTTATATGACAGGTAATGACTTATGACGTCAAACCAGTAAATTGTACTAGTTTCCAGGAGTTCTTAGATTGTCCACAAGAGGGCAGCATATAATCACAAACTCTGCACTTTTCATACTAAACCTCACAATCAAGCACCTGTCACTCCTTCATTTAGTGTACCTGATTTTTTGTGTAATTTGGTCTGAGATTGGCCAGTTTCTCTCAGTGTCCCTGGAGGCCCTGTGATTTTCACTACATCACTATAGTTTATAAGCTTGCTATAATATTCATTTATTTATTTATTTCTCTCTTATGTTCAATATTGCATTGTGTATTGTTTTTATTGCATCCTGTCTCTTACGTTGCACTATTGTGTTTTTTAATGTTGGCTGCACCAGAGAGAAAAGCTTTTCATAATGGAATTAATAGAATAGGACTGAATTTGCATGCGGTGAACCTCCTGTGTCCACTGTTCCAGTGGTAATTGTTAACTGATGTAGTTATATAGCTGGACTTTTGTGACTATACAAAGCGTCATTGTGTTGCAGTTATTAAAGATAAATATTTAATTAATAAAAAATAACCTATGACGCTGTGATGGAATTTCTCATAGCGTATCTGAGGAACAGCACTTGTGTCTTAGCCTTGGCAGGTTTATAACAACACCATGTCCTTCCGCTTCATACAATACTCATATGCCATGAGAGCTACAGCTCCTGCCATTGTTTTACCTGTAGTTGTAAACAGTGTCATGGCCCTTTGCCATGTCCTCTCAAGGTCTCTAACCGTCTAACCAGGGGTGTCCAACAGTTTCCGCTCGGAAAGGCCGACGTCCCAAACTCAGGAAACAATTGGTGTCACAGAGGGGCTTTTCTGAGACAACAGGTTCTACTGAGATGTGAGAGAAAGACAAAAGCTGTAGCAAGGAGGGTCCAGCTGTTTTCCACTCATCCTGTTACTATATGGGAAAGTTTGGTGTAAGTTGGTATGTGAGCCAAGGTGGATGTTTTGAATGAGTGCTTCCATGGCACGTCATGAATTACTCCCAAAGGGAAAAAATACTATAGAAAGGCTCATTTATAGCATGTTTGCTTTGGTTGTTAATGAATTTACCAAAGCTTTGGTTCACACTGGTATATTTCAGGCTCAGCTTAGGTCACAAAAGGAAACAATGCTCAAGATAAATGTAATGGTCAAAAATACTACTACAGCCTATTTATGGCACCAGAATGAACATTTGTAATATTGCTGTATGTAGGTTAGATGTTTCCTGTCAAGATTTTGGTTTATGGATCAGAATATTGTGAGTTACTAAATCTCAATGTTGGATTCTTGACCAAAGGCTTTAAAGTAATCACCTGAAAATCACTCGCTGTTGCTGCTGAGGATGAACCCACATGCACAAACAAAAGATCATCATAATGGACAGTCTAAAGATACACTTAGAAACCAAACATTTGGCTTTGGAACAGTTTTCCTAGAACGGCTAGGAATGAAATTGCCAGGAATAGTTTCACACTCCATCAGGTAAATCTCTGTGAGTGAACAGTTAATAAATTCAACTAAATCGACTGTGTGTTAAACCTGTAATGAATTTCCCAGATACACTATGGCAGATTTACTATACAGCACACAGTTGTAGAAGGGATTATTCACAGTTCCACTTTTCGTGTCACGCAGATGAGGATGTATTCCCTTTTGAGTATGGTTCCTCTCAAGGTTTTTTCCTCTTGACATCTCAGACGTCTTTTCTTGCCACTATCGCCTCCACTTTGCTTATTAAGGATAAAATTTGTCTAATTTAAATTATAATTTTTTTAAACAAATTCTGTAAAACTGTCCATTGTTAAAAGTACTATATAAATAAAATAGAATTTAATTAAATTACAAATATAATAGTGCATTGGAGCAGTTAAAGAATATTTACTAGTCATTTAGATTCATTTATCGTTTTAATAGTTATACTGACTGGATGATCATAATAATCAAAATTGTGCTTAATATTTAGGCTATAATAACTGATTCTGCTGACATTAACATTCTCTTACTTTTTTCTACTCAGTGCCCATAGAAATGCCTTACCATGTCTACAGTGATTTGTAAACACTTTTTTATTCAATTCCATTTATTTATATAACACTCTGAACAATGGATATTGTCACAAGGCAGCTTAATCATTTATCTTTCTCCTGTCATTTGCAGTAATGTACTTCATAATAGTCCTTATTTAAATTGTCTGCTGCTTTCTGTTCTTTTCTCAATAATAATGCACATTACATACCTCATACTTGCATAATTATTATTATTTTTATTTTTTTTGCAATATGACTGTAAATTGACATGGATTCAGATTTAGGTCAGTAATAAGGAAACCAGAGATGACAGTGAAAGAAACCTTGTGAAGAACCAGACTGAAAAGGGAACCTATCTTCCTCTGGGTGACAATAAATAGAGCGACTGTCATTACTTCACTGTCACAAATGTAGCGCTTTCACATTTCATTTAGTGTTTTTATTTTTGGAGACAGATCAAGCCTGTATATGTATGCTTCCTACAGAGGCTCTGTATGTGACAGGAAAAGCCCTCAGTTTAACATCTGATCTCATATGGATTGGTATGAATGGTTAAGATTAAGTGTATAATCTTAACCTAACAGACACTAAGCACTTTGTCTTTGTACACCTGATAAAATCCTGAAACCAATCTCACTTACTTTTTTATAGTTTTGCCCTCATTGCAGACGCAGCACGGCTGATTTAGTCTTGTGATTAGCGTCGGTGTCAGCACTTATTTTAGGCGTTATCTTTTAGGTGCAAATCATCTGTGAACTTAAACTTTTTTTTTATTTTATCAGCTCAGGATACACAACACAACACAATGAGAATGAGAATCAGACAGAGATAGAGATGGGGGGTGGGGGGTTTAAATGGCTATGTAAACACTAAACATTTTTGCAATACCTATTTAAAAGTCTATAGCAAAACTTGTGCAAATTAGCAAACTACAAAAACCTACACACTCACAGTCCACCCTCACTGTTCTCGTTCTTTTACGTTTTTTTGACCCTATACGGACATGCAGAGTTCACAGTGTTCTGACCTCTTGACTCTGAAACAGGTTTTACGTCACCGTAGGCGACGTGACAATGGTTCAGTTTCGGCTTCACACATAAACACACCGCTATTATGCAATCGGGGCTTGAGGGCTCAGCTGAATGTATATATTGTTCATGTAGAAGTATATGTAGATTTCTCACTTGACCACATCTGGACAATGTGTCTGGTTAGTTTAGTGGCTTTGCGCTGTACTGCTGGTATGTAGACCGTAATCTCCGGCAGGAGGAATGTGTTGGAAAAGTAAACATTTAGAGTGCAAATGCTCGGACAGTTTTTGTCCAGCTGTGGATTGTAAGTGATAAGTGAACAGAACTGGTGGAAAACCTCTGACTGATTACTAACCACACAGAATTTTCACTCATTATTTAAAAGAATGTATTGTTCATTTCAAATCAAGCAGATTTTAATGGGCAAGTGCACATGATATAATGCAGAGGCTGTGCAAATATGACTACTGCTTGTGAAACAAATGTGTTTGAACAGATGTTACATAACCTCATCATTTTAATGTTAATCATGTTGACATGCATCACATTTGAAAACTTCACATGTTTTGAATGCACATATTAAGCAATCCAAGTTAAGAGACTCAAAAGGTCATTTTATTCTCAAAGCTTTATTAAAAAAAAAAAAATTAAGTTGAACATTTCACATTAAAGACAAGACTTTAAAACATGATGGAGTGTGCATATAATACAAGTCAAGAAATGATAAATACGTTCGAGTTCATTCGATTTTAACTGACTGCAAATCCTTCAGGAGCCACAGAAGTACCTCAGACTCAAAAACAAAGCTTTTTCTTTGTCTGCATTCAGTTAAGTTTTTGTGTAAAACACAACACAACCTTCTACAGTACCTGATCCTAGAGGATTACAGGACAGAAATGTCCTAGGCAAATATTTTTCAATTGATCACTTTATAGATGTGCTTTGAACACAAAGGTTCAAACAGAGAAGCCATAAGGCACTGAGAGGTGCTTGGAAATATTCCGTTATTAAGACCATGTGCATTTACTACAAAACAGACAAGAATTATTCAGTTGAAGATTGATTTACAGAACACTTAATTTTAAAAAGAAAGAAATTTTGAAATGTCAATGCCAACATTCCTGTCTGGCATCCAGACAACCTTACTTGTCAACAGTCACATTTTAACCTTGATCACCTACGTAAAATTTACGGCCACTCGTGTCATTTTGAGTGCAGGAAAAGTAAACACAGATTACAAGGCTACAAGGTTATGGCCTGAACAAAGTGGTGGCTACATCTAAGCAGTTCCCCAGTGTTTACATACAAAATACAGCACACTCTCAAGCGAGAACGAGTCTCCACCAAGTATCTAGGCGAGAGCTAAGAATAAGTCTATTTTTGTTCAGGATGTTCGTAGGCACTTCATGGAACAATTCCGCTTCACTAATACGTCTGAGACTGGCATTGTGAAAAACGACTGATAATTTATACAAACAAACCCAAATGGACAAGTGATCCTACAATCTCACTGCGGTTCACCAGAGCACTGCTGCACTCATATACACATCCACAGAATACTGACTATTACAGACTTGATTTCGTGGATTGATATCGATGAACATCCAGGCATCAAGTCCTTTTATAACGTATTAACACAGCGAGGCAGTGTACTAACGTGTGCAACTAATCCAGACTATTAGTGAACAGAAAGAATATAGAAACAGGAGGCAGGATTGGAGAAAAATTGACCAAGGGATGTGCACTGTGTAATTAATCTAAGACAGGAAACAAAGTCAGGAAGCTGTTTTCCGCGCACTGGTGCTGCCTAGCACTGTGACGCAAGATGCCTGTGTGAGACACACTCCCAAGCCGAGGGAATTACAAGCAGGATATCCATATTTTGCCTCACACATTCTTGTAGGTGCAGTATAGAGAAGACGTTACTTACTGAATCCTACATTCTCTACACAAGTGCAGATGAGAGAGAAGCAGGTGGTTACTGTGGTATTATATAAGATGCTTGGATTCTATAAGAGAGTAAAAGCTCTCTATAATGAGAATAAAAACTTTTACCTTGTGGAATAATAATCAACTAACTAATTAATTTAGATTTTAAGGTTGATGTAAAATTTTGCACTATTTTTGGAATGTTCATTAGTGCCCACTTTAATGACACCTCCATGTCCGTGCTTGTTTGCGACACGTCTAGACTAAACGTAAATAACTAATTCAAGACAAAACTTCACATAACCTTTTCTGGAAAAATCCCCGCCTCGCTTTAGTTTCATTCTTAGTAGAGTTTCACAAGCTCAAGATAACATTGTATATACTAGACTGTTAGTGACAGCTCAGGTCCTCTTCGAACATAACTCATAACTAGTATAACTGGATTGAGTTGTCTAGGATAACTGAGATAATCTCAGGATTGGCAAGTCAACGATTGGCTGAAAGAAACCGTATAGTATTCAAAAAAGGCCTTTTCATGTCTAGAACATAGTATAACACGAGCACAAATATCAAAATATGTGATTTAACCTTGTTTATGCTAAATAAGCCTGAGCGGCTTCGAGCCTACAAACCTTTTGTAACAACGGAAAAATTCAGGACAGTCAGCGAATTATCAACAATCCAATCAACTAGCTCAATAATAATAATAATAATAATAATAATAATTATAGTAAGATGTTAGGAAAGAAAGATTGGTACAGTGCATGGAAGAGACTCAGGCTGGGCTCTGAACAGTAGGGTACACCAGCAAAAACATGACTGACGGCACACGGCACTAATGATTCTGAATCTGACTGTCGAAGTAATTTATGAATGAAATGTAAAGTTGTAAATGTCAGGGACCTTAAAATACGTTAGAAAGCCAAACAGGCCTCAGAGGAAGCACGTGCAGCCTTGGCTCTCAGACTTTATGATATAATTGGCTGCTAATTACATCAGGAAATTAAGTGATGAAAAAGCCAAAACCTATAAAATGGTTCAAAACATAATGCAGGTGGAATGTGTTAGTCCTTCATTATGTTGATAAAAAACCACCAATATGGTGAGTAAAAGTGGGAACCAAGAGCAATTCTCAAAGGAATCACCTTGCTGTTCATATCCTGTGAACCAGTTTGCAACCGATTCTGCTCGTCTTTAAACTTAAGCTCATTTCTGTGCACATAATTTAATAAATTATAACTCTATTAGGCAAAAAACTTGAAATGATACCACAGAATCATCAAGCAGTCTTCGATTCAACCTTCTATAAATGTCCATAGAGTTAGAATTTTTTTGGTCATGTCCCAACAGCTGTGGCGTAAGATTTTGCTTCGATTTGAAACTGCTTGTTTTTGCAAGACATGCAACATCTACTCAGCGTAATACTGACTGTGATGCATTTCACAGACTTCATCAACAAAAATATTATGTAGCACAAATACTGTGAAATGGATTACAAGCATTTTTTGACTTTTTTTTGATCAAACTGTCACACAAATGTCTTCAAGTTTGCATAAAATGTCCATAATAATAATAAAAAAACCACTAAAGGGTAAATGCTTCAGGTGTCAGTGTTATTTTCCTTGGAATACTCCTCTACCAGATGCTCATAGGAATGAGTATGATCAGATCTGTCTGTGAACACAGAAACCTCTGATTCAGAGCACTGCTCATCCTTGGAATCAGTCTCAGATTCACCGTTTTCATCTGAGGTTGACAGTTTAAGCTTGATGTCTTCATCCTCGTCCTCGTCCACCAGGCTGTTGTTCAGCAGGTTCTCTTCATCGATAAAGGTGATGTTAGCCTTTTGAAAACTTACAGGAGGAAACTCATTGGAGTCCCATTTGTGACAGCCAGGACCACAGCCCCCAGGTCCAAGGTTCCTGTGTTCCTCTCCTGCCTCTTTATCTAACTGATTCTCATACATTCTCTCCACGTCTGCGTCCAGCTCCCCCTCAACCTGCATCTGATTCAGCAGTGGACCTTCATCTGTGCCAAGCAGATAGCTTTTGGACTTAGAGAAGACCACCGTGACACGGTCACTGAAGCTGTAGCGTCGTTTCTGGCGAGGCGATTGTTCTAGGTTGAGAATTGCATTCCCGTTAATGGAGACGGCATCGTTGCAACTTCTGGAACGGAGAAGTTCACTTTGTGTTTTAGCGATGATGGTGCTGGCATGCTGATCTCCTCTTTTCTTGGTACCGATCTGTTTGATGAGGTCATTGTAGCCCTCCTGTTTCTTGGATAGGAAGCTAAAGATGTTGACATCTTTGCCAGCAGGTGGTAATTGCAAGGCCTTGTGGGCCACTTTGTAGTTGTGAAATTCATCCAGTGAGAGCTTTTGCCGCTTTCGCCGCTTCTTCAGAGCTTTGTGAGCTTCGATGACCATTCGAACCTTCCAGTTAAAGAACAGGGAGAGCCAGGCCAAACCTAGATATATCCATACTTCGACAAAATAGCGATACAGAGTGGGGTAGTTTGCGTTGGGGTCAACACCTAGAAACACAAAAATGGAAAGCATGTAAAACAGACCAGAAATGGAACATTTACAAAGCAGCAGTACAAGAAACTACAGATAAGAACGTGGGGTATGATCGCATACTGGTTTGAGAAGTTTAGCTTGGGAAAGATGATCTACACTACAATGGAACATTTATAAATCAGACACAGATTACTGCCAAGCCAGTAATCATATCTATACACCAACAAAAGTACGCTCATTCCTGGCATAGGATGATAACTTTGCAAACAGTTGTTCTGTATGTATATATTTTATCTTACTCAAATAATTCAACAGTGGTAGTTATCAATTAATCTACAAATCAAAGACTAAATTAAACCTGCACACATGCAACATTCACCTGCTACGAGATCACCAAATCCAATGGTTGTCAGAGTGACAAAGGAAAAGTATAAGCCCTCTATGTAGGTCCAACCCTCCTGAGACATGAAAACGAATGGAGGAAGAACCAAATGGATCAGTACACCCCATATCAGGAAGATGGCTGTGCAAGTGAACTGTGCCTTCCTCTGTTGGGATAAAGGGAGACATTGGAGTATTATATTAATATTAAAGTATGAAGTATTGAAAGTCAAATCACCAATCTGTGTTAAAAAGAGAAGAGTGTTAAAGGCTTTGCCTCAATGGACAAAACTGTAAGCATGTGAAGAAGCAGGTGCTTACCAACGAAATCCCTCGCTTGGTAAGAAACTGTCCAATGTGCTTTGCTCTTCCACCAAAAAATTTGCCAAGTTCGCTGATCCAGGTCAGACAAAGTGGCACACCAAACAGTCCGTAGAAAATGCAAAAAACCCTCCCTGATGAGGTTTTGGGAGCAATATTGCCATAACCTGATGGAATAAAAACAGACATTCAAGTGAGTTAACTATCTGGGTTTTATACCAACTATGGCAAAAGCAAAAGCTTACCCTTACCCTAACATAATAATGCACAGAGAGCTAGGTAGCTCTATTAAGTGAGGAAACCAGACTAGTGCATATAGAACATAGCATTTTATGTTGGCAACCTTGACCAAAAAAATAAATAAAATAAAATAAAATAAATAATGAACAATCTGTTGGTCATTAGCTAAAACATTTTATTTTTCGTTATTTTATAGTTTTGTCAATGCATTAACATATTCCTGATTCTGAAAAGGTCATCTGTCATGTGTGCAAGGTCAATTATTCCACCAAGTAAAAACCACATTAAAATGTGAAGCACATAACATTTAAACCTATACTGCATATATATAACAAATGAAAACATGTGTCTGTGCAAATAAATGGCTAAGGTATAAAAATCTGCTTTTAGTTTGCTACTGATTTGTCCAGCCCAGACAACTTATTGCATAAAAACATACAGTATAACATTTAGCAAAAAGACAACATTATTATGTTGTTTTGTATTTGAACAGCCTGGCACGAGTTTTGTTCTTGAAGGAAATGGCCTCTAATGTCTCTGTTGACACCACTGCCTTATCAAAGTCTCTTGTAATCTTGAAGTTTCTTCTCAAGTAACGACTTCTTATCAGAGAACGACAGTACTGAACATTTACTGAACATTTAGACTCTGGACATTCTGTAAAAAATGGCAAGAATTTCACCTGTGTGCGCCATCAGGCCACAAGACCTACTTAACAGACCTTCTAGAAATCTAATTTTTTTTTTCACCAAATAATAACATTACATAATTACAAAAGAGAATCTGTTGACCCATTGGGAAAATAAATACAGTCAACTATTTCCTGCCCTTTGTGATTAGTTAAGATAAACCAGTCTTCCTCTGTTTATCCTCGAATAATAAACAGATTGAGTGATTCTCACGGTGAAAGAGAAAGATCTGACCCTTACCAATGGTTGTAATGACAGTAGCAGCAAATATGACAGCGTTCGGCCAGTTCCAGTTGTTAAAGGTTTTATCTCCTGTAATGGTGACTCCTTGTCCTGCAGCCTCAGACACCACCTGCATTAAAACAGATCCAAAAGTCATGATGTTAACATCAGCAGTTGTAACTTGCTGTGAAAGTACTATTTATTGAAAGTTGGAATGAGATCGCTGCCACTGTAGGGCCCTTGTTGGGCCCTTGAGCAAAGCCCTTAACCCACAAATGCTACTGAATAAATGGGATAAATGTAAGTTGGTCTGGATAAGGACAGGCCAAGAAGCCCACCCTCACACGAGTAGACTCCTATTTACCTGGAGGGCTTTTGGCAATGACTCAAATCTCTCTGCACGCAATGCAATCACTGAGATGCGGCAGACTAAAGTTTAATGTGTCCCTAAACAGCTATTTGGCAGTTAGGTAATCAGAGATGAAAAGAGCAGCTGGGTTTGGTGTCTGGAAGGGATTCAAAGCTGCCTCCAGTTTTAAGATAAACAAATCACTTCTCACAGCAAACTATTACATTATCTAAAATAAAATTTTAAACGTCTCATTGTTTTTCCAAATCAAATGTAACTCTAAAACCAAACCTGAAAAAGTGCATGTTACATCAGAGGACAAATGCAAGTACAAGCTCCTCCAATGTTCTGCCCAGTCCCAGTTTTTGGTTGTTTAGAAACCTATATGACCGAGCTAAAGTGATGTACATAAATGATAAATGAAGTACAAGTACTCGTACACATATCAGAGTCATTAACCCAGTTGCCAGTTCACCGGTTGTCCTTCCTTAGTTCCACTAGGAACACATCATACCTGCCGTTTTGATTATGTTTTGCTCCACTTATCTAACTGTCACAATTCGTCCCAAGTTGCTCAGATCCTTACACCTGCCTATTGTTTCTGCTTCCAACATGTCAGCTTCAAGAACTATCTGTTTACTTGCTGGCTAAAATATCCCACCGCTTCACAGGTGCCACTGTAACAAGATAATGAAGAGTAATTCACTTCACCTGTCAGTGGAGTTTGTAGTTTTAGTGTTATGCATTATGGTGGTAAAAAAAAATATTAAAAAAAAAAAAAAAAAAAACAGTAACACCAGAATAAGGAACTATTATAAAATTAACTTCTATAAGAAGAGGACCTTGAAACTGAATGATTATTTAACACAGGAACTTTCTTTCTAGTAGCACAACCATAAATAAGTAGAAAGTCCTTTCACAAGAATAAAAAAATTCACAGATTGCAGAGTGAAAGTATCATAATGTCTTTAAGCCAGAAATGGTTTACTATGTCAAATCAGTCTCTAAAGCTGTAGAAAACCAAAATCTTTGGCCTTGTAGATCAACCCCCAAGTACATCCCTCGTCCAACATTAGCAAAGCCAGTAATATGTTCCTGGTCCTGCCATGGTTCTGCCATTCCACAGCTTTGCTGTGTCGTTAAAAGCTACTTGTTCCATCTGCTGAGGACATTAGGGTCAGTCTTGACGCTTTATGAGAGTCACCATTTGGTGTGCGTTACAACTTCTGTGAATAAGATCTGTGAGGAAAAGGCACCCATTGGTAGTTTCATTTTGATGACTCAAATGATGATTTATCTGGTAACCAAAAGCACAGCATGTGATCATCTTAAAATTGTCTTAAAACGGGACCTGAATTTTTTCCCTCTTTGGCTAAATTGTACTTCCTTTTTTTAAGCATGCTTCCTTAAACAGAGGAAAAGGAAGGCTAATCAGTGTCATTCAAGACAGTTTATAACTTTTATAAGTAATGCAAACAGGAGAAATATGCAGAATCTTATTGAGCCAGACTGCAGCTTTCAGGACTCATGTGAACTGACAGAAGTGAGAAAACACCTGCAAAATGAACACACTGTTCCAAGTCTGTCCAAAGATCAAGGCCAAGATCGGAGCACAAGTTCAGTTGTTTTTCTACACTGCCTTCATGGCTAAGCACTTTTTCTTCCTCTTCTGTGTACGATTTCAGCTTCTTGCGTTAAGCCATTGGTTTAAAAAAAAAAAAAAAAAAAAAAAAAAGATTTCACAAAGCCAGTGTTTATCAGCACCTTATTTGCATTGCAAAACTGATTAACCAGAACAGGGCCAAGACAATGGCACACAGCAAGAGAAGTTCATGAGTGGGTCAGCTTTGGATCCTTTGCACTTATAAAGAGTTGTTGCTCATGCTGAGGGAAATAGACACAGAGGCAACAACTATGTGTGAAAGCTGTATGATGTCCCAGACCTGCTCCGATGGTAGCTGCTAATTAAATTGAGCTGAAGTGGAAGTTTGGTAATAAATATCTTTATGACAAACTGAACGTTCTCTCACTTTTCTCATGTCCAGTTTTAATGATGAATGCCAGTTATATAAAATTCTTATACTTCATTAAAATGACTAGCATTTGGTTTTGCAATTATATATGTTGTCAAGTTGAGAGTTTATTAGATATGCTATAGAGAAGTTCCATATCAGAGCTTTTTTTAATTAAAAAAAAAGTCAGTAAAAAAAACACAATACATACACACTAACTTGACCGGCACGTCAGAGAAAAGCAATTTATGGGGTATTTTTAGCACTGACGTACTAGGAAAAATTGGTACAGACTCAACTTGTACTGATTGGTGGTGGCTCCATAGTGGTATGAGGTTTGTTTAACTGGCAATCCTACAGACGTCTCCGACAGGTGACCGCTTTGAGTGCCTCCCTTCTGACAACTTACACACATTCATATCCTGCATTTATTCTGATGGGTTTTGTCCACTTCCAACAGCACAATACGCCGCCACACATCACCTGATCTCAATGTTATCGAACACATCTGGGATGCCATGAAGCGTGCTGTGGAGCACTAAAATCTTACAACTTGTAATACAACAAAATTGTGGAGCAGGTAATATGGTGTTGAATGCTTGCAGAATATTACCCCAAGCTTGTGGAGTCCATGCCCCATGGGGGACCTACCAAGTATTTGACTGGTGTACAAGTTTTTCTGGTACTTCAGTGTACATTCAATAATAAACCACTGAATTTGTGTCAGACATTTAGCAACCCTGTTTAAGATCAATTCCGTTATAATAATGAAACAAAGAGCAAATAAGAAACTGTAGCAGAAGTTACTTTGTACTAACAGCAGCAACTCCTAAAATGACACTTCTCTGATTACAGCCACATCTCTGCATTTCGGTGTGTCAAATTTCCATGTGCTGATGAAAGTGAACTGCAGTGCAACAGGAGTTAGTCACTTGACACGCATTTCATTCTTAAGCAATTCCACAGAACTGATAAAGCACTTCAGTGAAGGTTTTGCTTTTCAGTGTGGAAAGTTTTCTGCATGCCACAAATGAAAAACGATTCCATTTAAGCTTCCGCATTTAACCTTCTTTCACTTGTGTAACTATTTGTTTCTATTTGAATCAAAATTAAACTATTGCAAAAGAATCGGTTTTGGGATCATTTTATAAACTAAAACAGCATTCCAAGGTTAAATATAAAAACAGTTTTGTACAGGTTTTTTTCAGCTTTTAACGCCTCGACTGAAGACTAAAAACAACAATTTTCATAAGCTGTTATTGTGGAAAGCAAGCCCCATAAGTTCCTCAGGACACTAGTAAATCATCAAATTGCAATGCATAATAGGTGACAGATGAGTAAACATTTCCTTATGATGCCTGAATCAGCTGTTATAACTGTCTCGGTTTAAAACTTTAGAGATAACCGGGTTGATAACCTGCCGATTACCTGTGTCTCTTTTCATAAAAGTCCATTTTAATAGATAAGTAGATGTGCCTGTAGCTATCTGACGAGCAAACAAAGTCTGTCTGTGCATCGAATACCGTACCAACTAGGGATGCGAATCTCTTAGTGTCTGGCGATTGATTTGATTCTGATTTTTGGGGTCACGATTCGATTCAGAATCGATTTTTGATTCAGGAATGATTTTTTCTATTGACATGGTTTATAAATTTTGTTTAAATTATGTGATTGACAAGAAGAAAAGACAATGTAAACAAATACAACATTTACTTAAAATAATACTTTTAGGTTCCTTACTGTATCAAATCTTTTTGCATCATTTTATATTTATACCAAAAATTGTGGATTGTGCATAAAATTTTGTAACTGTAATGACCAGCAATAGGTTAGCTTAGCTGCCGGGCTTCTTCTTAAATAAAAAAAAAAATCTATCAATGAACAAATAATTAAACATATATTAATAATAAAGTAAACATAGACTTCAATCTACCACAGTGATTTAACTATTAACTGAAAATAAAATACAGACTTTAGTGTCATAGTGCATTACTGTGTTTCTGTTTTGTTTAATTTTGTCTGAATGGAGTCCGCTAGCATTGAGCTGGACAACTAGCTTGCTGTACGATGGCCTAGACGATCCTCTTCTACTGTGGCCGATATGCAGTATGCTCGGGAGTAGGAGCGGCAAAAAATAAAACTTAAACTCATTTTAAAATTGATTTAGAATTGCCAGGACAAAGAATCGATTTTTTTTTCAGCACCTCTAATACCAACAGCTTCTACAATGCGAGAACCTGTACTCATGAATTTGAACTCTTGCCAAAATTACTGTAACACACATTTCACCTGGTCCTCCTGTCAATATCTGCAAAAACACTACTCTAGATGACTCGCACGTCATCCCAGAACAGTGGTTTTATATCGGCAATCCGGTGGTTTCATGCTTGCCAACTGCAATTATTTACAAGTCTGAACATGTAAAGAAAGTTAGGGGTTCGGGTAGCATTCATATCTTCACATCTTATGACTTTAGTTCCTGGAAATCTCACAACATCCGACCACATCATCATACTCGCAACCACACATACACAAACATGGAGCTGAAAACAAATCTGAGTGCTACGTGTCTTGTTTTAGCTCCGCAAGAAGCTAAAGATGCATTCTCTTTCATAACCTTGACCCGTTGCCAGTACTTTCCTGACGCACTCACACTATGATGTGGGTTAAATCAACCACAAGCAAACAGTACGACCTCAGCCATCAAGACACTTTGGTTTTTCACAGCATCATGCTGCCACTGCCAGTGAAAATTAGAGGTTTCCTGCATGATCCTTGAAACCCCTCTGGGAATTTTAGTAGCTGCTTAACTACTATTGCTTAACCACCAGCTTCTGTTGGCTTCTTCAAAACACACCACAAGTGCAACATTTACAGCAAATTTGCAGAAAATGAGATATAGTGATTAGAAGGTTCCAGGCAGCCGTAATTAAGTTTGGAAAGTCCAACAGAACTAATGATTTAGCCTCTGTATCAAGACAAATAGCTACTGTTTGGTCTGAGTAATCATTGTGTTGTTAATAGTAAAGCTAAAATGTTCATTTCCTTATCTGTGCTGTGCTAATCAGTTCAGTCTTTCAAGGTTGGCAACAAAGATCTTTGCTAAAAAAGCACTTTTAGTCATGTGCAGCACAGCAAGTAAGGAAACTTCAGCACTCTTCCCACATTATAGACTATACTTTGAGAGGCATCCCAAACACACGAAAAGCCATCCAAGTATTTTGTAATATTTCGGTTATGAACTTTAGGGTCAGAACTAGAGGAGAGAGAGAGAGAAAGAGAGAGAGAGAGAGAGAGAGCAAAGCAGAAACCAGTAAGGAGAGCAAAGAACCTGACAGATCTGGTAAAACATCTCTAATTGCTTGACGTTAAACACAAAATTGGGTTGCAAGCTAGAAACTTTATGGAGTTTGCACGTTTTCTCTGTGACTGTCTGTGTGCTTTTCTTCCCACAGTCCAATGATTCAAAGTAAAAGTGAACTGGAGATGCTCAATTTCCCATAGGTGTGAGTGTGTGCACAAATGTGTCTATCTATACATCTGGCCTGATTACCTATCCAGGGTGTTACCCTGACTTCCTAATGAGTACTGGGACAGACTTCAGCACCCCTCACAACCAGATTTCAATCAAACAAAGTCCAACACTTATTCAGCCAACACCTAAACCACAGACCCTAACCCTAACCCAAATTCACCTTCAACTTTACCTTAGTGCTTTGAGAACTACTATTAATGATTCCCATTGTTTCCCATATATTGATTTATTTGTGGTGCCCCACCACAATGTCAACAATGGCTACTCATTATTGATTAACTTTTTTTTGTTTAACATTTAAAATGCGTAAAATCTTATTTCATTGCAGAGCTGTGTAGAGCACACTGCTTTCTTTCTCTCTCATAGACAAACAGTGAGATTAAAGAGATCAGTGTATTTCCTGTTGAGCTTTACAATGCAAAACGTAATGGGAAACTTAGAAGTCAGCACATAAATCTGTGTTGCAAAGATGCTATTCTTATTGTTGCCATTTTGTTCATTTAAAAAAATAAAAATAAATCTGTGCACTTGTTGGGTTCATTTCACCTACAGTTCTCTTACATGATAGAAAGAATCTCACATCATACCTCAGATGAATGTAGAACAATACAACGTTTATCTTAATTTCCCATAAAGATCGCAGTAGATAAGGAGCCAGTTTAACAAACACAGTGGTAAAAACAGTCAGCATGACTAAGATGTGTAAAACCTTGCTAGTTATGTTTTCACCTCCTGATGAAGTAACTACAGAGCTCTGGAGTTATGTGCAACAGTAAAAACGACGACAATCAATTCAGGTATAAATGCAGTATATGGACTCTCTGACGGCAGTGTCGGAGAGGAGGATGCTGTCTAAGCTACAGGCTCCCCCACACACTCTATGACACCGTGGTTCATCTGGGCAAGTTATTATGTGAAATAATTATTACGATTGTATTTAGTACACTATAGAATCTAGTGTAAATATTGCAAATTTCTCTTTATTTTAAATGATGAGTGTTTTTTCTTTGTATAAAAGGTTGCAACTGTAACAAATGAAATTTCCCTCTAGGTTCGATAAAGTATTTCTGATTCTGATAAGTGGAATATCTACTTTAGGGTGGTAACAGTCCTCCACTTAACTTTAGATTACATCACACAACCCTGTTGTGGATGATTTTCTTATAATAACAACAAGCCCCTATCTTACAAAACTTGAGCTTGAGGCACATGCAAAAGAGAAACAGGGTTCAGTTCAGTACAAGTCTGTAACTTTCTGAATTGTGACATGTAAGATGTGTCAGCAGGAAGTTCCAGCATGGGGTTTTCAGTTATTCCAAGTCTTTCTTGGTTCTTTCCTCAACAGTAAAAGTCAATGCAAACTGCATCGAGGAAAGTGAAAGTTCACTACCATGGGCAATTTGCAGCACAGTGCCTGTACTGATAAACAGCATGTGGCAAAACCACAACGACAACCGTTATCAGGTGGGCTGACTCAGTGGCTGAGGGCTGAGGGATACAAACTGTTTAACATTCCTCTGTGTGAAGAGTGTAAGGTGCCTAAAACAGCCAAGCAGCTGTTAAGAGGAGCAGAGTGCTGAAAATGCAAACAATTTCTATTCCAGCATTTAACTACCATACACTAGACATCGATCCTGACAGCTTTACACCAACTTTTCAAGCTTGGACACAGTGATAAGAATATAAATCCTGCAGGGACTGGAGTACAAAGCGCATGCACAGAAACCCTTACAAACCCAGGTCACATACACACACATCTCTAAAGTGTCCGATTTCACTACAATCATCGGCTGCCATCCTGTCATTATGGCTGTGAAAAAATGAAAAGTTAACCACTGAGTCAGCCAAACAAAGGGCTGACGGTGCACAAGCTCCTTTTTCATGTACGGGGAAGTAAAAGCATCCAAATCACCCCATCTGCTGTGGTTGCGCTGTAGAGACTTGTTTCAATCATAACGCTTTGCGTATTTGCTGAAGTTTCACTGATAAGTTATATTTTCAGTTTCTCATAATGACCCACATGCAGCATTTCCTACCATTATCACAATGAGCTCCTTACTAGGGCCTCTTTAAATTATCCTTTTGTATATTTGAATACCGCCAAAGCATCTGGCTTAAAGACGGCAGGTCTAGTCAGGTTCAAGATAAAAATTGTGTTAGTGATTTATGCTGATTCTGCTCCTACCAGGTAATTATATTAATCACAAGAAAAGAGTTCCCTGAAACATAAACATACACGTTTTAGTGGTTCCAGGAAAAAAATTCTGGTCTGTTTGGTCCTGTTTAAACCTGTAATCAACTGATCTGATCTCGAGTGGACAGGCGACGGGTGAGGCGGCTAGCCCTTCACACCTGGTACTTTTTTTTTTTAATCGATTTTGTTTTTCATTTAGTCTCAGACCTACAAATAAAAAGGTGTGGAAGAAGTATTCAGATCCTTTACTTAAGTAAAAGTACCAATACAGCAATGTAAAATCCCCCATTACAGCCACTACAAGTAAAATCCTGCACAGAAATTCCTACTTAAGTAAAAGTACACAAGTAGTAGAGGCACAAAGTAGTATTAAAGTATTGGCTTGGTTCCTCTTACAGATGATATTATGTTTATTATTTGTGGCATCATCAGGTGATTAATACTGAAGCATCATCAGCAGCATGTTACTGTTGTAGCTGCTGCTGGAGGTGAATCAGGTTTAAACTTATATACAGCTTTATATACAGGGAGAACAGATAAATCTGAGTTTTCTTTTCTGATCATTTCTAATTGTTGGTAAAATATTTGATCATTTGCACATTTATTGAAATGAAACCATGTAAGACGTTTAACAAGGGAAAAAATATATATATATAACTATTTGGTGAAGCTGTTAACAACAGCAGACATCTGAAACGTGACCCAACTACACACTGCCTTTTATTAGACGTCAGAAGCCAAAAAAGTTGGAACCCACTGGTTTAATATTTAACAGTGTGTTATATTTTAAAATCCATTGTGTAAAGACTTAATCAACTAGTAACTAAACCTGTCAAATAAATGTAGTGGAGCAGAAAGTACAATATTTCCTACTAAAATGTAGTGGACTGGAAGTATAAAGTAGTGTAAAATGGAAATACTCAAGTAAAATACCACAAAATTGTACTTAAATACAGTCCTTGAGTAAACAGACTATCACTATTGCAAATGAAGCTAACCATACAGTGCATTTCCAAGAACATTATATTGTATTATATTATTATATCATTATATTATTATGTATTATATTATACTGTAGTATATAGACTGAAGATATAGTGAATATAGAATTAGCTTTACTTAACTTTTATTGAAACAATTGTGATGTGTATATTGATTTTGTATATTGATAATGTCTTTGTTGTGCATGTAAATTCATTATGCCTGTGAGACGTTAGCAGTTGTGTGGCCTTTTGGAAACAGCGAACATTAGTAGCACAGTTACAATGGTTTGTAATGGGAGCGAAAATAAACTCAAGAGATAATCGGATTTCAGTGTTAGTTTCTACTAATGAAAGCACAAGAGCGGTTTTCTCGCTAATCATTTTCAAACAACATTAAATGTCTTGTCCGAAATCCAAGTAGAGGAGAGTTTAAACCCTGGACTTAGAAAGAGTTAGCAAGATGACAAACTTGATGGCGCTGATTGCGGTATTAGCATGTTGAAGCAGTTGAGGAGCTTGAAGCTTGTAAATGTGATTTGTTTAAGCAAAGGTGGGAGACTAGACAGCTGGACAGACTAAAGCACTGTTACATCCCTGTCTTTTCATCGAACCAGACCAATCAGTCAACTCTGAATTTCCACAGTTGAAAATCTGATTGATTGTATGTAGTGATATTTGAGACAGTTGTCAGGGTCCCAGATGACCTCAGAGGTGTTGTGAGTGATACAACCCGAAAGATTTCTGTCTAATTACCTGTCCTGGAAACTTTCTGTTAACCCAAGGTTGAGCAGTGTTATCAGGTCACCAAGATGTCAGATCTGACAGGCCTTAAATTAAATCCATAATACAACTTTGTCAGTGGCAAAGAGAAGGAGATGGAGATGTGGTGCTCCAGAACATCATTATCTGGGTCAATTATGAAATAACCCGAAAATGGTTTCAAAGGTCTTTGGCACGGTTTCAGTTTCAGTGTTCGTCATAAACGCTATCATATCTTTAAAAAAGTTAATGATCTTCAGAGGAATTTGGACATGGGCATCCATGGATGGTTTGCTTTGTTGTCATGGATAATCTAAGACAGATAGCCTATAACTACAGTCCAGAAGAGTGTCCTAACCTCTGGAACTCACTGAACTGTAAATGTCAACAGCTGTTTTGAGCATCTTCATATTGCACATTTCCAGAAGCCCACATTTTCCATTCAAGGGACGGTGCATACGTTTTCTACTCAAGTGCACAAAGTAGAAAGTAGTCTTGATGGAACATGAAAAGGAAGTGCCACTGCAAGGGCCGTGTACATACGTTCTCCCACATCCATTCACCCGGTAAAGCTTTAACAGAGCTCATGTGTTCTGGTTAATCAAACCAAGGAACAATGATCCTATAAAAAGACTAATATGATACATTTACAAGAATGTTACCGCTGAAGGAGGTGTATAGCAACGGCTGTGCGGGTTAATTATTTGCAATTTTCAGGGAACGCAGGTGTTAATGGAAAACAAAGCCTTAAACACCTGCATGGAGTCTCACTATGAAAAACTGTATGACACTGCATGTAAAACAGGACACTGGACTTTAACCTGAAGATGTTTGCTTGTTTAATATGGCATGATGAAAGAAAGAATTTAAAAATGTGTAAGTCATAACGCTACAAGCCATTCAGCAATTACAAATATTAAAAATCGAGAGCAGTGTAATCATTTGTGACGTTTTGTAATAAGCGCATGGCTTATTTAATATGCTTCGCCGCAGCTGTCATGTGGTGCTTTTGGTAAAAGATGTCCAAAGCAGACACACAAAGGAGCACTCAAGACACCCCCAAGCCACCCCTTACTCATACCAAACCTTCACTTCCAAGCCAATCTGCCGCCAGTGAACCGTGACAAAAGAGAAGTGAAGAGGGGGATGGGGGCCTAACGTTGTTCCCCCCTCCCTCTGAATGGATATTAGGTTGGGACAAAGGGGTGTGGTGTAAGGATTCATGAATTATGGAGACTCTTGAGGGTGCTCAATGGCTCAGCAAGATCAGGGGGTCTGAACATGTCTCTGCATGTTTCCTCTGGTGCCCTCAAAGACACCTGCTATAAGTCTTTACATCCCTCCTCTCACAACTTTACTTATGTTCACCTAGACCATCTTTTTTATACTGTAGGTAAATTACTTGAAAAAGAAAAAAGGGATATTGTATGTAAAATGTAACACAAACATGACATTTAATCACCCCTTCAGCATTTTAAGTGGCACCAAAGTGGTCATAAAACTACACTTTTATACAGTAATTTTTACACACTGAAAAAATCAGCTATTTCAATTAGAAGAATCAAAACAATCGTAAACTTTCGCATAACATTGAACAGGCGATCAACTGAAATAATAAAACTGCTTATAATTAAACGTGACATTTGTGCACCACCAGCCCCTTCTCTCTCCCAGTAGAAAAAAAACAAGAGACAGACAGAAACCCTAGAGACAGGAAGGCGACATACGGACAATAAAACTATTCAACAAACCCAAGTAGAGGCTAAATAGATGAGGCGTATTAGATTATAATGACACGAATTCCCAAGCTAATTAATTTAATTTAAGAGAAACTCCAGTTCCTACGGACAGCTTGTCAGAGTTACATGCTGTGCAGGTTAGCAAATAGCTGTGTTTAATAAAACCTTTATACCTTAATAAAAAAGCATTTTCTAAATCAAAAATGAGTTACAAACAGGTATAAACACGTCCTCTATTTTTTTGCTTTGGGACGCTTGGATATTGAGGTCTGCACATGTATGGTTGCATGAGTCCCTGAACTGCATGATGAAACAAGCAAGTTGAAAGAAAAGTGTTTAACAAATAGATAAACACCTTTTTTTTTTTTTTTTGTAAAAGCATCTTTTATCAGTGATATAAAGTAATGAGGTTTTTGTTTAGGTACGATTTCAGTTTTAAGGAACTGGACTTTACAAGCAGAAATACAGATTAAACTGAAACAAAGACAAACAAAGGGAAATGTTTTTAGAAATGGCAAAAACAGAATATAAGAAGAAAAAGTCGCCAAGATCTTTATGTTTGACAACTTACAAAATAAGTACGAAATAAAGCACACACACAAATCTACGAGTTTTATATATACGAAATATAAATATGTATATAAATACATATGAAATAAAGCCATAATTTATTTATATATATATACATATATGCATATACATATATGCATATACATATACA
>JAOVVF010000002.1:18926974-18937611 GCA_028565595.1 Duopalatinus emarginatus
TATATATATATATATATATATATATATATATGTGTGTGTGTGTGTGTGTGTGTGTGTGTGTGTGTGTATATATATATGTTTTGTTGATAGTTTTACACAGTTGAATTAAAATTTTACACTCTTGAATTTTATTGTGGTACTTTTTCTTGCATTTATGGGTTAAGGTACAAACTCTTCTCACTGGGCCTGCACCCTTAAGGCTGTGTTTTTGTTCCTTTTGTGTCAACAGCAATTTTAGAGGAGTACCTCTAAGCCACATAATTGTTCATAAATAACCAGTGATGTGCCTTTAGACTTATTTATAAGTTCAGGGAACAAAAGTATATCTATGCAGTGTTGGTATACATCCTGGGCGTATTTATGTAGCACATGACTGAATCTATTAGGGCCTAAAAATGTTTAGAAAAGGGCCAGTGAAGTTATAGGCCAGATGTAGTACTACATATTATATGTTGTTATCAGTATGCCTTCATTCCAAAACTGTATGTATTATATACAGTATAGACTGTATTTATCAGGAACACCTCTGCATGTCTGTATGCATGCAATTGTCTAATCGTGTGTAATCCAATCGTGGATAAAATCATGCAGATACAGGTCCACAGCTTCATATTCTGTTTACATAAAACATCAAAATCAGGAATAATGTGATCTCAGTGACATTGACTGTTGCACAGTTGTTGGTTTCTAGTCAGCCTGGTTTGAATATTTTAGAAATCTGATCTTCTGGCATTTTCACACACAAGATTGTGCAGAATGGTGCAAAAAATTGTGAACAGCAAGTCAACCTGTTTATATGCAACTTGAGCAATCAGACCAGTTAAGGCTGAAAGAAAGGCTAGGTTTATCAATCTATAACCATGCAGAGCAGAAAAGCATTTCGGATCCCATAACACGCCTAACCTTCAGGCTAATAGGCTGTAACAGGAGGCTTTGTTTTGACACTGCACTGAAAGACAAACTATAAATTATATGCTGTCTTGGTGCCACATGATCGGAGGCATTTATTTAACTTACCAGAAAAAGCTCTGAAAAACATGCTGCATATAAAACTGCAGTATAAAGTCACAGTTGTTGTGGCCAATAGGATAATACATTGGAATACAGCTGATTGTGAATAGATGTTCATGCTGCACTATACAGTTATATTTTTAATGACTGAACTTAAATATTAAAAAAAAAAAAAAAACTATGTCTAAATGATCAATTTGTGCATTTGTTGACTGTATAGTTTTCCACACAACTGGTTACAATGATAAAACATACATTTGCACAAACCTTTTGAAAAAAGGAATATGAAAAGACAGAGCCCAGGTGACTCTTGTACACTAGTATTTGTTCAGGGAATAAAATGAACAAACCTGCACTGTTTAGAAAAATAATCTGGATTAAGTGGATTATGTAAAAAGAGTGGACTGTAGTGACCAACGCTAAGAAAGCCAGCATGCTGATGACAGAAGAGTTGCGAGCCCTTTGGCTCTCCATGCTTCTCTCCTTCTTCTTGCAGGATGTGAATCCCCCTGGGTCCTCTGGTTCAGTGAGGGTAATTACCGGAGGGCCACCATGCCTGGCTTTTGAAAGAAAAACAGAAAGGATAGAACTCTTGTCCCAGAGGCCTCACAATTACCTTCTGCAAAGTACACATTACACTCTTCTATCACATCTCACAACGATATGCAACCGTTAGCAGGAGATGAATCATAAACACCGCTCGAATGCAGAAGATCGTTCTGAGAAGCCGCACATCAGTTGTTTATTCTTTATCGAATCAAAACAGCCCTAATGCAAATGAAGCTAGTTTGATTAAGTTTTCAACTGAGATATTTTCTGATATTTTTGTCTCCCTGTTTGCCAACCCTCTGTTTGGACTCTGTGTCATAAGACTGACATAACCATCTCATGCTGACCTGATAGGACAGTTTATATTGAGTGATACATGTGATTTTATCATTACCATGTCAAGTTAGTCGCTGTTGTTGCCATGACAGTTCATGTCATCTGCTAATTTTGGCTAATGTATATGTTATGATACTATTATCGAACTTTTTAAAATCATTTTCTTTCTATTTTTATGTCATGTCTATAGCAGGGTCAGCATTACTATTACAACCATTACCTTGTTTTAGATGTAACAAGGATATAATGTTGTTGTTGTATTGTAAATATAGCATATAGATATCAAATTTGTTTAAAGTATAGACTTTTTCACTCCATCATTTAACCTAGAAAAACCTTAAAATATAAAGAGACATGATTATGTCTGTAACCGGTGTTATGTCTATAACACTTGTTATGGTTATAAACACATTCTCTTTAACTCTTTGCCTCAGAGGGACTGTGGTTATATCAATAACAACTATTATTATGGCTATACCATTTCTTATAGATAATATCCATGTTTGATCATTCAACTTTACCCATTCTCCCTCATAATAACCACCCACAACAAATCAGCACTAGCTTCATTGGCAACAACTGCTATGGACAACTATTACATTTTGTAAATATTTCCTAAATATTTTATGATTTTCTTTCTATTTTTTATTCTTAGATGTTTATTTTTATTTTTATATTAAATATATTCATTTTTCTATTTAATTCTATTTTTACTTATTTTGTTTTTATTTATTGTACAATTACTTATGTGGAGAGACGGTCAAAAACATTTTACTGCAAGTTGGATCATGAATGACTGTGTATGTGACAAATAAAACTTTGAAACTTTGAAACTTGAAACTAATACTAGCCTAGATGGTGTGTGAACAGCTGAGTCACTGGCTGTTCAAACACCCAAATGACCCAAACCTACAATTTGACCAAGGTTTTTAAAGACCCTCGACTTGTACTGTTTTTGTTGTTGTACTAACTTGTTAACTTAGGTACTCTGGCTAAAGGCATCTGACAAATACCTTAAATGCTGACGTAACATACACTTTAAGTTGGTGGGCACCTGACCATCACACCTGTTTGAACATCCTATTGCAGATTTAGTCCCATTAACAAACTTTACTCTCGTGATAAGGCTCTCTCTAAACTTTGGCAAACCATGTTACCTTTAGTATTAGACTTAAATTAGATAGGATTTAGGTCTAATACTAAAGTCACATCTTTACCTTTCCAGACTCAACGTCCTTTCCCAAGAATGGGGAAGTTATGTACTCCCCCTCATTGTTTATATAGTTCCCTTCTGTTTTTACTCCTACAGAGGTTTCACAAACAAATTTACATTAACAGTAACATCTAATCTAATCTAATCTAATCTAATCTAATCTAACCTAACCTAATATAAAATAAACAAGCATGTCCTACCTGAACAATGATGCACAGCTAATGTGCACTGGTATTTGATATATTAAATTCTTTCCTTATATAATTGTTATATTAACTGTTCCCAAATAATTGCTTTGTAACCTAATCATTATTATTTTATCCTAAAAGACTGTGTGTAACATGTTGTCAGGCAAGTGGGGCTGTAATAAGCCTGCCTTTGTTCCTTGCTACTGCACTGTAGTGGGATAATATTTCCCCAAAGACTTTCCCTTAGAAATCTATCCTGGGGAACTTTTGCTTTAAGGGGAAGATCACTTAGATCCATATCAGTCTGAAAACTAGACCAGAGAAATTGGGTACATTGAGTTCAGAAAGTATTCTGATCCTTTCATCTACTTCATACTATTAGGTTGTAGATTTACTTAAAAAATTGCATTGCCCCTTTTTTCCACAGTCTACACCTAGTAACCCATAATGACAAAGCAAAAATGTCTTTAGAAATGTCAATGCAAATTAATTAAAAGTCAAAAACTGAAACTTCTTATTATTATCCAGACCCTTTATTCAGAACTTTATAGATGCAACTTTGAAAGCAATTACAAAATTGGGTGATTAGGGTTAGTTTCTACAAGTTTTGCACATCTAGATTAGGATCAGTTAATTAATAATTACCCAACACTTTCTGAGCAATCAAAATCTAGCAACGCTATTGTATATCACATATCACTGTATTTAAAGTGATATTGTCAAATTAAAGTTAAATAAATTAATATTTCTTAAGCATATCTTTATTAATGTACAAAATCAAAAGATATTGTGTGTGTACATTTGAACCGTACACTAATTACAAAACATAAAAGTGTCCAGGCGGCAATTCATTACGGTGTTCCACACACACACACACACACTTGCTCACAGACTCACACCTAGGGACTATGTAGCATATGGAAGTAGTAAAAATCCAGACACGGGGAAAACACACCTAACTCCTCACAGACTGAGAGGTTCAAACTCACAACCCCAGATCCCTAGAGCTGTGTGACACACACACACACACACACACACACACACACACACACACACACACACACACACACACACACACACACATATGCCACCGTGCCGCCCCAGGTGTCCAAATACTTATTTTCAACATATAAAGCTGATTATTCTGGTACAACAGGTAGCATTATCAGCTATGAGCTCTAAGGTCTGATGTTTGCTAAGTTACTGGTATGTGGAGTTTACCTAGGTTTCTCCTAAAATCCATTAGGTAGATGGAGAGGTTATGCCAAACTGCCCATTAGTGTGTGTGTGAGGGTGTAATGTGATGCCAGGCAAGGTATGTGATGGTGTCCCATCCAGGGTGTATTCATACCTTGTGTACAGTGTTTCCTGGATAGGATCTGGAGCCACCAATTCCCTGACAAATAAAATAATTTAATTAGTGTTTACACACACACACACACACACACACACACACACACTTTTTAATCTTTCTGCCACTTTCTTAGTTTTACCACAAGTGTATAATTTGTAACTGGATATATACAGTATACACTGAGCAAGTAGGTGATTTTCTGCAATCTAACAATCTTATTTTGACAAATCTCCATACTAAAATCATCACCTTATCACAAACAATATGTACATTATACAGTTTTATGAAGTGAAAAAGCTCTTATAAATTATACTTATTCTCACAGGGACTCATAATACTTATTATTCACACTCAAGCATAACTATGCATGCTAGCAGTGGGTGGGTTTAAACCACCACAGATGCACTGTAGAGAGATAATTAAGTCTATTTTAATCCAACATGTAGGCTGCATAAGACAATTCATTATTTTATTATCATTCTACCTTCATTTACTTATTCTGCATTTTTAGATGTCACAATTTAAATTCCTCTGCATCAGTGAGTAGCTGATCACCAAGTTTTGAATTTTTTGATAGAATTATTTCAGGTTTACACATATGTGCCTTGTTCATCAAATCCAATGCATTTATCCATCCGTCCATCCATTCATTCATTCTCTTTTTTTCATTCTGTATGCTAAAACCAAATATACCGTCTGTAAAGAAGATTTAGAGGAATACAGAAATATAAATCATGCTGAAACTTGTCCAGAATATATTTATGGGATGTTTTTTCATCATTTTAATGCAGGATGGTGTTAGCTCCACCTTCGCCTCAGTCCTTTTTTCTGCTAACTCTGTGTTGTGTTTGGTGGGATTAACTGTTCTGGATAGAAGACACACAATAGAATCAGTTAATGGCTTTGTGGAAGAGAGCTTGTTATTCAAACGAAGAATGAACTGTGTTGCATAAGAGCATTGGGAACCATTCAGTTGGACAGAGTTGGGCTGATGTATTGAATTACCAAAGGATGGGAAATACAGTTGAGGTCAAAACACTTGGATACGAGAAGTTTTCACAACTCCACACATTTTATGTTATCGATAATTTCACATTTTAGCTATGAAACTGAACAGCTTTTATTTGCTATATTATATTTTCATTAAGTCATGTTTACATGCATGCTGTGTATTTGGTGTTTTTGCCTTTTTATTGCTTAAGCTTAAATAAAGGTCTTGGTGTAGGCTTCCATAATTTTCTCCAAATATTTAGCCAGAATGTTTGCTCATTTCTTCTAATGGAACTGGTGTAACACAGTCAGGTTTGGTGGCCTGTTTCCTCAGACATGTTTTTTCAGTTTAGTCCTTAAATTTTCTATGCGATTAATGTCGGGGCATCATAATAGCTAATCCAATACTTTTACTTTATTGTATGTGGCTTTGTTACAGTTTTTCAATGCATGCTTAACGTCACTGTCCTGCTGGAAGACCCAGTTGTAACCAAGTCCTAAGGTTTCTCTTTAGCATCTCTATATAATCCTCCTTTCTTGTGATATCGTGATATAATTTTTTTGTAATGCATCAGTTTTTTCAGCTAAACACCCAAACAGCATGATGCTGCAACACCAGTTAAAACGTTGTCCTTCATAATGATAGGTATTTGCCCTGGTGCTCACCTACAAACAGAAGTCTGTGTTTTTTATGGCTGTGTTAAAGTAGTGACGTCTTTCAGGCAGTTATAGATGTTTTTTAGTGGTGATGGAAGTTTATATAATGTACCTGATGCCTCCAATTCCTTCACCAGTTCTTTTGTTGCTGTCTTGGGGATCAGTTGAAATAAAATTGAGCAATAGAAGTTAATATGTGCATCTTTTCTGCAAGATCCAGTGTCTGGGTTATTCAAAGATTGTTTTAAAATTTGCATTCAGTTGTCAATTGCAAATTGCACCTAAAGAAGAAGTGAACTTGGGAAGATCCACAGCTTTTTTGTTGATTGCAAAAAGAGCAAGGGCTGTCTCCAAAGGAAGATCCTTACATTGACAGGTGTACTTTCAATTAACTCCTAATTACCACAATTAGAAGCCTCTTAAAGCAATAGATCAATTTCTTGAATCCAGAATGTTAAACAGATTTTCACCTTATGTATGTAAAGCCTCCAGTGGCCCACTGGAACCCTGATATTTTAAATTAAAGTTTAAATAAATATCTAAATAAACTGTTATAAAATAACGTAGATATGGTGACATAAATCCAGCAAGTTAAAAGCAAGTAAAAAACTGCAGCCGAATATCTTTAGTCTAGCTATGTAAACGTTCAGCTTTAACCATGAAATATTTTCATTTCATTACTATTATAATGTTTTAATGCAAAGTAGGTAGTCACAGAAAGATAATCTGTCACAATCTCCGATAAGCATTTCAGGTCTAATAAAAAAAAGTATTTGCATCATAACGCATATCAGATAATGAAAGACGACCATGAGTATATACTATAAGTAATAGTATGCTTAAATATTATGTATGAATTCAATTTTTTAACCACCTATGCTATACTTAGATAGTAGTAGGGTTAGAATAATGAGGTAATATAAAGAAAGTAGAAAAAGAAGAGGAAGGTTTGGTTTGTCACACATATATTACAGCACAGTCAACTTTTCTTTATATATTCCAGCTTCTTAGGATGCTGGGGTGAGATATGCCTGAAGCAGAGATGGTTAGAGGCCTTGCTCAAAGGCCCAAAGATATCAGCTTGGTGGTGCTGGGGCTTGAACCCTCAACCGTCTGATTCAGTAACCCAGAGCAATGACTTGATCACTGCCAATCTGTTGTGATAAGAATAAACTGATGCAGAAATGCAGTTTCACTCTCTTTACGCAGCTTTTGCGGTCATTAACAGCAGGTTCAGTTGTGCCAGTTTTGTGTGTGTTCTGTGATGTACTTTCTTGACTCATCTAATGGTACACATTGAGTCGTTCAAACAAAGAAGTATGTAATAGTTTGGCTCTCCACCCAACCAGAGGGCTTTTCTTACCTACGAAAACAAGTTTTGCCCGCCACCTGGATATTGGCCTGTGTGTTTTGACAACAATGACACGTGTTTGTTTTCCCTTCAGCCTTGCAGTTATGTGCCGGTACATGTTTCATACACATTGCTCTCGGTCAGTTAGTGTGTAGGTATTTCAACACATAAATGGTATTTGCTACATTGCTTTTGTAGACAAATCAACTGGGTGAATTTTGGGCTTGGCTCTTAAGGAATGCATACAGTTTATCCACAAATGAAAAGGTGTGTGTGTGTGTGTGTGTGTCTGTGTGTGTGTGTGTGTGTGTGTGTGTGTGTGTGTGTGTGTATGTGCATGCATGGGGCACCTGCCACCATCCTTGTATGCAAATTTCATGTGTGGGAATATAAGCTCAATTTTTATTAGCTTTGCATTAGGGCATTATGTAAAACGACTTACAGTATAATTACAGTATTGATGTGTTATGTACATTGAGCATGTCAACAACCAGCAAGGCAACTTGTGCTGCCTGTGTGAATTTAAAAGGGTATTGTCATGCCTCAGTGTTTGGTGTGTAACAACTTTCCTTCTATGCAATTAACTAACTATAAGACATAAAGAAATGAAATGTCTGACTGATTAAATATTCATGAGAGGTTTGTACTTGCTGTATGCCAGTAACCTTAAAAGTCGATCTTGTGATTTTGACACTGTGTTTAGCTGGAAGAGACAGACCATAACCATGTCATCATATGTCTAAGAACAATTAACAAGTCTGAACAGGTGCGGAAGAACTTCTGGTTTAACCACTTTACTTTCATTATAGGCTGAATTCAGAAATGACTCTGACGCACAGGTTAATAACTTGCTCCGAATCAAAAGTTGCTGTACTTTTTGACTATGTATCGGGGCAGCTGTAGGCTTATGGTTAAGGAACTAGCTTTGGGACCAGAGGGTCCTGGGTTTGAGCCCTGCAACTGACAAGACTTGACTGAAGTGCCTGTGAACAGGGCATCCACTGCTGGGCCTTTAAGACTGAATTAAATGTATGTTATATTAATTTTGCCCTTAAGAGTGAGCAGAATTTTGCACCTAACATAATATGTGTCAGGGACACTCCAATAGTGGATCGAACAGATGGCCTTGTGGTGGAGCAGATTGCCTCAGATTGCTTAATCATTGATGAGAGAATCGCCATGCTTTGGGGTCAGAGCTTGAAACTGAGGTCAGTGTGACTTCTTGCTCACGTATACTGCTTTTTTTTTTTTTTTTTTTTTGCTGCCTTATCAATTTGGGACAATCACAAAATTGGCAATAAACCTTTTTGTTCATGTTTGTATATTGTTTGTTCATGTTTTGTGTACGTTTGTGGGAAGAGGGGGTTGGCGGGTGGTTGTTGGCATAGGCATCAGCATCAAATGAACCAACTGCAGGCGTCTAGGAGCTCACGTACGTGGAGGAGGGCAGATTGTGCGTTCCTCTGAGTGTGTAAGACATTTGTAATGCCATACCTTTCCAATTACTTTCACTGTAGTTACTGAATATTTCCCACGGAATTTGTGGTGAATAGCTGAAAAAATTAGATGTGTAGTGGATTTAACAGTGGTTATTTCAGTAAAGAATTCAGATACAGTGTGTGAGAAAAGTCCCTTTCTGGATATTTACATACACATACACACATAAGACTAAGAGACTGAGAGAGAGAGAGTCTGGCCTGAATTATGTTCGCTGAGTGGTTAGATAAAGGAAGACGACATGTACAAAATAAACAAAGTTAGGATTGACCCCCAGAATAAGATCAAATGATAGGCTGAAATGCTGGTGGGTGTGTGTTTGAGTGTATGACAGAGCGTGCCGAGCTGCTCTGAGTAATACAACAAACACATCTATACTTAGTCTTATTGCTTAAACTCTAACTCTCAGGAATATTGCATTTTTTTTTACATTATTACAGCAACATAGGCTCAGTCTCATATAGTCAGCAACAAGTGCATACTGAAGTCACACAGGGCACCAATTATATCATGTAGCTGAATGTTGCTTTCAATTAAATATGGTTGTTATAACTGATCAAAAAGAGGCTATTAGACACATCTGAGTAGTTTCATAGCACCAGCATGTAGATAATAAAACTGATACGTTGATACATTCAGGCTAAATATGTGGCACAAACTGTCAGCAAGGCCACATGTCATCCCGACGAACAAATATTTAAATAAAAACATGTGAATATCACTATCCTAGTGAGCAAAAATAATGGATATGCATACAGTTACTGATTAGTGAGTGCATGTTTTTAAACCAGCTGTAGTATAATAGTACACTTAATAATGCCCTCTGTCTTATTTGAGCGGTATGTGCACTCCTGCTGCCTGATGTGATAAATCTGATGATTCATCCTGATGGAAATGCTAAAGATAAACAGGTTTAACCTCACCCTTGTTTCAGTAGATCAAATTAAACTCTTGATCATATCAAACACTTTCTAATGAGTTACATTTGTTCATGTCCTGCATTCATTCTGTTGGGTTTGGATTCTTCAACCGAGACAAGGCATTGACTCACATGTCTAAAGACAGCAAATTATGGTTAGTGGATCACTCATTGAATCGTTGAAATGTGGACCGTACTGCAGGAAGTATGGTGTTCATTCCCAACAGAATATTACCACAAGCTTGTGGAATCCATGCCTGTAGGTGTCCTTACAAGCATTAGACTGGTGTACTATTTTTTCTGACACTTCAGCATGTATGCAGACAGTCCTACTGCATTTTTATTGGAGTGGATTTCCAGTATAATGCTTTACTTTCTGCAAACACTGTTGCACAATTGTGTAAAATGACATTTAGCTCTGTGGAGTCATCTCATTGGTTAATAGAAATAATTAAATGAATGGTCAGGTCCACATCAAGTTTTTAGTTTATTCTAAAGCTCCAGTTGTGTGTCAACCTGCTTTCCAAAAAAAAAAAAAAAAAAAAAAAAAAAAAAAAAAAACATTTGGGAGG
>JAOVVF010000002.1:18947741-18962077 GCA_028565595.1 Duopalatinus emarginatus
GTAAGTATATATAGTATAGTATAGATTTTTTATGCTTTATTGTTCAACAAAGGCAAAGAAAAATACCTTGAATATATAGTATATGATTAGATATGAAAATAAATATAAGTGTTTAGTAAATATTTAAATATAAGTATATTCTATTATAGTAAGAACTAACATTTACTGATACTTTTTTAAAAATAAATTTCAAACTTTACATTTTCTTTTGTTTTAAAATAAATGATCTGCCAGTATAACAAGATTTCAACATATTTGTAAACAGTAAACTGTCTAGTAATAAGTTTAATAATCTTACAGTTGGTTTATTGTAATATTACTGTAATATTACATATTCTAAATGAATATGACTATTTTCAAGATATTTTCAATTGCTGTGACAGGGATGTCTAATCATATACAGAAAGGGTCGGCTTGGGTGCAGGTTTTTATTTCAAACATACAGAAGCCACATCTGATTCCACCAGTTTAATTAGTCAAACTTGGCTTTTAATAGAATGTTGGATGTAGTTTCTACTTAGTTAGAATAAAAACCTGCACTCACACCATCCCTTTTTGGATAAGACACTCCTATGCTAAGAGTGAACACTCCTGTACCCGTCATTTTTTTCAGTCATGACCAAGAGTGCCCTCATTCCTGTTTTACATTCTGGCTCTCCCTTTTCATTATGCTGTAAAAGCTGGACCTGTTGGAGTCCTTGCTTGCACTCTGATCACAGTTTACAGGCAACACCACTGTATGAGAAGAGCATACTTAATAACTGTCAAACTTCACAGGAACGGATATTTAATACAGTGTCAGTGACAGATCTTGACATGCCCTGTGCTGGACCTGCACCCTACCTCTGAACCTGCCTGATTCATCCCACTGTTTTATTACTGCTTAAACCTTCCTTTGTGACCTGCCTCATCTTTGTGCGGATAGTTCCACATAAATAACCTAAAGAGTCACACTATCCAAAAATACAATCTCTTGCATCCCTCTTGCATCAGTGGATAATATGGTAGTATTATAATAGTACCTTCTAAGACATATGTTGGGCTGAATGGTAATACTCAAAATATTTTAAAACTACTGCTTATGTAGTATTCACAGATATGTAGTGTAGTGATCACCACATCTCACATAGCTGAAACGCTTCTTAAAACCAACGTCATTCTCATGTCTAACAATTCAGAAATACGTCAGGTATTGTGTAGTTAAGTATAAATTGTATTAAATTTTTGGTTTTGTTATTTGTACAGTGCTATGTGGTAATTATTTGAATAGATGATAGCAAGTTGATGGCACAAATGTATTATTTATTTATTTGTGGCACAAACTAGCATGATCCGAACTTTGCTATGTTAATATAATTTCTATAAAACACATTTAAGACAATTCCACAATCAACTGCTCAAGACAACATCTTAGTAATAAAGGGGAAATCTCTTTTTTTTTTCTCTGCTCATCATGTAGTTGTCTGACAGGTAGCTGTTTCTCATTATAGCCAATAAAATGCTTTTTAAAGACATTTTTATTTTAAGGAATGTGTTCATAAAACAAACCTTTTAATTTTAATTTCAGTGCATATGTTATTGGTCATAATCATTAGAATAAAGTACTTGTATTTTAAAAAATTCTTAATTTTTAAATTAACTTGACAGAAATAGCATTGTGGCTCAGGTACAACTTGCTATTTGAATGTGTAGTTATAGGAACTGTTGCTGTTCTCATAAACACTCAATAAACAATTAACAGACATTATCCCAGGACTCCTATTCATATCTGCTCACACTGAAAATTCTTTCAACACACTTTACCTTTACTCGTCTACAATTGCTTACTGTAATAATTTATAATCCCACTATCCAGTGTCCTTCTAAACCTTTAAAAGATTCTTCCTCATCTTGGTAAATCTGTGTATAAACAACGTATGTTGTTAAAAGGGTTTAAAAAATATTCTCCTTTAATAAGGTATTTGATGATTTATGAATATGCATGGTAATTAAGTTGCATATTCTATACCGCTACCACATACCTTCCCATATTACCCTGGTGATGCTATGCTCTTAGCTTAGTTTACTTTATGTCCTATTACAGAAGCTAGCCAGGCTAGCTAGGCTTTTAGTGTACATGAGCATGATGTCATAAACACAAGCAAGAGGTCAGTGTTTGAGTCTGGGTTTACATTATTATGTTCTTTGTGATTTATTTAACAGCAAGTTAACCAGTTAAGACCAATTATAACAGTTAGCTATTTTGCACAGAATGTAGGTGCTGTACTTATTGGTTACCATATTACCACATTACCACATTATTTCTTAATACTTTGTGTTCATATTGAATAATTTGCGATTTTGGACAGCAAACTGAGCTTATCCTTAACATTTCAAAGTGTTCATTGTGAAATTGCTAAGAAATTATTTCCAGGGAATTTAGGTGTGTATTAACTATAATGATGGTCAGTATGAGGTTACTGCGTTCGATTTGTTATATTAGTCTCAGAATAGTCGTAACACATAACATAACACAGATTCACAGTTGAGTTGTGTAGATTGCAAATAACGCATGACAGAGCTCTATAAGACAACATGGTAAGAAAAAAAACAGCACACAAAATAATCTAGGTAATATTGTCTGAACATTTGATTTGTTAGTGCCTGCAGGTTAATTTGCTGAATTAGAATGGGTCACTCCTTTCAGATGAACTCCCATTTTTTTATGCAAAGCAAATGACAACATGACGGTGATGACTCCACAATATTCAAAGTTGCTTGAAGCCAGCACATATGATCAACTGTGTTGCTGTATGTAAATATAAAATAGCATGCTTGAATATAATTCAATATGTAAATATAATACAGCTTGAATAACCGTGGCTGTAGTGACCACAAGGGTATGGTAGGACGGATCACTCTTGATACACTGTGATACTCTGTAAACTGTTATCTATTTAAATAATAAGCATTATGTTGCTTAATGGATTTACCTTTTCTAAGCATGTGCCATTCAAAATAATAATGAGCAATAAGAAATTGTTTTAAGCTTTATCTATATGCATACTTTGTTCACAAGCTATTAGAAGTAGATGACTTTGACTCAGGTCTCAAGAATAAAGGAAACCCTTAGATGATCACTGAATATGCAAGACAACCTAACCTTAAGCGCAAGACTTTATTAGTTATTATTAGTTTGTAATATTATAAGTTTGTCATCTAGAATCTTTGTTGTCACTGTATGAGGAGCATGTGAACTTTTACCCTGAACTACCTCTTTGGGTCATTTGCATGGACATTTAAGTACTGCCTTGAGCACAGGGAGTGGTAGAGTCTATGATCATTTCTGTGCTTGTGTTTTACCCTGGTAAAAACCACAAAGTGATTGATTTAAAGTGCAGATATGTACCTAAATAATGCCCAAGACAAACGCTTTTATAAATACATCATTATATAAATACCTTAAAAACAATTTATGAAATTCACCATTTTGATTCCAGTCAACCATGAATAAATTAACCCATCTGGTTACCAGACCTTTTGAAAATCTAGGCTAATACCTGAGCACTTGTGATTGCTCCTATTATATGTTATAAAGAAAAAAAAATCTTGAACGGGTAATCCCATGGCAAGACTGAATGAGCTATTTCAGTGTTACTGCTACGTTTATCTTTATGGTTTACAGTTTTTTCCCCACACTTACCTCTCCTAGTTCTTCCATACCACCCTGTCCAAGACATGGATAAATCTGAAGCAGCTTTGTTTTCTTCACTGTCAGCTCAGCTATGTCGCTCATTACCTGGTCCCCTTCCAGCTTCCAGAAAATAACTCCTCCGATGAGTACATATGTCAAATATATAACTCCGAGTAACAGCAAAGAAAAAAACTGGACTAAATGTTTCTGAAGTTTACTTGACCCTGTGGAGGCCATAGTGGCTCCCGAGGCTTATTTCCTAGGTTTACCAATTTGTGGATACTCCTCAGTGCATAGGTGTTTGGGTGTGGATTTAACCATGTGTGTGACAGGCAAATCGAGCTACGTCCATACTATGCAAATAATGGCTGACTGAGATTTAGCAAGGGAATGAGGGAGAGTAGTAAGGCTAGCTTTTCAGTGCACTCCAAACTTGTTATCAAGGTGTAATCAACTAATGACATACAACACAATGGGTACATGTGTAAATACATAGTAAGCATTTAGGCAGAAATTTTTAACCCAGTTCAATGACATGGCTAAACGGCATTATTATGACGACCCTTTTCAGGTGTCCTGGTTCTCAGTTCACTTTGTAGTTCTTGTGAAGAAAACACCACCAAATCACCAGATCATCAAATCATCAATCTAATGTGTTGAAAAAATGACAAATGAATAGCAGTTGGTCTAACGCATTTTGATAGTTGACTAAAGGCATGCTCATCCTGGATGTAACCTGAGTTATGTAAAAAACAAAAAGAGCATGCAAATACCAAGACAAAACAAGAAAACTCAAAGGATAAATGCAAATGCACAATGCACTACTGAAAAGCAGACTGTAGATACAAGACGTCATATGACTATTTCCAAAACTCTGAGCTGTCATCCACTCTTTAATTTGGGTGTGTTTGACTCACAAATTACTTTAAGGGTGTCTTCGCACTTGACCCAAACATTCGAGTCCACTCCCAGAACTGATTCTGGGTTTTCTTAGAGGAGGAGGGACTCGTTGCAGATTTGGTTTCACATAGACGAATTCCTTCCTGAACCGTTGACTGCTTGTGCAAATCAATATGGCAGTTTTGTTCCTGTAGGTTTGCAAAACTTGTACCAGAGCTATCTGTTTGCTGGTTTGTTTTAATTCACTGTGGTACCAACACTAACACCTTTTAGATGCATAAGAGGATTTTTAGCCATACAGGCTACATTGAGACGTATTTTTGTGATGCTCTCGCCTCAATGCTGAGCTAAACACAATGCTTCAGTCTTAAGAAAGCCTGGCTTTATATAACAGTAAGGTATTCTTTCTCCTCTGCTGACAACAACAATTCACAATCAATGAAGTAACATATAATTTCGATTTCTAAATGGCACAATTTTCAACAGGTGATGTATGACATCCAGAATATAATATACATGTTATAAGTACAAAGATATTGAAAAAATGGTTGAAATGTAGACTTTCCAGCTAGTAACAGCTTATTTCTTAGAGTCTTAAACCACAAGGCTTAAACCATCCTGATTTTAAAGAAGCTTTTTTCCTTCTCCTTCTCTTTGGGTTGGCTCTCTGGTGTACTCAGACCCTCATCCTGCTTCCTTACTGAAGACTTTTGCTTGTCTCTTGTGGTGATGAGGGGCTGTCTGAGGTCGAGAAAATGCTCCATGATCCTGGCGCCTATGTTAAGAAGAAGGGCCAGCCACGCCAGGGCAAAGATGATCCACACTGCTGCTAGGCAGCGGTACATAGAGGCTTTTTGCTTTTCCTGGCCATTTCCTGGCAAAAATAATACTCCATGTTAGCCTTGTATACTGGTAGAAATGAGCCTAATGATTACTAAGTACACATAATGAGAGCAAATTAATTGCCTTTTCACACATCCAGTGTGACGAAATACAAATTGAACAATTAATAGATTTTTTTTTTTTTAGATTAAGGTAATAAGCAGAAACATTGATGAACTGTTAAAGGCAGGTTGGTTCATTGAAAAAACAAAGACAGAAAAGACGCTTTCAGTTTAGACCTCAAGTTTAAAGACGAAAACAGATCTGAATCTGTATTTAAACAATCCACTGGTACTCACCAACCACATAGTCTCCAAAGCCGATTGTACTGAGTGTTATAAAGGCATAGTAGAAGCCTTCTCCATATGACCAGCCCTCCACATAGCTGAAGATCATCGGCGGGAAGATCAGGAATAGCGCACTGCCCATGAGTAAGAATAAGACCACTGCCAGTACCTCCACACACTGCTGGTGTCAAAACATCCATATGAGAAGGAGCTATATTAAAGTCTTCATAATATATATATATATATATATATATTAAGGTTTTCTTCAAAGAAAGAAAATAATACTACAGAGTACCAATATTTATGAAAAATAAATAATAATGAAAACAGTATTTTTGTTTATTATACCGTTTATTAAAGAGGCTAATAAGACCAATACACTACACAAAGGCTTAGTTATAATACAAATACAAATACAAAAATGTACATTCTGAAGAAAAAAGGCTTAAAACTAGTAAATGTATCTGCCCATGCAGTAAGATTTTACTTGGAAAGAAATCTTTAAAATGAGTTGGAAATACCATGAATTCCATTTTTTAAACTTACTATTATAAAATAATATAAAATAATTATAATACTACTAAAAGTATTATTTTTGCTTAATTGGTCAGATTGTGTGCATTATTTTTGTATGGCATTTATGTCTGTAGTATATTAATTAATATTTAAATCATCATGGATGCCAATGAATCACATTTTCCATGTGTATTTTCTAATTCCTTGCATAAAAAAATCATTTAAGAGCAAAACTCTATTTTAGTAAGAAAGTATTTCTGTTTGCATGTGATGTGTTGAAACAGCCCAATTCAAAGATCCTACTGATTACTTAGATGGCTGCTTTATAAAGTACAATACAACCCCTCTGTTTCAGACTTATTTACTGAACTTTTAAAGGTTCCTCTTGTTGGACAAAGCAAACAAGCCTTTAGGATACTAGATGACAACTTTCCTCTGTCAAGACTATTAACGTGATATTATAGTGATTAAAGTAATCTTCTAATAGTGACTAGGATGACACATTTTAGAGAAAGGCTTCCAGTAATACCTTGTGAGGCACCATTGATATCATTCTGTGCTCCAGACGTCCCAGGTGAATGCTGAGACACTTGCTAAGCTGGTTGAGGAAGGCCAGGTTAAGGGGGATACCGCACAGGGCATAAAACACACAGAAAACCTGCCCTGGGTATGTGGTTGGAGAAAGATTTCCATAGCCTTTGAAGAGAGGATAATATCCACATTAATTCTCACAATCATAAGCAAAATTTTCTGATTATGGTAAAGACGAACACAGCAGATGGCATAAGACATGTTAGCATAACCTTGTCAAACAGATGTTAACATTCAACTTGCCTATAGTGGTAACAACTGTCCCTGCAAAGAAGAAAGAACTGCCAAAATCCCAGTTACTCGGGTTAGTGGAGTTTCCTGAAGGGTTCACCCCACTTTCCTTTGCATCTAAAATCACCTGTTGCAAAACAACACAGTAATCCAAAGAGCTTCATACAATAACATATGTGAACACTAAGACATGCGTCCATTTAGACTGGTTAATAATGACCTGTACAAACTTCTCCAAGGCTGGTCCATCCAAGCAGGTGTAATTAGCCAGAAAGTAGAGTTTCTCCATCTGAAACTGGTTGCGATGTTTGCTCTCAGCCTCTTTCTCAAGCAGTTGGAAGACGGTGGCCCCCAACAGCAGGTAGGTGAATTGACACAGGGCCAAAAGAGTGGTCCAGCTAAATGTCGCACCTGCAACCTGGAGCTGAGCCATGTATGCCCATAAGCATGAGAAACACAGAATCCCCAGTGTGGATCAGAGAACACTCAATCTAGTGTAGAACTCTAGAGTCCAGTATATTCCTTAAACCTCCTTGGTTGAAATAAATCTTAAAATCAGACAGTACCATAAACTAAAATTCCTCAATAATTGTCCATCATTGCTGACAAATCTGAAAATAATGTTTAAAAATTGTATAAGAAATCAATGAGAAACCCTGATCAGTCTCTCAATGGAAAAAGTCCAAAATGAGGCAGATGAATAGGATCCCTATGCGAGTTGGTTGTCATCATCCTTATTGGTCACCCAAGGTTTGAACGGATGTTTGACTGGGCTGCGTGTAACTCAGTGGTTCCTGTGACAACGACTGAGCATGACTCCCATAATATGGACCTGGAGCTGTCTCCCACAAGCTCATTTATCATTGCTAAAAACGCAGGAGTACCACCATGTCAGCAGAACATTGGTTAATGTTTCATCTGATCGCTGCAGGTTGGTCAAGCGCACTAAATGTAGTTGGAGAGAGATTAATCACTCTCGGCTGGTGTTATTCCTTCGTTTCATGCAGCATAAAGCTTAACAAGTTATGACCTTATGAACAAGGTATAAATTCACGAACCCTCTCAATGGTGCAAGCCGGAGTTTAACTGGGATTTAGGTTTGATATCACTGAAATGAACATGTTTTAATATACACTACTGTGCAAGGCTTAAACATTCTGTATATGTATATGAATTATAATGGGAAAAGTTTATACCTGCTGCATTACTGTATATGTACAAAAAATAAAAAGTATATAATATATTATATTTTACATCAAATATAAAAATATTTAGGGGTAGATTTCGCCCTCCAAAATTAAAAACGTATAAACTAATAACTAATTATAATAAATTAATTTTGTTAAACAGTAGAACATACAGTACATTAACGCATGACGGGCCAGGCCAGGTCATGTGGTGTGGATTATTTTCCTATAACCGTATGGCCTGAAGTGTGTTATTTCTTTCATACCATAGATTCACCATCAGGTTGAATTTCTATGCTTTGATGAACAACACATCAAATTTTTAGACTGTTCTACGAGACAAGGTCCTTGCTGTACTTTACAGCAACATACATGCTATATGTAATATATACATTACATTGCTATAAACAGCCTTTTTTACTCTCTCTTGAAGTCAATACGGTAAAACTGCAGCTCTTTATGTTCTTTATGCGCTCAGCTCTGTGCTGAAGACTACCGGGTAAAAACGAATAGAGTTGAGGATGTTGTTCCGCCCTCTGTTTGCTTCCTCCCAACTTCAGGCTCAGTTAAGAATGCTGCTCCGCCCCCTCTGTTACTCCTCCCACCAAGCCTTGTCATGGACATTGCACTCCCTGTAAACTCCGCCTAGAACACCGTTCCTTTCTCTAGCTAGTCACTTAGCCCAGGGGTCCAGGCCCTTACTGTGTCTATATTTGTGTCAGAATTGGTGTCTTTGGGCAGTGAGGGATTTTAAACAGCTGCCAGAGGGCAACATAATCTGTCATTTCAATTTCTCCTCCTTTGCTCTGACACGCGTCCTGCTCGGTTATGTTATGTGCGCCCCCGATTGGTCCCCTATATAAGCCTCGCATTTCTTTCTCTTGTTGCTGATTAATGTGCTTATAAGTTGTTGTTACAATATAGCGTACCTTTTTGGTTAGTATTCCTTAATTACGGAAAACGGAATTAATTCCGTAAAAATGTTAACTAGAGATTTATTTATTAATGGAACTTTACAGTCGGTTAATTGCAGATTTCAAAATAATAATACCTTAACTGGTTTTGCCGAAAAAAGAGCAGTGAATTCAGGTTTATTGGAGTTTTTTAAAAAAAATGTAAAAAAAACAAAAAAAACAATAAAAAAACAAAAATGGTGAATCTTGTATTTACATGGAAAACAGAGCATGCCACTGGAGCATATCAAAAAAGTGCAAATAAAAAAAAAGTACAAAGCATGACCTGACTTAATACAGCCTCCATAACCTCTGAAAGCATAAGCCCAAGGAAAAGCCTTACAATGCAAATTTCTTTTCAGCTGTCTAGATTTCAAACAAATATGTTCACAGCAATGCAAATGCAGAACGCTGGGAAATTCTTAAGCTTTACTGAAACTGTACTATTCTGTGAAGGGGATGTTTGTTGAATTTCCCTGTATAATGCTACAGCATCAGTTATTTTAACAATCCTGACTTAATAATATAATACTATTAAATATAATTTGGTGGTTTTCAGTATAATTTAAAGTAAAGTTGGCAATAAGGCACAAGAGGACACTGTAAAATGGTACATCTGTTAGTGGGTAAAAAAATCACCTGACAGGCAGTTTATAGTGGAACAAGTCATGTACAGGAAAGTGCTAATCATATTTTACAGGAATTAGTTTTATATCGAGCAGATGGGGGGAAAAAATCAATTAAACAACACACCAGGAAAAGAAACCACAAATAAAATCCATGATTTGATGACTCGAGTAAACAGGTCGCAGATCTTGGCAGGGTGACAGACATCCGATCCAGTTAGTGCTGTGTGATAGCTTGTGAAAACATTTGCTCAGGTCGGATAAGTGGCTTCAGCAGTGATATATGCTGCTGCTAGGCTACTGTCTATTGCTGAGACATTCAAGCTCGTTCGCAGAATGTTCCTGTCCGTCAGTGACGAGAACGTTTAAGAAAAGTCATTTTATACCTGAAAAGGACGCTGAGATGGAGAATAGAAATAACTCTCGCCAAGTCAAAACAACTTTGGAAACTTAAAAGATGGCTAAACCTGAGTGCATCACGCTCATCGATTCAGGCGCCACCCTTGAAAGAGAAGGAACAGAGACACAATGATAACTAGGATTAACAGTAATAATAATAATAATAATAATAATAATAATAATAATAACAACAACAGCAATATTTTTCTTCTTCGTCTTCTTCTTATTATTTTTAATATTATTATTATTATTATTATAACAACAATAATAGTAGCATGGTCATCATTAACAACAACAACAACAACAACAATAATAATAATAATAATAACATCAATAATAATAATAATAATAATACTGTGTGTGTGAGTGTGCTTGTGTATTAGAGAAGCCATTAGACACACTGTGGAAAGTGTAAAGAGTTCACTGTGCAGTGGAGACACATTAGCACTTTTAAACACCATCTGTTCACTCACATATGCACACATGCGCGCACACACAAACACGCACACACGCACACACACACACACACACACACACACACACACACACACACACACATACGTAAATGTACCTACAGTCTATATAACAGAAGAAAAAAACAACAAAATAATAAGGTCATGTGAAATGCCTGACCTGGGGTTGCGGTGTGTGCAGGTGAAGAAAGAAATCACATTATTTCTAATAATAATTGACATACTGAGATGGTGAAACCAGTCATAGTTACTAAACATGATATTCAAACAACTATAACTTTCTACTCCAAAAAGGTAAAGTGGGTAAAATAATAATAATACTAATGGCCCATGTGTTACCATTTTAGGCCAATCCTAGAATATCTCCAGTGTTTTCCTACAGTCTGAACAGATCAGTGGCATGGCACACCTCCGTCACACACGCAAAGCAGGAAGACTTTGTACCCAGAGACTCAGACCCAGCCTTAAAAACAGGCAGTACACACTCTTAAACCATAAACTATATAACCATTTACAATACATAATAAAGATATAGTATAGTTTAATTTTATTGATATATTAATATATTTATACTCTACTCTGAATTGTGTTTTTTAAACCTAACCTCCATCTACACCTCTGTAGTGAATGTGTGGTCACCACAGGCAAAACTTTCACATAATTTATAGGAAATATTTAGAAAAACCTGAATCTATAAGCAAATAACTAAAATACAATAAACCTACCATCACGTAGTGATCATGGTGAACTCAATAATATGTATAATAAATAACGTGACTCATTGACCACTGTGCTTACACACCATTTAATTTCGACCTTTGCATTTAACCCATCTGTGTAGTAAAACACACACTAGGGGGCAGTGAGCACACTTGCCTGAATTGGTGGACAACCCCTATCTACAGCACCCAGGGAGCAATCAGGGAGTTAGATGCCTTCCTAATGCAGCCTCCTGGTTACAAGACCAGTTCCTTATTCTTAAGTCACAGCTGGCCCCATCTGGGGGGCCAAGCCTGAGGTTAAGGTGTGCTGATATATTCGTCATGTACCAAATGATACGGCACATGACGAGTACATCGGCACACCTCAGCCTCATTACTCTGATGGCCCCTGTTTAAACTTTTAATATTTATCCAGAGAAGCTGAGTGAATTGTATATGATGGCCAGGAATAGGAAGGGGCACCAAGTGTGTGTGTGTGTGTGTGTGTGTGTGTGTGTGTGTGTGTGTGCATTAGAGAGGCCATTAAACACTCTGAAAGTGTAAAGAGTTCACTGTGCAATAGAGCAACTGTATCAGCACTTCAGTGGGTTCAACTCCATCTGTTCACACACAAATGTATACACACTGAGAGTACAGTCTATATAACATTCGAGGAAAGACAAAAATAATGAGGTCATGTGAAATGTTGGGGTGTCTGAGGGTAAAGTGTAAAATAACTGATCACATAATTTTTTAAATAATTCTTATTATATTTGGAATAAATGAGATGTTTAACCTTAGTTAATGCGCAATAGAGAGCAATATTGTAACTTTCCACTCCAGTAGGGTCATTTCTTAATGGAAAGATTGGATGTGGAGACTGTACATTTTGTTCATCAATAATAAGATGAATCATAAATCATCAGGACACTTCTGATTGAAATCCAAATATTATGAACATCTCATATGTATTATACTATGTATGTTCTGTGCCAAAACCATATTGGTAAGCAGGCAATATTAATTTGTGCTTGTGATAATTATAAAGGTTTTAATGCTTTTGGACAGATACAGACATATTTTAGGGAGAAAACGTAATAAAATGCATATAAATAAATATAAATATTGTTTCACAAATATGACACCCAAAACACATGAAACACACTGACCCCCATAGTGATAGATGGGTGAAGCTGGCCACTCATATAATCAGATTTAAAAAAAAAAGTTTCCATTCGTTAGTGCTGCGTTTGTGCTTATTGGTGCCACAAGAATCATTGTTTTTGCTGGTACCGTTTTAGAGAAACTAAAAAAATATTTTCTTTAACTATTCTGTAATCCAGCCCCTCATCCATGTTCAAATATCTCCAAAATGGTCTCGTTCATTAGTGCTGTGTTTGTGCTGGTTTGTGCCATTAAAAGAAACATTTGCAGAAACATTGCGCTTCTCAAGTTACAGAGTATAAACTACGTTTGAGTGACGTCACTCAGCCCCTTATCCACGTCCAAAATGACTGACGTCAGTCAGCCCCTTATCCACGTCCAAATCGCTTCAAAATAGTCTTGTTCATTAGTGCTATTGTACAAGTAGTAAAAAGTCATTTTGGTCCATGCTCATATTGTTTTGGAATTGCTTCATGTACTTTGATGTACTGTGTGAGAACATACAATTCTCCATATGTGATACTAATAAAAGGAATGCTTATTCTAAATCATATTTCTGAGTAGACCTGAAAAAAAGTAGGGCACAAATGGTGCAGGGAAACCTACTGCAATCAGACAGTTCATCTCCAGACCTCTCACCAACTTACACACTATATTAAAAAATTTATTAAGGTAATCCTAGGATGAACATATTCGACATAGTCTAGTAGTGGAATATATACCACAGTTAGTTCTGACCACGCAGTCTGATTGGTTAATAAGCGTTCTAATCGTGCTAATATTTCGCCATTACAGCAAAAAAAAGAAATAATATAGAAATTAATGTAACAAAACTATACATCATATAGTTAATAAACCAAAAAGTAACATAAATGCCCTGAGCAAACAACCTAAACCAAAACTAAAATAAAGAAGACTGAACACTGAGTGAGTGAAGAACATTTCTGGGACGTAGTAACAAGCTACTGGTTGAGGAACTATATAATTTGGTGGAAGAAAATGCCGGCATTAAAACATATTAAACGCTACATTCACAACTCAGTTTATTTATTTTGTATTTGATTTTCTTTACCTGACCTGTTGTATAAAAGCAATCAAACACTTGAGGTCATGTGTTATCATGAAATAACAGCACAAACTGTGATGAAAGTAATCGCCTTCGGCTCGTGTCTGCCTCATCACATCCGTGCTGTTATTTCACATTAACACACTCCCTCTCATGTTTGATAGCACTCAAGAGTGCATCTGGAATCAGGTATACCCCCGGACAGGGCGCTAATCAATCGCAGGGTACCACATACACACTCACCTATTTACCTACACAATCACACCTGGGGGAATTTGGCACATCTAATTCAGCTACCGTGTGTGTTTTTCAGGAGGTGGAAGGAAACCGGTGTACCTGGTAATCCACATGGACACAGCGGGAACACACCAAACTTCTCACAGACAGAAACCAGAGCGAGGATATGATAAGGATATTATAGTGAATTAATCGCAATTAATGTTATGTAATGAAATTTACGACACATGGCAGGTATAGTCAGTACACCTCATACACACATATAGGACAGCCTATATGATCTTACAATCTTATAATCAGAAGGCCTCTGTCTTAGCCACTGAGCTATCACTGTCTCAAATACTAGTGACATTTGAAAATAAAAACAAAACAATATTTACATTTACATTTACATTTACGGCATTTGGCAGACGCCCTTATCCAGAGCGACTTACAAGAGTGCTTAGTTAA
>JAOVVF010000002.1:18962177-18998560 GCA_028565595.1 Duopalatinus emarginatus
TATATATGTGTGTGTTAAGCTTTACAGTTTTAAGGTTTTAAATTTTTTTCTCTTAAATATTTCAGCAGCCCTGGAAGGTCCCAGCTACAAACAAGATGCTTTTTCGAGTGATCATCTCGCAACATAACATTCGTAAAATTAAGCTTGATTCAGTTCCTGAGTCCGTTGATGAGCTCAAACTGATGCTGAAAAACCACCTGGAGCTAAAAGGCCCTTTTAATCTTCAGTACGAAGATAAAGACTTCCAGGACTTCTGCAACCTTACCTGTATAGCTGATCTGCCTAAGGAGAAAGTGACCTTAAGAGTCGTTTTCAGCCCATCTACAGGCACATTAACAAACTCAGGAGAGACTAGTGCATGTATATCTGCCTCATCTCAATCAACAACCTCTATCAAAAGCATCCATTCACAGCCACCTTCAGGTCGTTCACAGCTTTGGCCAGCTAGCTTCATCATTCCCTCCTTCTCGCCTGATGTTGAGCTGCGGCTACGACAGGGCAATGAGGCTTATAGAAAAGATGGTGTACTTTTCACCATTTCTAGAGACATAAAGTGTGAAATTCTAGACAAACTTGCTGCGGCAATATATTCGTACAAAGCCTATCCTGGGATTAAGGAATTTGAAAGTGTAGCCATTGCTCTAGTTGAAAAACACCCTTGTCTAAAAGAGCCAGGCTCCACGTCTGGGTGGTATGGGTGGAAACTAAGTCTGAAGTGTAAAATGGGAAACTATAGACAAAAGTTAAGAGGTATCGGTTGTCAAGAAGTGAAAGTGAATTCAGAGAAAAGAGGTCGTGGGGCACCTAGAGGAAAGCGAAAGAAAATAAAGAGGCCTAGACGGTCTGAAACAAACTTTCTTCCAGTCCTCCCACAGGGAAAAGACTTGAAAAGCCTAGAAGAGGAACGAGAGCAAATCATTCAAGAAATGAAGAAAATGAACCCTGACTTGGCTTTTGTAGATGCAAGAATGAGCAGCACGTATTCATTAAGAAGACAGGAAATTGTCCAAGGTGAGCCTGCAGTGTCGGAAATGCAGTTCAGATGGCCAGCGCTTTTTACTGAGAGACAGGTATATCTTTGTGTGTGTCTTTAAACATGAATTGTTTAATTATTTAAAAATTTAAATAATACATTGATGTCCTTGCGTGTTTTAACCTTGTCTTTTGAGTAGATCAGCATGGAATTCAACAGGCTTGTGTCAGTGGACCTTAGTGAGTCCTTTTATGAGGGTCTTGACTTCCATCTCCTGAAGCTTCTTCAGTTGTACCGGTCAAAACGTTTTGAAACTATGACACAAATGACTGCCATACTGGAGAACCTAGACAAGGATGTAAGTTACTGTTTATTCTACAACAGCTTTTTAATGAACAGCTATCAGTTTTCATTTATATTCTGCAGACACTGTGGTTTAATAAGGCATAGACTAGGTTCAGTTTCAATAACACAAGTATTTATCAAAGCTTTTATTATTAGAAAAACATTATAAATGAGGCATGTTTGTGTTTTTCCTCTATTTTGGCAGGCATCAATCCAAAGGAAGAGGACAGCAGTGCTGCAGGCTCTGCCATGGTATATGAGAGAGAATCCCTCTAAATTCATAAAGATGTGTAAGGTATGCTAAAAATGCAGAAATAATTATATTAAAAAAATACACTGAAGTGCCAGAAAGACTGGTACACCAGTCTAATACTTGGAAGGACTGCAGAAATATGAAAATATTTGGTAGGCAATGAACACCATACTTCCCGCGGAATGGTCCACAGTTCAGTTGTTTTTCAGACGTGTAAAGATTTTTCTGTTCCACAGCTTGTTGCATGGCATCACAGATGCGTTCGAGAATGTTGAGATCTGGTGACTCGCAAACCCCAAACTCAGATGAGTGTTCCTCTAACCATAATTTGGCGTCTTTAGACGTGTTTGGTGTCTTGTCCTGTTGGAAGAGGTCAAACACATCAGAATGAATTCAGGTCACAAACAGGTGTAACTCATCTGAAAGGAGGCACACACAGAGTTCACCAGTCAGAGACGTTTGTAGATATACCAGGGGTCCCATGAAATGCCAGCTAACCTAACCCCACACCATTATGGAGCCACCACAAGTTGCTACTGTTTTTGACTTTTATTTATTTATTTATTTTACCAGTTATTCTGGCACTTTAGTGTATATTATAGTGTAAATTTGTTTTTTGGAATATTTTCTGTACAAACACCTCCGAAAACCTACGATTCATATTTCTGTTTTTCTATAAAGCCCACTAGCCGTGAAAAGGACATTATCAAAAAAATGTCTATTGGAATCTTAGCAGTCGTAGAGGAGGTAAAGGAACCCCTCCCAGCGATCTACAATGATGTGGCCCTGGTGATGGAGGAGCAAGTTGTCCTTCGTAATCTTGGTGATATACCGAATGCTTTTGTGAACTTGATGGGGCTGTTCTACATATTGAACATGAACTACCCCAAAGAACTCAAATATACATTTGAGGTGATTCAGTGTCTGTTCATGGGCATTGGGGCTGATTCCTGCACTGCAACAGTCCACACACTGAAGAATAAGTTACTGAGATAATTTTTTCTGTAATGTGAGGTTCTCTATAGACCTCCTTTTTTAGTTATTTATTAATTTTTTTTGTTCAGTAAAAAGATTTCTTTTGGCCCTCCAACTGTTTTTGAGGTATATGGCATGTTTATGCTTTGTACTTTGTAAATACAGTAACTTAGTTAATTCAAAAACAGTCAAACAAAAGTTTACTATGTTCTTGATCATTGGTTGAAATTGGTTGAACATGACTTGCATGTTTCCCCACTGTACTTTAATGCCCCTCCATTTCTATACTTACCATGCTATGTTCATCATTCTGTCATACTGTGGCCGTGGTCTTCTACACCCTACACTAACCATGCTCTGTTATATCAAGTATAGCCACGCTCTGCCACAACCTACACTAACCATGCTGTCCTGCAGTTTACCATCTCTCTTTTATCAGACTGTAGCCATGCTACCTCACCTATCAGTTTGAGATCTATTGACTGGTGCAATATTTTATACTAAAGAAATGCTGCACTTTCAACTACTACAGTCATTCCAGTATTAGTATTCAAGTTCTCTGAATACTAAACTCTTTGTAATGTGGATTTGATTTCCCTTTTTCTCTGAATACGTCTGTGCACATAAATTAAATATATAATTCATCTTTTTTTTTTCAATGATGTCTGCCTAATTTAGTAATGTTTTTGAGGCGTTGAGAATGGTCAATGAGAGGCCTGTAACATGTAAGAGAAGGAATGTTTTTCCTTTTTTTCACCCTATTGACAGTTTTGGCTCTAAAATATGATTTTGGGGATGTTCATGTTTACTGCTGTAATTTGTTTTGAGTTACAAACAAGTTTCTGTCTTTATTTGTGTCAATATATAAGTTTAAAATGGCATATTTTTTGGTGTTCTTCTGTTTTGTTCCTGACTTTTGTTTTGTTATTGGGGATTGTACAACCCCAATTCCAAGCAAGTTGGGATGTTGTGGAAAACATAAATAAAAACAGAATATGATGATATAACCTATATTCTATTGAATACACTACAAAAGACAAGATATTTAATGTTCAAACGGATAAACTTTATTGGTTTCTGCAAATATTCACACATTTTGAATTTGATGCCTGCAACATGTTCCAAAATATAACGATGGGAAAAGTTGAGGAATACTCAAAAAAAAAACAAAACACCTGTTTGGAACATTCCACAGGTGAGTGTCATGATTGGGTATAAAGGGAGCATCCCCGAAAGGCTCAGTCAGTCACAAGCAAGGATGGGGTGACCTTCGTTCATGACTTTCGAGCCCTCAGACGGCACTGCATTAAAAACCGGCATCGTTCTGTAATTGATATTACCACATGGTAAGGTCCCAGGTTCGATCCCCACCCAGGGCAAGGCACCTAACTCCCCCAACTGCTCCCTGGGCACTGTGGCTTGGGGCTGCCCCCCTGCTCCGGGCAAGTGTGTACACTTCCCCCTAGTGTTCACGTGTGTGTGTGTTTCACTCTACAAATGGGTTAAATGTGAAAGTCACATTCCTCTGTGTGCCAGCACAGTAGGCAAATAGTTCACTTTCAGTGTTTATTTATTGTAATTAACCTACTGACCAGTAATGTGTACATCTGAGCACAAACTGTAATTATTAAACCATATTTTTATCTTTTTTGTAGAATCAGTCAGTGGCACTGGTGTGTGTTTTACTGTAAAACTTTCCACGTTATTCATCTGAATGAATAGAAACAAATTGTGTCATATTGAACAATACATTTCTCATTTCAGTCAGTGGAGAGAATTTTTAGTAGGCTGATTTGAACCATGTTTAATTGATTAGATTGTTATTTTAAAAATCAGGGATGAACGATTTCAGTGTTCAAATCTTCACAAACTGAACATTATTAGTAATTAGTATGAATAATATAATTATTATTATTGTTATTATTGTTGTTTTGTTATTATTATTATCATTATAATTAGAATGGTTGTTATTATTATTTTTGTTATTATTATTATTATTATTAGAATGATTATTATTATTATTATTATTATTATTATTATTATTATTATTATTATTATTATCATTATAATTAGAATGGTTGTTATTATTATTTTTGTTATTATTATTATTATTATTATCATTATCATTATCATTATAATTAGAATGGTTGTTATTATTATTATTATTGTTGTTGTTTTGTTGTTGTTATTATTATTATTATTATTATTATTATTATAATTAGAATGGTTGTTATTATTATTTTTGTTGTTATTATTATTATTATTATCAGTAGTAGTAGTAGTCTAGTGTGTCCTGCTCTGTAATGAGATTAGTGTGAGGTCTCCGAGTGTAAAAGAGGGCTGTTGTGTTTAACACACTGTACTTTACGCCACCTACAGGCCGAGGAGAGAAACACACACAGACAAAGAGAGAGAGAGACATCGAGCTCACAGTCCGGAATGTGTGTGTGTGAGAGTTAGTGAGTTTGTGTATTTAGGAGAATAAACACTGGGGTGACCAAACTGAGTGAGAAATGAAGATATATAACAATTATTAAGATATAAAATCAATCAGTACTGGTTCTGCTACAGGCTTTCAGTAATGCACACACAGAGGACCAATCAGCGGCCGTGATGTTGGTATGTCCCTACATAAACTCCTGTGATTGGTTAATGTGGATCACTGCACTGTGCCTCCTTTTTTTCCATTTTTAAAAGATGTCGGAGTTCTCGTGCTGAATGTTTCCACAAGTAAGTCTCACACAAACGTTGTAAAAAATAAGTCAAAAATAATCCATGTTAGAAACTCAGCCTTTTCATGCTGCACTGCTAGTTTTGTGTTTGCTCTAGTTGTACTGCCTCAGGTTGTATTAGATGTGTGTGAAGTAAAGTTGTTGTAGATGAAATCTCTCCTGTGACTCTCTGATCATCATCTGTCAGCCTCTTCTTCTTTTCAGTGGGTAAAGACACTCCTCCAGTTTTAGATGCTAAACACCATGTGTGTGCAAGAAGAGACAAAACCAATCTGGAAAGCAGATTCATAAACATCATTAAAGGTAACTGGTGTCCTGCTAATCTTACTGAACCCTCAGTCAACAGGACTGAGTCATTACTGTGTGAACTGTGTCCAACATCACTGTGGTCCTTACAGGATATGGAGTGTTCACCACTGCCCTGATCCAGGAGGGAACTTTTATAGTGGAGTACAGAGGTGTGCTGAGAGAGGCAGGACAATGCATCCCTGATGCGTATTCATACTACTTTATATACAACAACACACGGTATTGGTAGGTATATAGTGCATGTAGGTATATACTGTATGTATCAAGTCGGAGTCGCTGCTTTAATGTCAGAACGTCTCGAGTTAAGTCCTAAAGGTTGCACCAGCAGAGTGCAAGATTGATCATAAATATGGCGTCAGATCAATGTCAAAACTAGGGGGCGCAAAAACACAAGGTGAAAAATATAAACCTGTAACTTTTACACGTTTGCGTGCGTAAATATTCCTCCCGCGAGTGTAAAAGTAAAACTGGTGAGCACAGAAAGAAGTCCTGCGCGCGTATTTATCATTATATCACGCTCAAAAAGCATTTTTTGCATTCTCAAATGTTTTTTTTTCTTCTCGATTTGGCAGTTGTGAATTACCCTTGACTGCTTTTTGCGCTCGAGTGAATTTGTTGCGCTCGAGTATTGGATGGGGGTGGTTTTGACAGTTTGGGGGCGGGATATGGGGTGGTTTTGACAGTTTGGGGCCAGGCTCATGGCCGTTCCTGTCAGCGAATGGTATTGGCTGATGGCTCCTGGCGTTGTGGCCGACCGCACAGTATGAACAGCCCGTCTCCGGAAGACAAACATGGCGGACGACTTTTAAGTTGGTTATTTACTCACAGCTCCCGATTCGTTTGGCTACTTATTCCTAGATCCAGACATTAGCATTAGCTCCTTAGTTAGCTTCTTATTCGCAGACTGAAATTAGCTCCGTATTCCCAGATTCAGATTCAGTGAGCCGCGGTGAACAAAACGGTGTGTTCAGGTGTACCAAATGCTGCGCACATTGCTTTACCGCTTCATGGACAAATAAAAAGCACTTAATAGAGAAAATAACAAACTGTTTACCCTCACAAAAATAAATCTATTTTTAATCTTTACAATAAAAGATTTAAATCTCGTACAATATATTATTTTGTTTCTTTTATTTAAGTATTAAAATGCTTTACGGTATTTTTTTTGCAGAGAGCTTTATGATCAAAACAAAATATAGAGCAATAAAATGAGGGAAGATAAGATATGTTTTTTTCAGCTATTTTATGTGTTGTGAGTTTTTTTTAAACATTTGAATGCTATTTTAATACGTTTGCTTCCCTAATCATTTAAATGTGTGTATGTAGACTGACGCTCCAAAGGTCATTGGGTAGCAGTATGTAAGTTGATGGCTTGGAAACTCCCACAACTGAACAAACTGTATGGTGTATCTTGTGAGTGAGGTTGAACACTGGCCAGCATGCTCACGGCAAAACAATGTGAATTATTGGAATTTGAACGAGGCATGATGGTGGGTGGCAAATGGATGGGACATTCCACTTCCGAAGTTGTGCGGAAATTTAACGTTCCACAATCTACAGTGTCACGTGTATACTGGAAATGTCATCAAAGGCAATACCATCCACAGTAGCCAGAGTAGTGGCTGCCCACGAGTGCTTGATGATTGTGATCAGCAGCATCTGGCTAGAATTGTGTGAAAATACAAGACCCACCAGAGTGCCTGTTAACTCCACCACACCAGACACCACGGTTCACTTGGGCTTATGAGGTTGCTGACTGGAGCCTAGAGGAATGGCAACATGTGGCATGGTCCAGTGAGTCACAGTACCAATTGTTTTGGGCTGATTGTAGGGTCCCCAAGAAGCCATGGATCATGTGCACTTGTATGCATATTTTTACACAACTTGTATTTTTCTTTTTTATAAAAACAATTAACAAAAAAAGACCTGCAGCAGTGCAAAGGCACCCAGACAACTGATCAGTGATATTGATATGTGAGATATATATATATCTGCTAAAGTACTTATATGATAAGCCAGGGAAGATGTTACAGCTGCTGTATCATCCTTGCCATCTACTGTACTGTGGGTTGGATTGCTAACGTTTATTTTTTTTTGTATTTCACAGTATAGACGCTTCAGTGGATGATGGATCTCTCGGTCGGCTTGTTAACGATGACAGTAACCCCAACGCGAAGGTGAAGATCATCTCCGTCAACCGCATCCCACATTTGTGCTTGTTTGCAGTGCGGGACATTCAGCCCGGGGAGGAGATCACTTACAACTATGGGGGTTATGACCTGCCCTGGCGCAGGGGCACGGTGAGTGTAGTCTTATCAGTTTTATTATGTATACATCATTGTATATACTGTAACGTAGAGTTGGTGAGACTCTAGCGTTGTAAGATAATACAGGAGCTGATTTACACACAAATAAATAAAGTGCAAGGAAGTGCAGAAGCATATTCAGGTATGGCTAATTACAGAGAGACCACAGGACAGGTCAGCGTCAGGACAAATATGATAATCAAACCACTGGAGAATAAACACCACATGGAGCAACATGGCCAAGACATTTAACCTCTGCATGCATGCATAAATAAAGACAAATCATTTGATCAGCTTGTATAATAGGTTAATTTTGCACATAACAGAATCACAAATAAATCACACAAAAAATATTAATACTCTAATATTCTAATACATTTCCATACTCACAACTCCTTTATGGCTACTTGTTTTGAGCACACTTAATAATAATAATACAACTAATAATAATAATAATAAACAAGTTCAAGTTAATTTAGTAAGTATACAAGTTAATTTCTCCTGTTTTTATCAAATTGCACATCATTTTCTGATTTATTCTTTTGGTCTTTAGGGATGATTTTGGGAGAGACATGTCTGAATTTAGTAAATCTCTAAATAAGATTATTTGTTTTTGATGAGACAAAGAAGAGGCTGAGCAGCACTACTTTCCTTTGCAATCCTATTAATGTGTTGTTATACAGCAGTTATTAAGGTTCGGTTATCTTCCTAGACTGGCCACTTGAATTCAGTGGGTTTTACACCAAACCTCAGTAACACAAACAACTCTGTTTTAATGTTTCATCAGTAAAAAGTTCAGGAATAACAGCCTTAAATAAACAGCTACAGTGTCATTGTACACACTGATCTAATAGTACTGAGAAATAAATTTGTTCCATGGTACTCCACAGTCCATATAGTTTATATATTACAGTATTATGCAGGTCAAATATATAGTGGAGCAAATAATACTGTTTAGAATGACGGGGACTGTTGAACACTGACAGGTTTTATTTTGCTGCCACTGAACCAGTGAAAATGCACTGATTTAACTTTTTAACAGTAAAGTCTGTTTGTATTCCTGGGTAGGAATAGACTCCAAGACTCCAAACTCTTGACTGTGATACTTATATTTGTCTGTGTTTACAGTGGCTGTGTATGGGGAACCTTTCTCAGTTTGACGATAATGAGGTAATATCTTTTCTTATCCTGTGTACTTGTCATATCGACAATGATCATGTGATAACTTGATTATCTTAAGTAGAGTTGTGAGGAGCCATCAGCAGAATCAGACACTACAGACCAGGTAGAAATCTGAAACATATTTCTCTTGATTTAATAAGATAATCATCCTTTGTGTTGAGGTTTGTTAGGCAATTTGTCTGCTGTTTTCTTTAAAATAAATGATCGTATTTAATAATAAATTACAGATGTACCAAAAGGAAGCATGTCTATAATGTATATTTATGTAGCTGAAGTTTATTTACAAGTACAGTCATCCCTCGTTTATCGCGCGGGGTTCTGGAACGTGATAAGTGAAATTCCGTAAAGTAGAGACGGTGTATTTATTTTAGTATTTACGTGTATTTTAAACCTTCCTACTCCCTTATGAACCTTTTCAGTCCCTTACTAACTTTCTCTACACTGCTAATAACCATTTATAATGATACTGTACCCTACAGTACATACTGTATTGTATTAAAATTTACATTTTAGTATTTAAAGTACCATACGTACATGTACACTGTACATATACATTTTAAATTCCTTAATGGCCAATCAGGATACATGTACAATAATGCATTTACGTACCTAAGTATTTTATTACACTGTGTACCTTGAAAGGTTTGTATCCTGTCGGAATAATTAAAACTTTTAAAAGAACATTGTGAATGCTATAATCCTCTCTGCCAGTGTCGTCATCCAATGCAATGCCAATGCCAGTGTGGCCACTGGGTTTTGGTATCTGTACGGTGAATGTTGGAGGCAAATTGCCATATGTTTACTTGTAGACCATTACCCTTCCACTATTCATTTCATTTAATTTCTTCAAAATATTTCGATATTTTCTCCTCTTTCATAATAACCTCAAAATATATTTTGTCTGTCCCCTTCTCTTTATAAAAAGTGAAAAAAAAAAAAAAAGTATGCAAGGACACATGTTCGTTTTTTTTATTTATTTTATTATTATTTTTTAATTATTGGCCTAGTGTATCTTTCTGTCTTTCAAAATACCTTTAAAATCTTTTAATTTTTACAGTATATCATGAGAAAAAACTGAAAAAAAATGTATGGAAGTACTGTACATATGTATTTTTTTCCCATTTGTACAGTGTATATATACTTTTTTTTAATATGTAAAACAATTTTTACATTTATTTGTGATTACATTTATTTTTAGGCAAAAATCATTACAATTCTAAATATTATGCATAGAAATACATAAGTTCGCAGCAAAATCGTGTGAAATAGCGAAAATCTGCGATATCTATTGTTATAAACATAATATTTTTTGAAATCCCGCGAAATAGCGAAGGACGACTGTATGTTTATAATATTTAATTTAATCTATGTTTACTCAATGCTATCTATATTTACAGAACTAAATGTTTAAAACATTCGCCTATAGTCGTAATTCACCTCACAGGCAGCAGGGGGCACTAAAGTTACTACTTATCCCTTTGATATGTTCATAGTATTACCTAGTCAGATTCTAATTGTTATTTATTCCTAGAAGATGTGTGAGGAAGATGCGCCAGTGCGAGCTGATCAGGCTACTCAGACAGATCAAGTAAGATGCTCGTTCCTTCTACTGAAAATGTAATTCAGCTCACAGCCAGCAGAGGGCACTAAGGTTACAAGACATCCCTTTAATTCAGGGACATCCAATCTTATCCAGAAAAGGCTGGTTTATTTTAACCAAGCAGAAGCCACACCTGATAGACTATTTGAAAGCTAAGACTGATAAATTAAGTAGGTGAAATCAGGTGTGACTCCTGCTTTAATATGTTCATTATTCATTTATAGGAGTGTGAAGTGCCGGTGCAAGCCGATAAAGCTACTCAGACAGCAGAACAAGTAAGATGTTTAATTTCTGGTAATGTGGTAACTTATTAGTTACTGGAATGCATTACTAATGGTATTTACTTGTCACTTGTGTGCAGAACACATCTGCAGAACAGATGATCTGGAACCACAGTCCCTATCAGTGTTTGACATCAAAATATCAGGTTTAATTTCCTGTCTTTATATTAATTTTCGTCATAGCAGAAGAAAACTGTCTAGTTTTATTGGAAAGTCTATAAAATGGACCTGTCTTGGTATTTAATTTTCTTTTACTGAATCTGTCAATGTATTGCAGAAACTTTGTGAAAATCAGCTGCTCCAGATCCAGTTAACTCCAGTTACCAAGCAGGTAGTTGTTTCTGCTTTGTTATCTATCAAACCTATTTTATATTTATGAATTAGCGTAACATGTTATAGTGGGTAACATCGCTGCCTCATTGCTTCTGACCTCAAATTAATGCGTGTCTGAAGTTTTGCATGTTTGGGTACTCCGTTTTCCACCTTCTTTCTAAAATATGTGAGTAGGCGGATAAGTGATGATAAATTGCCGCGAGGTGTGCATGGCGTACCCAAGATCAGCTCCAGCTAGCTCTCTTAGCATCCTTGTTTGTGGATTATTTAGAATTTTGTAAAATAACATAAAAATAATAATAATTTACAACCTTGCAAAGCATCTTCAAACCAAACACCAAAATTAAGAGATCTTTCAAAAATAATTATCTATAAAAAAAGGATATTTGTTGTAAAGTGTCATATCACTCTTTAAAATCATTATTTTTTTTATTTGTTTTATTTCCTTTGCAGCACATAAATAATGTACACCTGACATCTGGAAATGCAGAAGCTATATAATTTACAAAAAAAGAAAAAACATGGTTCATCAAAAAATAATAAATTCTTTTATTGCTTTAAAACTGAGCAATATACTACTACCAGAGTGCCCCATCTGTAACATTCAGTTTAGTGCATCAAAGGCACACCAGTGTGATTCTTCATGATCCTCTTAATTATTTTACAGCTACCTTGTGAGAATGAGGAGAAAAATCCTGCTGTGAATGAACAGGTGAGATTCCAGTGTGCACCAGTACATCTGACATCTAGTATTTAAGAGTTAGCTGAAACACAGCTAAGTGAAGAAGCAGATCAGGTTTGAGCTAAAACTGTTCTTGTCCTTAATTGTGAAAAAAATAATAAGTTCCTTTTTTAAATTCTTCAGAATTGATCAATATGCTATTACCAATGTACCCTGTCTATAACATGTTCTTTTATGATAGACACCATGTTGTATTATGTTGCAGATGACTGATGAGGTGGACATGATGGAGTGTAATGAAGAGACAGAACAGGTTTACTATTCACTTGAATCATTTGCCCATCATTTGCCCAATGTCATGCCACAATCTCTCCTAATTCCGCCATGATTATGTGCTGCTTTTACTGTCGTTTTTAAACTGAAGTGTTTTCTTTTTGCTACAGATCTCGGAACAGCAACAGACGTGTCTAAAAGTTGAACCATGTGTGGACGTACTGTCATGTCCACTGTCGGCTGATCAGGTAGAGATATTCATATACCTGTTCATATACGTATATATTCATATGTCTAAAACGGTTGTGTAGGAAGTAGCAAATAGGCAAGTACAATAAGTACAATAATGTCTACTCTCTAATAGAGCACGAGTAAAGGAGAGCAGCCCATGTGTCAGGTTGAGCCATGTCAAAAGTCACTAATAGAACAGGTATTAATTAATGATTATCTGTAAGGTTCTAGACCTGGTTTTCTATAGTGCAGATCTCTTGTAGTCTAAACTAAGACTAAGATTATGTGGAAAGTGACATCCAAAAACATAGAGCTGCCACAAGGGGGCGTACATGAACAGTGTAACTTAGGAAGGTGTTTCCCGTGCAGGGGCAGGCTGGTGTAATACTGATTCATCTCAGACTCAGAATGCTACACAGCTCATTTTTTTGTATTATTGTACTGTGTGAGTCTCACAGCACTTATTAAACACACAACTGTAAGCAATAAGACACTTGGGGGCATTCTTTAGTTTTAGAAAAATAATCAACACTGGGGTGGTGCGATGTGATGATAAATGAGTCACGGTTACAACCCAAGGATGCTTGTTACCCCTTCACAGTTTATTGTCATGGAATGTCAACAGGAGGAAGTCTGTCCTGAAGACTTTTTCCCATGGTGAAAAACGAGCTGCTTGTTATACTGACACTGGAGACTCCTTACAAAAATGTTAAATAGTTGCCATAATTATACATGATGTGCTTAGGCATAATACACTGCAATTCTAGAAAAGAGTCTATGAGGAGTTGAACATGTTCTCCCTGTAGGTTTTCTCCCACCTCCCAAAAAACACCAAAAACATGGTAGGCGAATTGGATATTCTAAATTGTCCTAGGTCTAAGTGTGTAAGAGAATGGTATGTGTGGTACCCTGTGATGGATTAGCACCCTGTTCAGGGGTTATTCCTGCCTTGCACTCTATGATTCCGATGCACTCTGGACAAACCGTGACCCTGATTGACTAAACGGATAACAGAACGACTGCCTGTCTGAATGTTATATTTGATTGATGTGACACATTCACCAGCATTCCTTTTATTTCTTTAGTCATCTGAAGCTGAGCAGGAGTTGTACCTCAGCAGCGAGGAGAGTAATGATGAAATGGTCTCATCAGATGATGAATTCCTACCTGACTCGGAGTCAGAAATGGATGACGATTCTGAGATAGAGACACCTGAAAAAAGGACTAACACTTCAGTCACCTTAAAGACAAAGGAGGAACAGGCAATACAACCTGAGAATAATCAGGCAGTCACAGAGACTACGAGTCTTAACTTCTGTTTCGTTTGTGGAAAGCCGAACAAAAAAATAGCAAGGCATTTTAAATTGCACATGAAAGACAACGCCGAGATCACAGCTGCTTTTAAGTTGCGGAAGAACTCGAAAGAGAGAGCAGAGGCCCTCAAAGTACTACGGAACAGAGGGAATTACCAACATAATGCGATGGTTCTCAGTAATGGTACTGGATTGATAAAAGTCAGAAAGAGGCCAAAAGATACGATTGACACAAATCAGTATGAATACTGCATGTACTGTAAAAGGCTCTCTATGCGTAAAGAACTTTGGAATCACGTGAAACGCTGCACAGCTAACCCAGAAAGATACAAGGTTTCAAGTCATAATGTTTTGGGTTTGGCAGCTTTATCACAATGCCCACATGTAAACAACATTTCGGAGGATGTCAAGAAAATGCTTTGTGATATGCATCAGGATGAGGTTGCAGAGACGGTCAGAAACGATGAGTACGTCTTGAAACTGGCACAAGATTTCTTTAACAAAAAGGGCAAAAGCAAGGAGGGACACGCATTTGTTAGACATACCGTTAGATGCGTCGGAAGGTTTTTAATCCTATTGCGCAATAGATTTGCGATAAGGAACTTGGCAGAGGCTATAAAACCATCCAACTTTTCACTCATTATTCTAGCAGTCAAAGAAATCTCTGAATTCGATGAGGACAAAAAACGCTGTAAAATCCCAAGTCTTGCACGTAGAATTGGACTGAGTTTGAGGAAATATTGCATCTTAAGTGCACAGAAAGCGTTTGAAGTGGGAGACAAAACACTAATGCAGGCAACCAGAAAATTTATGGAACTTTTTAAAAATGCCCAATCTCAGTTTGCTTTGGGTGGAAAAAAATTGTCAGACATACCGTGCGCGCCTTTTTTATTGCCGTTTGTTAACAAGGTGAGGGTATTTCACTGTTATCTGGAAAAAGCTGCACAAAGTGCAATGAAGGAACTCAAAGAAACACCATCTATTCAGAGTTACACTGAGCTCTGCAAATTGACGCTGGCACAAATCCTGATGTTTAATCGCAGACACGGAAAAGTCTGGCACCTGACCATCAAAAACTTTCAGGACAGGCACCGGGTGCACATTCCTGAAGTCTGTGACTTGCTAACAGGACTGGAAAAAGTGTTTAGTGAAGAGTATTGTAAAATCTTGGTAAGACAAACAACAGGAGAGCTAGTACCGATCATCCTGACTCCAGACATGATCAATGCAATTTTGCTCTTGATTGAAAAGAGAGATCAATGCAGCGTCAGCAAAACCAACTTATACCTGTTTGGCCAACCTAGTGGTAACCGGTGCTTTAAAGGAGAAAATTCCCTGCGGATCTGTGCTAACAAGTGTGTCATGGCGAATCCTGACGAGCTGACATCCACCAAATTCAGCAGACACATATCTACACTCAGTCAAATTCTCACTTTAAAGAACTATGAGCTAAACAAGCTAGCTAACTTTATCGGCCACGATATTAGCCTGCGTAAGGAATACTACAGGCAACCTGAAGCCGCGCCTCGTCTGGCCAAAATCTGCAAACTTATTTTGGCCATCGAGAAAGGAAGTGCGGCTGGCATGCTTGGACAGTCTTTAGATGACATTGTATTACCAGGTATGTACCTCCACATAATAGCTAGCCTTTAAGTTAGCCTATAATAATGTAGATTTTATTGTTTTGTTTTGATTGATAGTTTTTAGTTGTTTGAGTTTTCCCTTTGCAACAACTGCAAATAAATGAAATTAAAGTATCTTTTCAGATGAGATCAGGGAGAGTGACAGTGAAGATGAATATTTCGAGGAAGACAATGGTAGGTTTTTTTTTTTCATAACGGTACAAAAATCCTAGCTGCACATGAGGGGAATATGTTTTTGGTTATCCAAGAGCAACTGTTTTTTGTCTCATATGCCACCAAAACAACTGCAAACAGACAAAATGAATAAAGACTTTAGAGGTTAAGACTATGCTGATCCATGCACATGCTTTTCTTATGAATGTTTACAATTGTATCTTGTCTAATTTGAAGGAATACTAGATTTAAGCCTATTCTAGTATGCACTATATTTTTTTTGCTTTCACGTTTTTACTTTCTGTTAAAAAGCATTTTTTGAAGAGGAAAGACTTGCATCATATCTTCAATCCAAGGAAGAGGAGAACCAAACAGAAACCTGTAAAATAACTTGTAGCATAAATGCACCAACACCCCAAAACCAGGAAAATGAATCTATATCTGAGGAACAAAATGGAAAATCTACAACTGAAGAGCTTAAAGGTATGTCTGCAGAAGTGCTACACTGCTATGATCAGCCAGTGTTTAAAAAAAAAAATTATAATGCTTTTTTTTTTCTCCAAATTATTTCTAAGCTGTTATGTAGTGATGGGTATATTTTGATATTTTGAGGGTTTATATACACTTGTGTAATTTCATCTTTGTCACACTGAATGCTTTTGTTCTATTCTTTTTTTTTTAAGCAGGGAATATTGTTCAGCAGCAGGCTAAGCAACACAATACACACAGGAACAGTTTAAACTGGACAAGAGAAGAAAGAAATGCAATCATGAAGCATTTCAGAAAACACATTTATTATGGAAGACTGGCTTCAGTAAAGGAATCGCAACGCTGCCAAATGATGGAGCATCCTGTGCTGAGCAATAGAAGTATACAGAAAATCAGAGACTTTGTAAGAAATGCTGGGATTACTTTCAGGAGGAAAATTACAGGTAAAAATAATTTGAAGAAGAACGTCACCCTACCTCCCGTACCGACAGAACCAAACACGAGTGTTCAATCCCCTCAATCGCCAAACTCCTCAACATCCAGTGAACCATCATCTCAAATGGCAAGCACGACCAGCTCTAGTGCAATATCATCACCAGCAGCTAACTTCATCAAACCTGTTATACTTTTCTCCCAAACAGCAAAAAACACCACTACTCCTTTAACTCTTACATCTCCTCAAGCAATATTTTCTACAACCTCTAATGTAGTACATCCTCAAACCACAAAACTTGTATACATTAAAGTACAAGGCAATCCTTCAGCAAACCAGACCACTTCTAGCTTACTGCTTCCATCTCAGGCAGGAAATCCGATCATAATACCTGCACGTGTAGTTCTGCCTCAAACCTCAAACTCATCAAGTATCTCCAGCACTGATGTACTAACAATACCTCAAACAGCAGGCTTAATCAACACCAGCATCAAACCAAACCACACAGGTGTACTAGTCCCTCAAACAGCAAACCCAACCACTTATAATGTACTACCTTTACTAGCAGCAAAACCGGCCAACTCTACTAATGCAGTTCTAACAGGTGCTAGTGTACTAGTCCCCCAAGGTACAGATCCAGACAAGGTATCTAGACAAGCTATCCAAGCGTTAACCACCTCTAGCTGTGTGCCTTCTCAAACAACGCCCAGTACCATCACACAACCTCAAACAGCACATCCAACCAACTCCTAGTGCACCACTGCATAAAACCCAAACATTTCTGATTCAACAGCTAAAACATACCATCAACACTCCACGGACTCTGAGCCTAGGTTCCTGTGCATTATTTGTACCATGTATTCAAAGGGCAGGCCCAATCAAGTCATCTTAACACAAGTGGAAAAATAGGCAACTATTGAGTTTTACTTTCTCACCACTTCAATCACATAACCTCCTTCAACAAACTTCAGATCAAATGTATTAAAACCTTTACTTTGAGCTTTGTATTATTATTCCTGTACAGTGGTTATGGTTCATCAAAGCTGATTTTAGGGAGGAACCCTTTGTGTTTTATTTGGCAGTTCATGGGGCCAAACTACAATAAAACCTGTTTTTAATATTAAAGTCATTTAATTTCAGTTTCAGTTTGGTCACTGTGTGTAAATGAGATACCTGTTCTGGTGAGCAGATTTTGTCTGGCTTTGATGAAGGCCAATATATCTGTATCAGTCTGCTGGTCTCCAGTCATTGGGATAGATGTTGAGGCAAGGCCAGCAGCAGACAGGGCTCTGAAAAACATCCACATGAACATATTATAATGAATAACTGTATGGGGAAAAAGTGGTACAGACTGGAGGTGGCTGCATAATTGCATGGACTTTTAATGGTATAGCTGCCATTGGGATGGGACCCCTGGTACATCTACAACACTGTGTGCACCTCTTAATCACCGAATGATACTCGTTTTTGTCCTGCATTCATTCTAATAGGTTTGGCCTCAGGACAGTGCATCACCAACATAGCTAGAGACGCCATGTTATGGTTAGAGGAACACTCGTCCATTCCCGTTAGATCTCAATGTTATTGAACATGTCTGGGATGCCATGCTACACAGTGTGGAACACAGAAATCCTACACCTTTGGAATACAACAGAATTGTGGACCATTCTGCAGGAAGTATGCTCTTTGGCCTGGGGAACCTACAAAGTATTAGACTGGTGTACCAGTTTTTTCTTGTACTTTAGTGTATATGCCTCAATGTAAATAATTTTTATAGAGATGCACAAGCACTTGCCTTCACCAGTCCCCTCACTGCCTTAAGGAATCAGTAGGTGGTGCATGTATGGAACAAAAATCACTTTGTATTTTGGCTCTGTCTGTCACCTTTGGGTGAACCGTATTAAGAATTTCTTTTTCCGCAGAAATATTGTTATTCCTAAAACTGGCATAGAGATTAGAGTTGCATTACTAATTGTATCTGTTCAGAGGTACTCTAAGAACCTTTTAACTTTCTAGCAGTTACCACAGAGAGCATTCAGGGGGCATTATGGGTGATTTTGTTTGATCAGGTATTACTTTTCCCTCTAGAATTAAAGCCATTTGTATGACTTGGACATATTCGTTCTTACCAAAGCATTATTCCACATTCTTCACTGCAATCTTGGCAGCAAAATAATCTCTTGCTGCTTAGGAACAGGCTAATGGTAGTAAAAAGAATATGTGTCCTTTTGGGTGGAATGGTATTTGGAAATTTTTTAAACTGTCGGTAAGCACCTTATGTGCAATCTCATGTTTGTTTACCTGAGTTCTCTTGGAGGTGGAGTAGGCTGGTGTCGTTGTGCTCTGTCTTGGTTATCTGTGTGGTGTTTCTGTAGTGAACTGGTATTGTGGAACAAAAAAAAAAGTACAATGAGTCCTTATCAAAGGTTTATCAGAAAGTTAAACTCTAGGTAATTTATCCTGGAACACAGCCTGCTTTAAATACAAACATCAAACACATTAACATTTACAGGTCAACTAATACAAATAAAAAAATAAAAAAAAAAACAGTGGCCAGAAGTCGAAATGAAATTCTGAAAGTGCAGACATTTAGCTGCAGACATCCAGCTGCAGAAAGTGTAGACATTGAAGATGTTTCCATCCAAATTACATTAGATTTATAGCAGCATTTGTAGAGGCAGCTGTAGACTTGTGGTTAAGGAATGAGCCTTGTTACTGAAAGGTCACCAGTTCAATCCTCGCAACTGACCAGACACAACTGAAGTGCTCTTGAGCAATGCACCTAACCCCAACTGCTCTCCATGCACAATGGATGAGGTTGCCCAATGGTCCAGGCACATGCTTACTGCCCCTAGTGTGTGTGTGTGTTTGTTTTTACAAATAAGCAGTTGAAGGTTAAGGGACTTGTTCAAGGGCCCAGTAGTGGCAGGTTGGTGGTGAATTCAAGGCCTTCTTATCAGAGGTCCAACATCCTTTATCACTGCCAAAATCGAAATTGGATGAATAGCATATTACATATATATGTGGTCCTCACCCTGTTTATAAGACGGAAGTAATTGGACAACAGGCTATTTAGCTGCTCCATGTTCAGGTGTGGTATTCTTTGACTGTTTTACTTACAAGTAAGAAAATAAAGGGTCTAGTGTTGATTTTTACTATTGGGAAAAAATGTTGCTGCTACATTTCTAGTATTGGGAATTTGTTGCTGTCAATACGAAGTCCAAAAAGCTGTCACAGCTGGTAAAACAAGCCATCTTTAGGCTAAACAATTAAAATAAATCCATTTGAGAGATAGCAAAAACGTTAAGTGCAGCCAAATCAACTATTTAGTTCATTCTATTTTGGTGAGTTTCTTCTCTGTTGGCCGGATTAAGAACACTGTCCAAGAGGTAGGTGTAAAACAATCAACAATCAAGTGACGCCTTCACCAGAGTAAACCACAAAATGTAAACCATGTAAACAGGAAGTTCTGATTAGAGGTTTCCATAAATATCTTTAAAAACAAAAAATCAGTACTGCTCTGAAACAACATCCGAAAAAGATGAGATCAAATTGTACCAGGATTATGGGAACAGAAAAATAAAAAGAAAGCAAGGTACTGCTCGTGATCTGAATTCTACCACTTCATGAGCATGTATGGCTGTCAATGGAATTGGTTCTCATGTATCTATTGATGAGGTGACTGCTGACAAAGGTAACTGCATGAATTCTGCAGTGTATAGGGATGTATTATCTGCTTCACTGCAGCCAAATGCTTCAACTCATTGGACGGTGTGTCTCTCAGTGCAGATGGACAACAAACCGGAGCATACTTCGAAATCCTTTTTGGAAGGCAAAGAATTGGAATGAGGCTCACTTGCTGAAGCCAAATCGCCCCAAGAACAAAAACAAATAGGAACTGATGACAGCTGCAGTAAAGGCCTGGCAGAGCATCACCAGGGAAGAAAAGACTGTGTCTGGTCTGATGTCTATGGGTTCCAGACTTTAGGCAGACATTGCAACCAACCATTTAAAATAAAGATTTAATTCATGATTATGTTAGTTTGTCCAATTACACTTGGTCAATCAGGGTCGTAGCTACTGGTTTATAGACCTGATTCAAAGGGTGAGTAATTAAGGGAAAAATATACACATATATGCACATTTTTTTTATGTTAACAACATTTAATCCTCAGAAGCACATATTCAGACAACACTTGCTCGGATTTGCTTATACATGGATCATTAGGTTTTGCACAACTTGTGAAGTTCAAGCCAATTCCAGTACACAATTCCATTACATCAAAGAGGGAACGTACCAAAGAAACAATGAACTATTTTACACCCGTTATTGTTGATAATATACAGTGAAGTGCCTAAAGAAAACACAGTGTATTACATGGCACCCCAGATGTGTTTGATAACTTTGAGATCTGGTGACTTAGGTGGGAATGGTAAGCCCACAGAATTGTTCCTTTAACCATAATTTGGCATCTTTGGACATGTCTGGTGGTGTATTGTACTGTCAGAAAAGGCCAAATCCATTAGAATGAATGCACAACAGGAGTAACTAGTCAGAAAAGAGGCACACAGTGTTCATGTCAGGGACATTTGTAGATGTATCAGGGTCCCATGGAATGGCAGCTAAACAAACCCCACACCATTTTGGAGCCACCAGCAGCCTACATATATCCCAGTTTTTCTGGCACTTCAGTGTAGTGTCAACATTTTATAAAATATTCCCAGCAGACAAATTTGTCAGTAGTGTTAATAAAATGATCTTTATCCATTCTTCCGATATTATAATATGATGGTTAACCGTATGTAATAGTATCCATGTCTTACCTGGATGAAGGAGGGCGAGGAGAGCTGTCCTGGCTCCTCCATGCTCTTGTACTGTCTGAGCATTGATTCTGCTGCAAAAATCACACAGTTACTATAAATGCATTAGCCTAACTGCTAGCGCTAAACATCTGATTACCTGTTATGACACGTGAGATCATGAAAATCAGAGAGAACATTCAAACAAGCCTTCAGAAATGATTTACTGTCAGCCAGGCTGCTGTCTGCATTTTGGAAAAATTTTATGTTTTTGCAATAAAGTTATAGTTTCCTTTTCCAAAGAAGAAAGCATTCTCCAAATGATACACTACACCAATGCTGGTGTTTCCACTGAATATTAAAAGCTTGTTTGTTCACTAAAGCCAGACCTAAATGCTGCTCGCTCGACCTCAATGTTAATAAGAAAACTCAAACCAGAACCCCGTAAGTTAGTGTGAAAGACAAGTCATTTCCTCTGGAAAGATTCAAGGACCAAGCAATGCTGTGCAGCTGCTCGTGCGTCCGGATGGACGATTCATATTTCCTATTGACAAGATCAAAACAGCGTCTCCAGCTCGGTCTGCTGGTCAGATGTTGTTGCTGCGTAACATTAAAAACGTGGGCCGTACTGGATCTGTGCAGTATCAACCATTGGACACTGCAGAGTTCATGGGTTTGGGTGACGGGTGCTATGTTACTTCATTAATGTAATTTACCTGTAGCCTTGCTTCCTCCTGAGTCCACCAGACCTGGAAATCTTTCTGTAGTTTGATTTTTGACCTCTGAAGCAGATGCTGTAAATGTTCGATCTCAGCCTTCAAGCCTTTTAAACATTCAAAATTGCTCCTGTAACTGTAATTTAAAAAGATTGTTAATTAATATAAACTGAAAAAAAAATGGGGAAAGTAATGGTATGGGGTTTCTTTTAGCTGACATTCCATGGGACCCCTGGTACATCTGGTACATCTACGAACGTCTCTGACAGGTGAACACTGTGTGCCTCCTTTCTGATGAGTTACACCCGTTCATGTCCTGCATTCATTCTGATGGGTTTGGCATCCTCTAACAGGACAATGCTTCACCACACGTCTAGAGACGCCACATTATGTTTAGATAAACACTCATCTGCGTTTGGGATTTTGCCATTTCTACCTAAGCTGTCAATTTTATCAAACACATCTGGGATGCCATGCATGGTATGGTGATCATTGCTTGTAGAATATTTCCACAAGCTTGAGAAGTCCATGCATCGCGGCAGACCTGATGTACCACCAGTGTAACATGGCATGCCAGATGTGTTCTATAATGTTGACATCTGTTGACTTGGGTATGAATGGCAAAACCTTAAACTCAGATGAGTGTTTCTCTAACCAGAATTTGGCATCTCTAGACATTTTTTTATCCTGTTGGAAGAGGCCAAACCAGAATGAATGTAGGACATGAACAGGTGTAACTTGTTAGAATGGAGGCACCCATAGTGTTCACGTAGTAGACGTTTGTAGATGTACCAGGGGTCCCATGAAATGGCAACTAAACAAATCACCGTACCATTACATTTTTTTATAGGCTCATCTGTATGAGATGTCTTGGCACTTTAGTGTATGCACTTCTGTTGCGTGGTTGGATCATGTGTAGAAAGCATTTGTAGAATGAATACATACTTTTTCTTCTCCTCCTCAATTTGGGTACGAAGTCTCTCCTCTACAGGATCGGAGTCTGTATTTGGCTCCTTCCCCATTACACCTGAAACAGAATGAAACAATTTTCTCCCTTTTCACTGACACTAACACTAGTGCACAGGTCCCAGCTCTGATAACATCAAAACTGAAGCAGATGGAGAGGAAAAAAAAAACAGAATCAGCATTTATCGGTGGAAAAGATGGCTAACTTTTTTTGTTTGTTTATTTTAGCAGATGTGCACCCAGCAACTGTAAGGAAACATTGAGGCAAAAGTCTGGTATGACTGCCGGTTAATAATAAGCAAGCAGCGTCTTAACCTTTACTAGGCAAACACCACAAGCCCACAGTCTCGCCTACTTGGTTTCAGTTGGCTCACAAGACAGAAGCTTGTGAATCCACAGGTCAAAGTTTACCTATATACTGTATGTGTTTGAAGGGAAACAAACCACTACTGTAAATAAATCAGTGTCTTTTAGGTCACATTATTTCCCATTCAGTTAACTTGCTGCATTTGGTCTCACGGCTGGGAAAAAAAAGCAAAACTAAAAAGGGTAAACTTCTGGTAGTGGCATAAAAAGAGTTCACTGAAGTATACCAGTCTGATACTTAGGTAGGTCCCCCACAAAGCATGGACTCTACGAGCTTACGGGAATATTCTGTGGGCAATAAGCATCGGTCCACAATTCTGTTGTATTCTGATGTGTAATTACACACAGAATTACTGATGTGGCATGTCACCCCAAGATGTGTTCGATAATGTTGACATCTGGTGACTTAGTTGGAAATAGCAAAACCCCAAACTGTTTCTCTAACCATAATTTGGTGTCTCTAGACATGTGGTGGCACAAACCCATCAGAACGAATGCAAGAACGGGTGTAACTCGTCAGAAAGGAGACACACATAGTGTTCACCTGTCAGAGACGTTTGTAGATGTACCAGGGGTCCCATGGAATGCCAGCTAAACAAACCCCATACCATTATGGAGCCAGAACCAATATGTACCAGTTTTTATTTCACAGTCTACCAATTCTTTAGTACTTTAGTGTATGTTCTCAAAATCATATCAAATTTTGGTTTGTGCAAGAATAATATAAGATTAATATCCTTACAGATATGCTACATCCTATCTGCCCTGAATCATGTTCTTGTTTTGTGCATCCACATCTCCTTTCACAGATCTCTTCTCTACCCAGCAGGAAACAGGAACATTTCCCTCTATATGTTTAAGAGCACTCTAAGGCCAAGACATGAAATCAGCGCACTCGCTGCCACTAAACTCCACATCTAACGCTGAATGGCTGAGGCCACACACACTACTCTAGTATTCAGGCCATTTTAGGCACAACGGAACAAAACACTGTAGCCTTTCATAAACACTGCACACATGTCGCTGTGGAAAGGGCAGTCATCTCAGAGTCACACGCCCATTTCACCAATATTTTCAGATGCTCGTGAACACGGAGCGGCTATATTGAGGGCTTCTGGGTGAGTGCATGTCGCCGCGTAATAAAAAGCAGGCTCCTCTGAAGTTCCTCTTTGAAGCAGTTAAGAGACAGCCTACTGCCAGCGTAGGTTAGGTTTGTAAACTTGTAGAAGCCCTTTAGCATGTTTATCAGAGGGACGAAGACATTAGAGTAAAGGGCAGGCCACCCACCCAATGTTTAAAAAAGAAACACAAGAGGAAACCCCTACTGGCTTTTAATTCAAAATTCAATCCCTTTCATGACTGAAGAGTGTAGATAATGTATAGCCATTAGACTGCAGAAACGAATCACCTACCCTGTGCTGCCATCTGCATCCGTCTAGTCTCCAACTGCTTCTTCAGCTCGTCTGACAGATAGCAGAGAGGTAAAGAAAGAATAACAGACACAAAATTAACAACATCATTTAACCCTATCGAAGTAGCTTTAAGGTTACGATGTAGAGACAGCCGACTGGAGCCTTGCTATAAAACAGTGACAGTTGACTAGTGTAGCTGGAAGAGTTAAAAGGCTGCGTGTGTTTCGCATAAACACAGACGCAACACCGGGCCCCAGACAGATCTGTTATGCCTGCCATACAGAAAAGACATAACAGTTTATAGTAGCCATAGAAAAACATACATATCTGATGCGTGACTGTGCGAGAGCATTTACAGTGGAAAAATGCAGACTTAGTGTAGGGTCTCGTCGTGTTGATATGCCAGATTAAACACTGACCTCGCTAATAAAATCTGGTTAAAAGTTTGGGGGGCCGCTGAGATCTACAGAAGTGAATTCAGTTTCCTATATAACCAGAAAGGTATTTAAAATGCACACGTGGTGCAATGATCATTCATTTTGGTTTGCTTTTAGGGTTTGGATTATATTTACAATATACTGTTATTTATGCTGTAATACATTTATGACACCATATATTATTAATATTTAGTTCTACAAATAGGTCTACAAATCAGTATCATATACTACATTATTGCTGTACTATTATATTACAGGGCAGCACAGTGGTGTAGTGGTTAGCGCTGTTAGCGAGCCGTTCTGGATAGGGTTTGCACGTTCTTCCCGTGCTTGTGTGAGTTTCCTCCTGGTACTCTGGTTTCCTCCCCATAGAGCACCATGAGTACAGCGAATGCCTGACACATCCATGCAGCCAACCATCGTAAAGTGATGACAGCGATGTATGTATTATATTACTAAAACCACACACAAAAATCTGATCCATTTTTTTTCAGAATCACATAATCTGTTAAAAAGCAATAGTTTTATTGTTATTAGACCAGACCTATTTTGGAGCACAGCAATGAGTGAATTGTGAAGTGACATGAACCACTTATTGACCACTGTGTAAAATAATTGACCTCCACATTCGATTCATCTGTGCAGTGAAACACACACAATACACATACAGGCAGGGAGGTTGGCAGTCTTGTCAGTTGTGGGGAATAAATCTGGGACCCTCCAGTCACAAGGTAACAAGCCTATACTTGCCCCACAAACGCACTGGCTCATTTGAGTTTAAATCTTGACTAACTGCTGACTTTGGAAAAGATAATGCAAAGGATGGTACAGGCTAAAACTTAACTAGTGTTCAAACCTCCAGCTCCCAGTGGCAGGACAGCATGGCTGTGCTAGAATACTTTTTTATTCCCATTTGATCTCAGTCATCTGAATTGCATTTTTCCCACTTACATTATGTTCTGGTGATAAGATTCTCCTGACTATGTTCACATGATTTCAGTTCCTGTTTATTGCTTTTTTCCACTTTGAGACATATTTAGTGTTCTTGTAAGCCTGTTCTCTAGCTATTTGGTATTGATCCTGGTTTTTGACTCTGATGTCCACTCAACCTCTAATAGCCTGTAAATCACCTGAACATTTGCATTTGCACTTTGACTTATGGATTGTGTGTTGGACTTGTGTCCACCCATGCTTCAGCAAGTGTCAGATCAGATCATGTGATTCTGACCTGTTTTCTAACCAGTCCATATTAAAAAAAATGAACAAGGTTTTTTTGCTTTGGTGTGCAAGGCCATAGGTTATTGTTTTTTCCATATGTGTTAAATTAAGGTCCAGGTTTTTATGGCTTTTACCAAATTCTGTTGGTAAAGTCAACCTTCTACCTTCTTAACCAAACAGGGGTAGTAAATGCATATAAGGACTGAAATAAGAAGACCTTGAATTGAAAACGGTGCTCCAACCAGTAATCTCTATACATTTTGTACCAGAAATTATTTGTCCCTCAAATATCCAGCTCATGCACAATAATCCTGGAAAAAAAATAAAATAAAAGTGATGTGTAGTTGTCTGGGCTTTAAACAGTAGCAAATAGATTAGCTGGCAGTTTAAATCTGCCTAAGGGGAAGTGTATGCCATTAAGGGAAAGATGGTGGAAAATGAAAGAATGATAGTCCCAGATGACTTGTGGGGCAAATGTCTGACACAGCTAGTCGCTTTGCTGTCTGCAGAACTCTTCCCCTCATCCTAAAGGATGTACAGGGATAAAATATGACAGGACATGTCGGATCCTGATATCAGGTAGTACTTCTGCTGAGCCTTTTCTGTCCATGGTAAAGTAATATCCATGGCTGGATAATGTTTCACAGAAACATGCCGTTTTGAGAACATGTGAATAGCAAGATGTCAAATGAAAACCATGCACTTTTATTTTAAATGCCATGCTATTGGGCATTCTTAGGAATTAAAATGTGAGCCAACTTGGCATTCAGGCCTGTATTGATCCTTGATCTGGCCCTGTTTATTAGGAACCCACGTGGAAAAGTGTCCGCTAAGTAGACAGTGCTGACAAGCTGAGTGGCTAGAAATAGGATAATGCTATGTAAAAACTGTTTACATTACACACACTCTTGCCCATTCATTTTCAAGATTTTCAAGTTCTCATAACGCACTCTGACACACTCCACCAGGTGCCCTCATTAGCACAAATGAATGGAGACAATATACTCTCAAGGGGCATTAGAGCAGTTCCAGATGCTCTTTCTGCAGGCTGGACATAACTAACCCATAAAGCTACAGGATTAAGAAACACTTAGCAGTAGCACTGAGTGGTCTGAACCTTGTCTGACCTGCCTATGCTGAAAGAATTAGAAGCTGCAGATCTGAAGGAAAATCAAAATGGGACATCTACAAGTGTGGCCCTGTGTATAGGACAGGGGTTATTACATGCCGTCCTAGCAGGCTGGAGTCCAGAACAGTTTGGATAAGTCACATGGTTCACCACAGCGGCTTAATTAACTGGCACACTAAGTATGGTAATCTAAACTCAGTGCTAGCGTGGTGCTTTTTCTAATTAAACTGGTAAGACATGTATAACATCATTCTGCCTGGTTTTTTTTTCCATATAGGTCAAAAAAGACTGGGAGACTTCTCTATCCCCAGCTACAGATTTCATGGCCCATGCTAGCTCTATGAACATTTTCAGAGGAGGAATTGCATAGAGATAGGACAGCTAATGATGGCCAGGACCACAATTTTAAGCTAAATTGGGATTCATCTCAGAGGCCATGGAGGTAATAGGTCTAATAATATTCTACAAACAGTAGCACAATGTAAGTGCATACAGTGTGTCTGTGCTGTCCAGAACCATTTCTATTCTGAGATTATGGGGCGAATAATGTCTGCACATCAGAAATGCATGTGTCACATGATGACCTTGTTTCCCACTCAGTTCCTTCGGGTCCTTTTTTGGGGGGGGGGGGGGGGGTGGGGTTTGAGATATAGTCAGGCTGTAATTTTTGCTGAAATCTGGTAACCCTGGTTTAATAATAATAATAATAACAGCGCTTCGGGAAACATGCTCTTTGGGAAACGTTTACCCAAACACAGTTTAATAAAGGTACTGTTAAAGCAGCTGAAATCATGCTGGATGACTGCATGCTTTCAACTGCTTATTAGGGGGTTATGTTGAAAAATTCAATAAATACTAGCCTATACCAAAAGTCAAGAGTGATAGCATCTCAACTTAATTCTGTTTGAAATTGTGTTGCTATTCATTTTTTCCTGCCCATCAAAATCCATGGTCACAAGCCACTGCTGCTCAGATGATTTCCAAACCTGTGTATGTGACAAGATGTTTCAGAATCTGTAAATATCTGGTTTCTAACTAAACGGCTTTGACAGTTATTCTGAGATTCTTGTGGGCTCGAGCTTATATTCAATCAGCAACATAACTTCATGGTTGGAGAAAAAGCAGCTTTGAAAAAGGCTCAATAAGCACACGCCTCGGTAAGAAACGTTATTTTTCCATATTACTAGCGGGTTTTCTTTTTACCAGATTGACCAAGGGTCACATGAGGATGGTTATCCATTGTGTATTTGCTTTAATCTCAGCTCAGACATGCCTTAAAATTTTAAAAACTGCTCATAATGAATGTAATCCATCTTTTTTGTTTTGAACGGAGTGCTCCAGTAAGTAGATAATTTGACACTGTAAATAGAGCTTGGTAAATTATATACTCTAAATGTCTGAATAATATCCTCCACCCAATGGTCTGTCTTTTTATGTCCATGCCATGTTGACCACACATTTCAATGATCAAGTAAGTGTTATGATATAGGCTCCATTTAGCATTGAAATGGTGTATGAACTGGTAATGAGAAACGCAAATCGCTCGTTCACTTTCAATACATATTTAAGCCTTTTGCTGTTGCTGCACTTTCTTCCCTAGACAAGACTCCCTTGTGCCCTCACTCTGCCAGGAGTAGAACTATTTTCATTTCAGTGAACACAATAAAAACTATACTTAAATCCTTCATGGATGATGCTTTCCACTATGTTTTCAGTCAATGGATATTCCATGAAAACTATTTCATGCTTAGCCAGACCATGATATGTCTCTTTACGGCCAAGTACAAAGGGTGAGGAGAATCTTGGCAAGTATTATACTTTGACATATTTTCTATAAGCTAGATTTGGATCCCTGATGCATTATATCGAGGCACATGAAAACATCAAAGTGTGCGTGATTTATTCTAATAATTGTCCACGTGAGCAGAGAGGCGCCACCTTACCCACAAATATGCTTTTCTCTTTGGAATCTTTGTGCCGCAGTCACCCGATTTCTTGAAATCGCAACAGAAACCACTGGTGACTAAACCAAGTGGGACAGAGACCAATATCATCCGCTGCGTGTTTTCTTTGCCTGACAGACTCAGTGTATGCCTCTCATTGAGATCGCAAAATAATACAGAGCTCATCGCAAAGCAGTCTGAAGCGCTCGCATGCAAGTGCGCGTGGGCGTGATAGAATATATTATTCAACATTCTATTTTTACATGTTGTTGACAACTTTTCTGCCTAGACAAATTCCAATACAAAACCACAATCACAACCCATGTGTGCGTTTGGATGTTAGTTCAAAGTTTGGGACTTTGAACTGACAATCCACCAGCAGTAAACATGTGAGGCCGTGATGGCTGGGCAAGAAGTCACTGGCGCTACAAAGTACATCCGCATCCCACGGAGGTGTTTACAGCCGTCTCTAGTGCTCCAGTAACATGACTGAGAACATGCACATCTATGAGCAATGGTACCAAACAAAGGAAATTGCTGAGTTCAGGGAACAAATACATGTAGATCTAATGCCCCAAACATGCTGATAATATTTATGCTCATCTGGAGCTTTGTGAGCCATGCTTCCAGGAGCGTGGGCCACAGCTAGAGACAGGACAGATGGGCTCTTGGGAAGGGGTGGGAGGGTGGGCAAAGAGGATACCAGATGCTGTATATGGAGCAGGAGCAAGAGGACTCCCTAAATCCCCACACATCTGGAAAGTCTATTGGGGACTTTGACTGCATTTCGCTTCTTATCCAGCCCGAGGACATACCTCACAGGTTGAACTCATGAACACATGCATATTAGCGGTTTATTGCATAGATTTTGTATGAGCACATGCAAGCTTGGCAATCGTCAAATGGGGGTAAACATATTAGCAAAACATAAAACAAGGAACAAGAACCTAATATATCTGCCGGCAAAAAAACTCACAGGCCAAAGCACCAAGAGTGTCCTTTTTATGAGCTAGTTTTGGCATGTGGATGTTATTATGCCACATCATTGAGCATACATGAGTATGTGTTTGAGTGTCATCGCATGGTAATTTATCTCACCATGGCAACATCATCTGAGATACAGTATTAACATTTTCTGTTTGGCTGTTATGCCATTATTTGGTTTGATACTGATTCTGAAGTAGTTACAACATTAAAATCCAAAATGGCTGACTTCTGGTTGGTTAGATATAATGGATGTACATATGAAATCTGTGTGTCTAAAGAAGATCCATATGCCTACCAAATTTTAAAATTGGAGGCTCACAAACATGGGTGGATGTCATCAAGCCCTGGACCACATCCTGACCCAAGCTTTTTTCTGGAACCGGATGGCCAGCAGGTTTGATTGATGCATGTGCCAAACTTCCTTTTGAAACCTTTTGCACAAGCTTTATTGTCATATGTAGCCACATGATATAGGGCTCATTTAACTGGAGTTTATTCGAAATATTGTCTTATATTGAGCTGATCACAATCCAAATCACAGCAGCCTAATGACTAAGAGAACAAAATCCTAATGCCCGTATTCGTGTAGCCAGTGAAGCTGGATACTGGACATGCATTTGGCAAGACATCATGTACTCCTTGTGGTCACTGTCCTCAGACTGAATGTTAAGTACTATGTTTCTAACTACTTATGTATGGTTGAGTTGAGAAGTTTTCACCCCATTGTTGAGGGAAAAAAGGAAAATATGTTTTTCAAGTATGTCTTCAAAATTAACTCCAAGAACATGCAAGAACATTAATATGAAAACACCTTCAAGAACCAAAAGAAAGAAGTCACGGTCTTGCCAGTCTCCAGACTTTGTAAAAAGAAGACGGAGTATGGCAGAGGTACAACAGATATATCAGTGAGAGTGGGCCAAAATTACCCTGAAAATCTGTTCGAGCAGACATATAAAGATGAATACCATGCAACAGAAGTCCAAATATTGCTCAGAAAGATGTAGGAGGCAGTTATGAGGGCAAAAGTCATTCTGTACAAATCATTTATTCATTTCCTTTCCCTTTTTCTGGTGAAGGCTGCTGAGACATCATGCTGAGAAGGCCAATTCATACTTCTCTATCCCCTACCACAGATTGCAGGTCCACACTGATATGCCCCAATCCATCTGTAATCTCTCCAAAGGATCCGAGGTTGTCCCTGGGATTTTCATACGGATCTTCTAAGAAGCCAACCAGGCTATAAGCTTGTAACCACCTCAGATGGGTCCTCTAAGTTCAGAGGAGCAGCAGCTTTACTCAAAGGATCTCCCAGACTGTAGAGCTCCTCACCCTATCATTTCTTTTGGTCATTACCAAAGTTTGTAACCAGGGAAGCAGAAGAAGGACTTTGTCCAAGAACTGAGCTGCTGATGCACCATGACCAGCTTCTGTAACACCATTACTTGTGACTAATATCCCAAGGTTTATCTTTTTCTGTATGAGCAAAAAACAAGCCAGTTTTCCGCTAATTCTCTATTAGATTGTCACACTGTTTAGTGCCTGTCAGAAGAAAATGAAGAAATTACAGTTGGTTGATGCAGACATTCTGATGTTGAGGCATAAATTCCTTCGTGCCTTCATCATTCTCTGTGTCTGCGGTGGCATCAATTCAGACACTCGCGATTACAGGCAAAATAATAACACCGGGCTGTTGCCGTATCCTCACTGAAGCATAAACGGCTGTGTATGATGTCTTTGTTGATGCTGTGCTCTGGGCGCCGCTTGAATGCCACTCAAACCCACATGCGTGACTTTAGGGAAGTCGAGTCTGCTGTGAGGTGAGGTGCCCTATTTCATCCGAATCTGACCCGAAACCGCATACACCAGTTGAACAGTGTGGGAGATGCACCACACTTAAACAATATGAGCTGGATGGTAAAGAAGTACGATGAGTAATTATGCCGCTGGTAGAGACTTGCGGTCGAGACATTTTTTAACAGACGGAATAGAAGCGAGTCTTGGTTTTGTTTTGTGGCTGCTTGATTGTGAAAACTGTACTTCAGCAAAGTGCTACTGATTGTTAGTGACTGATTGCTTGACGAGGCAACTGGCAACACTTCAAAATGAAAATATGTGAACTGCGGATCTGAGGATCGCTCCATACAGGCTTGGTGAAATGTTACGGTCTGCACAATACTCGGCACTGTAACTCGAGCCACACTATTTTGGCTTTCCTCTATACCTTGTCATCGCTGTTGCTGGAAAAAGCTCCGTCGTGCTGATAGGTGTTAAAAGAGAAGCTCACATATCACAGCATTTAAAGGCTAGGAAAAAGCTTGCTGACGTTATTGTATGTCTCACTTGGTTTTCTTTTGGTGGGCTGCTGAATCTTTCCCCAGCTTGGGAATTGCCAAAGTTTACTTATTGTTTTCATGTTGACTTCATCGGTGTGAACAAGGGTCATTCTGATGCTGATAGTACTGTATTTTACGGGGACTATATTTAAAGACAGAAAGAAACAATGATTCTATTATGTTAATTTCAACAAAACCATTTGATACACAGGCAGTATAAAATTTTGACTTATATTTATTTAGTTATTTTATGGATTCTGCACTATTTATTTTGTATAGACCTCAGTAAAGAAAGTAATGTATTACATAACAGACCACTCTTAAGAGAAAAATAATGATAAAAAAAAACTCTCTGATGCAAAGACGCACCAACTGTTATTTGTCTGGCCGATTCTGCTTTCAAGTCAGTTTCAGCTTCTTTGCTTTTACTAGTTTGTATATTTAGCAGTCCTGTGTTGTTTTTTAAGTGTCTTAATATATTTGACATTACAGCTATTGCAAATTGCAAGCTTGTTGTTATCTCTCACACTAAATACGTGCTGTGACCATGCCACTGTCTCACAACAGCATCCAATGCCATTTAGTGCATTAGTCTAAATTTGATTGGCACAGAATCGGATATAAGAGTCTGATCAGCCAGTCACCAGTTGAAGCTGAAAACTGACCAATTCCAATCAGCTGTTGTTTGATCGTGTATCTGTACTGTCTAGGAATACCTGCAAAACCAGAAGCCAAAGTCTCCAGAATAATTTTAAAGAGGTGTTTATTTAACATTTTTGGAAGGAGTCTCCAGTGTCAGCACATTGTAACATTTATAGGTAAAGCAGTTCCTTCCATTATAGCTCCTAAGCTATAAATGACTCTTTTTAGCTGCTATATATAAATGCTTATCTATAAATGGATAAAAAGTATGTGCTGTTCCCTACCAAATGTTAAGGTATATTTAAAAAAAAAAATTAAACACTGCAGTGTGCTGTTATAACTCTGGAGTGGTAACAGTATCTTACCCAGTGTTGATTACTTATTCTTAACAGCACTATATTTTATTCCTTACTTAATCCAGGGTTTTTTATTTTCTGCTCAGTGTATTATTATTAGATTTATTATTTTAATTCTTTATGCATTTTGCACTGTTTGGTCCAAATGGTTTGGCCAAAAGGATTCATTATTCTTAATTACTTTTTAAGGAAAGCTAGATGTCTGGCTCTCCTGACTACTATATGATTAAAACTATATTCACAACAGGATGAAGCCCACAGCAGTAACCATGTGTCAGCATGCTGTTGTTTCTGGCGTCTCCTGACTATGAGAACGCTGCCAGAAAGATTCCACAGGAGTAATGGAAGTGCATTGAGGTGTGTGTTCAACGCACTCATAAAGCAGCAGCTCCTGCCCTGTAAAACAGCATCATGGCGGAAGAGCTCAGATGAGATTGGTGCTCCCGGGATCTCCTGTGCTCAGGAACAAGTTTGGAATGTGCTGAATGACACTGCTTTACCCAGGTGGGACAACGGAGTCCCAGCGAGACGCCAATCAAGTAAGGAAAAGGGGTCATTAAAGAAGAGTGTGGTTTTGAATCATGGTGCATTAGAAGCAGAGCAGAAACAGCATGAGGCCATTTTAGGACTGTTCTTGATCAAGGTAATGGTGATAATAAGAGTAACAATTGCGGAAGTTAGAGGTTTATGTTTTCACAGCTCTGGAGTGTATGCTGTTTTAGCATCCTGATAGTGATTTGGTTGCTGAAGGGAAAATGTTACGTGTGTTAATGACTTACTGACTCTGCTCCTGGCCTGGTTAACCTTCTCACCCAGTTCTTTAGCTTCTGCATACCTGTAAAGAATATAAAAACCTATATAGCAAAATCATATAATGCTTGTTATAGTATCACCTTTTTTTTCTCATGGTCTGTAAACAAACAGCAAACAGCAGCCTGATTTTTAGTAGTAGCTAATATAATAGATGATTTATGGATATGCATACCAGGTCCTAACCTCTTAATAACAACAATTTGTCTCTCAGGACAGGCGGTAACCAAGTAAAGACTAGCACAATTGGGGTTTGGAGTTAAAATAAATACCTCATCAAGGGGAATATTTAGGTGATAAAGCATTTACATATAGGGGTGTAATGATAGATCAGAAATTTGCATATGTACAATTTATAGTGTGCAAATCAGAATGTTATACATTATGCAGCAAATGCAGTTGCACTATTTAAACATGAAAGTTTACATTTATTGGGTGAATGTGAACATGTGAACATGTTCAAAATCTGTGGTTGTACAGTCTGATAGCCTGATATCTCCAGACTGTAACAACCATTTTATGGTTACAGAACGACATATGCAGTAAACAAATCTGTGCATTTAGGAACTCTTCTGGATCTTCTGCTTTTGAGGTAGGTTCTTGTTTTCCTACAACATCAAAGGCAACAGAAATCTGGCATTTTAGCCGAGTTTGGAGCTCTATTACTACTACTGAGCTCATCAAGTTTCAGTAGATCGCCAGGTACCCAGGACAGACACTTATATTTATTCAATCAAAATGTAAGATCTGATTTGGCAAATCTAAGTAAGATCTGATATGGCAAACATGTAGTACATTGCTTACATGGCACACCTCTACTTGTAGTGATTGATCAAATTGATCAAATCAATTCATGACTAGAATGCATCATTATGCCAAGGGTCTTTAGTTTTATCCGATGGTGTGGCTTTCGTCTAAATAACAGCCAGAAATAATAGTTATTTAAAGATCAACTAATAAACAGGTGGAGTCATGTTTGGGCCCTGATTGGCTGGAATGAAAACCTGCAGTGGATAAAATGGAAGAATGCTGTTATTGGCTAATACCTCATCTATGTGGTGGTCGAACCTTCTGCAACACTGGAACTGACCTACGTTTGACATTCTATTTTACCATTTACACGATATCATTTTCATGTGCATAATAACACATCAACTGATTCACAATTAATAGCTACAACTGATATGTTTGGTCTTCTTTGTGACAAATAATACATTTAGATAAATTTAGTGAACAGTAATGTCCAAGACACGTATTAGCAGCATAGTGTATATCCATGAAACCAGGCTATACGTAAATGATGACCGTTCTAAGTCAGTCCCAAGAGGACGTCTCAGTAGTCAGTAACTTTATCACAATTTCGGATCATTTGAGGACTGCACAAAAATAGAGTGCATTGATACTGTAAAAAGATACTAACCTCTGTTTCAGTATGACCTTGTTGTCTTCAACAGTTATACTATCCTCATGCTCACTCCTAAATATTTCAAATGCCTCCTGTCGTCCCATTGACAGATCCACACCTGAGGAGAGGGACAAATATGTTCAAATATAAAAAGGACCCCCTGCTATATGAGTCATAAACACATCATAGATTCAATGTTATCTGATTGTATACCACAGCACTGACAAATTCTTAGCTCTGATTGGTCAAAATTGGTGTGATTATTGATTCTAGTCTTTCGTTTGAAGCTCATGTAGATAATACCACCAGGATAGCCTTCTATCATCTTAGAAACATTGCTAAGATCAGAAGTATGAT